>CM075988.1:26134826-26184668 GCA_038087875.1 Malacoraja senta
AGAGAGAGTGTGAGAGAGAGAGAGGGTGAGGGGGAGAGAGGAAGGGTGAGGGGAGAGAGGAGGGGTGAGGGGGAGAGAGGAGGGGTGAGGGGGAGAGAGGAGGGGTGAGGGGGAGAGAGGAGGGGTGAGGGGGAGAGAGGAGGGGTGAGGGGGAGAGGAGGGGAGGGGGTGAGGGGGAGAGGAGGGGAGGGGGTGAGGGGGAGAGGATGGGGGGGGGTGAGGGGGAGAGGAAGGGTGAGGGGGAGAGGAGGGGAGGGGGTGAGGGGGAGAGGATGGGGGGGTGAGGGGGAGAGAGGAGGGGTGAGGGGGAGAGAGGAGGGGTGAGGGGGAGAGAGGAGGGGTGAGGGGGAGAGAGGAGGGGTGAGGGGGAGAGAGGAGGGGTGAGGGGGAGAGGAGGGGAGGGGGTGAGGGGGAGAGGAGGGGAGGGGGTGAGGGGGAGAGGATGGGGTGGGGTGAGGGGGAGAGGAGGGGTGAGGGGAAGAGGAGGGGGGGGGTGAGGGGGAGAGAGGAGGGGTGAGGGGGAGAGGAGGGATGAGGGGGAGAGGAGGGGTGAGGGGGAGAGGAGGGGTGAGGGGGAGAGGAGGGGTGAGGGGGAGAGGAGGGGGGGTGAGGGGGAGGGAGAGGAGGGGTGAGGTTTTTTTGAGCGGTTTTCTCAGCGGGCTGATAAACACATCTTCCTTTACCCATTGCCCCCCGTGTTGGCTGGGCTGGGCTCCCACACAAGGCGGGGGGAAGCGACCCCCCAACGCGGCACATCCCGGCCAGACACACAAATAACCCCCCAACCCGTTGACTCGGTGAATGTAACGAGGTTCCTTCCACAGACAGTGAAGGGAGAAGGTAAAGCCCATTCCCCACTGGTGAACAGCTCCACACAATGGGGGGGGGGGGGGGGGGGTGGTTTCTTGTCTAGTCTCCCCAAGCGGAGGGTTTGGTGTAAACCACAGGTCCAATGTGACAGTCAATGTGTTCGCTGCCGCCGGTCCCGTTCACACGGAGGATGGTATGGGATGGGAGGTGGTGGGGGGGGGGGGGGGTGGAGGATGGGGGGAGGGGGGAGTCTGGAAGGGGGGGGGGGGTGTAGACGGATCCCTCTCCCACAGTCACAGACAGACAGACAGACAGACATTCCCATCACATCCACCATACTGAGTGTATTGTGTAGATCGCGGTGTAAATGTCCCCCCGACCCCGCGACAACGCCCCGACACACACACACACACACACACACGGGCCGGGCACCGTCTACAGGGGGGACACAGACAGACAGACAGAGGGGGGAGACACGGCGATGTCGCCCCCACACACACACACACACACACCTCTCCCCGGATCAACACCCGCCAGCGCACAACACAACACACCGGCTCTGCCACACTCACTTACTCACACTCAACACGTTCCACACGCGGCTGGGATGGATGAAAGAAACCAAGCAAGTGCCCCCCCCCCCCCCCCCACCCCCCCACCCCCACCCCCACACACACCCCCACCCCCACCCCCACCCCCACCCCCACACACACCCCCACACACACCCCCACACACACCCCCACACACACACACACTGGGGGGAACACACTTACCTCTCCGCATTCTCCTCCCCGGATGAAGCAGACGGTCGCGACCCCCCTTTACAACCAGCGCCGGCTCGTCTGAGCGCGGAGAGGGGCGGGGGTCTCGGCTGCTGTCTGTCTGTCTGTCTGTCCGTCTCCCGGCGCCCGCCCGCCTCGCCCCGACACACACACACACACACACACACACACACACACAGACTGACACACACACACACACACACACACACACACACACAGACTGACACACACACACACACACACACACACACACACAGACTGACACACACACACACACACACACACACACACAGACTGACACACACACACACACACACACACACACAGACTGACACACACACACACACACACAGACTGACACACACACACACACACACATACACACACACACACAGACTGACACACACACACACACACACACACACAGACTGACACACACACACACACACACACAGACTGACACACACACACACACAGACTGACACACACACACACACACAGACTGACACACACACACACACACACACACACACACAGAGACTGACACACACACACACTGACACACACACACACACAGACTGACACTGACACACACACACACACAGACTGACACTGACACTGACACACACACACAGACTGACACACACACAGACTCACACACACACACACACACACACACAGACTGACACACACACACACACACACACACACAGACTGACACACACTGACACACACACACACGGACTGGGGCTGACAAAAGGGAGCGCGACTGGGTCTCCCGACAGAGACAGAGCAGCCGCCCCCAGCCCGGCCAGTGACGGCACCACCACCACCACCCCCCCCCCTGCTTTCTCCTTGTGCATATTCCTTTGTGACTACCTGAGTCCCTGAGTGTGAACAACTCGGGTGTGAACAAGGGGCGGACAGGACAAGTGTGGCCGTGTTAATGCACGAATCATTCATGTCCTTCAGCAGACGTGAATACCCGTGTGTAAAACCCAGACGTGAATCCATCAAAGTCCCAATCACTCAGATCAGCCCAGTTTGGGATCAGCTCCATCCACGCCCCCAAGAAATTGGAGTGAATTGTGGACGCAGCCCAGACCATCGCACAAACCGGAGTCTGAAAACGCACACCTCCAGATTCAGGGACAGTTTCTTCCCGGCTGTTATCAGGCAACTCAACCATCCTACCACAACTAGATAGCAGTCCTGTCTACCTCATTGGAGACCCTGGTACTATCTTTGATTGGACATTATTGGACTTTATCTTGCACTAAACCTTATTCATGATATCCCCATCAACAAGTATCTTCACTATGGACAGCTTGATTGTAACCAGGTGTTGTCTTTTCGCCGACTGGTGAGCATGCAACAAAAGCTTTTCACTGTATCTCGGTAAGCATGACAATAAACTAAACTAAACTAGATTCAATGTCCTTACTCCAAATCTCAATAAAAAGTTAGTCTTAGCAATAGGAAGGAACTGCAGATGCTGGTTTAAACTGAAGATAGACACAAAATGCTGGAGTAACTCAGTGGGACAGGCAGCATCACTGGATGGATGGTCACATTTCGGGTCGAGACCCTTCTTCAATCTGGTCTGAAGAAGGGTCTCGACCCGAAAGGCACCCATTCCTTCTCTCCTGAGATACTCCAGCTTTTTGTGCCAATCTAGTTTTAACAATGCTGACCATGAACTTATACAAGCGGTCCCAATCCAGCTGACTGATGGGCAAGTTGGAGAAAGATGCCAGGTGTAAGGGCAGTGTAGAGGGATTGTCTGGCACCAGAGGGGATGTTAACACAAAGCCCCTGCTCTCTCAGGGAAGAGGTTCCATGGTGCAACGTTGAGGAGTTCTCCTTGGTGTCCACATCAATATTTGAAACTGGAGCACCCGGAGAAAACCCACATGGTCACACGGAGAACATGCAAACTCCACACAGGTAGCACCTGAGATCAGGATGAGTTTCGGAGCTATAAGGCAGCAGCTCTACCCGCTGCACCACTGCATATTAAACACTCACTCATGAGTAAGGTCAATGACAAGAAGTTTTGCTGGAGAAATGTTGTTCACAGCCTGGTTACTTTGTGATGATTACTTCTCAAAAATCAAAATGGACATCACCTCCTTCCCTATTTTTTAATTAAAAGCCTGTGGTTGGTTCACCCACCCCCCCTAGTGAAACACTTAAAGCAGTTCCCACCATGCTGAGCCAAATAATCAGAACCCAATGCTGTAGACCAGTAAGACACTTCTAATAATTCATTCTTAGCGAGCATTCTGACAATCTGATAAACTTATACCTCACGCTTCCTCGGCAAGGCCAGCAGCATAATCAAGGAACAGTCTCACTTGGTCCACAAAAATGCTGGAGAAACTCAGCGGGTGCAGCAGCATCTATGGAGCGAAGGAAATAGGCAACGTTTCGGGCCGAAACCCTTCTTCAGACTGATAGGGGGGTGGGGAGAAGAAAGGAAAAAAGGAAAAAAGGCAGAGGAGCAGCCCGAGGGCTGTGGGGGGGGAGGAGACAACCAGAGGGCTGATGAAGAGGAGGGGACAGCAAGGGCTAGCAGAGTTGGGAGAATTCAATGTTCATGCCCCCAGGGTGTAGACTGCCCAAGCGGAATATGGTGCATTTCCCCCAATTTCCGGTGTTGCTCGCTGTGGCCATGGAGGAGACCCAGGACAGAGAGGTCAGATACGGAATGGGAGGGGGAGTTGAAGTGCTGAGCCACCGGGAGGTCAGGTAGGTTATTGCGGACCGACCGGAGGTGTTCGGCGAAACGATCGCCAAGCCTCCGCTTAGTCTCACCGATGAAGATCAGCTGACATCTAGAGCAGCGGATGCAATAGATGAGGTTGGAGGAGATGCAGGTGAACCTCTGTCGCACCTGGAACGACTGCTTGGGTCCTTGAATGGAATCGAGGGGGGAGGTGAAGGGACAAGTGTTGCATCTCTTGCGGTTGCAAGGGAAAGTACCCGGGGAGGGAAGGGAAGAATTGACAAGGGAGTTACGGAGGGAGCGGTCTTTGCGGAAGGCGGACATGGGGGGAGATGGGAAGATGTGGCGAGTGGTGGGGTCACGTTGGAGGTGGCGAAACTGACGGAGGATCACTTGTTGTATGTGACGGCTGGTGGGATGAAAGGTGAGGACTAGGGGGACTCTGCCCTTGTTGTGAGTGGGGGGATGGGGAGAGAGAGCAGTGTTGCGGGGTATGGCAGAGACCCTGGTGCGAGCCTCATCTATGGTGGAGGAGGGGAACTCCCGTTCCCTGAAGAATGATCGTCACTTGGTCACTCCCTCTTCTCCCCTCTCGTATCAGGCAAAAGGCACAGAAGTGTGAAAACGCACACCTCCAGATTCAGAGACAGTTTCTTCCCAGCTGTTATCAAGCAACTGAACCATCCTACCACAACTAGAGAGCAGGGCTGAACTACTATCTACCTCATTGGAGACCCTCGGACTATCCTTGACCGGACTTTGCTGGCTTTATCTTGCACTAAACATTATTCCCTTATCATGTATCTGTACACTGTAAATGGATTGATGGTAATTATGTATTGTCTTTCCACTGACTGGTTAGCATACAACACAAAGCTTTTCACTGTACCTCGGTACATGTGACAATAAACTAAACTGAACAATATTTTTTGAATGATTCTGTATATGAATAGCATTAAAATGTTTTCTTTTGTTGAACAAGGTAGACTGAGATCCAATGGCATATTATGCAATAATTGCTAATCATCTGTTTACTGGCCTTGAAAATATCATCTTTACACAGATTGTCATTCTTCAAATTGACCATTTCATTATTTCATAGGTTTTTAAATATTGGAAATTAAATTAAAGTTTGTGATATTTCATCTTCTTTCCATTCTGTATTTGGCTAAAGAAGTTAGTTCAAAGTTTCAACTTTTTGGTAGAAGTTTTATGGAAACTTTGGTTACAGGTTAATTGTGGTCTGAATTATTTCATCCAACAAGTTGCTCAGTGGTTTTAAGGTATGTGACCATGACAGATGTCCTGTAGTTGATAACTATGTGCCAGCTGCCATAGTCATGAAGTCTTAGAGCTATGTGGCATGGCCCAATTTCTTCTTGCCAACTAAGTTGACCATCTGAGCTAGTTCCACTTGACTGCACTCGGACTAATCCCCATCAAATCTTTCCTATTCAGGCACCTGCTCAAGTGACTTTTAAATGCCATAATTGTACACCTCTATATCACTTCCTCTGGCAACTCGTTCCATACACGCATCACTTTATGTGTGAAAAAGTGACCCCTTAGGTCCTTTTTAAAGATTGTCCCCGCTTACCTTAAACCCGTGCCCTCTAGTTTGGAAAAGAGAGAAGGCAAGTTAGTTTTAAGTTGCAGACTGGGTTGGGAGCAGGGATGGATGAATAGGACAAAGGGAAAATCCATGACAGGCCAACATTCACCAGGGTTGCTGTTGAGATAGTGGTCAATAGTTTAGGGTAGTCACAAAATGCTGGAGTAACTCAGTGGGACAGGCAGCACCTCTGGAGAGAAGGAATGGGTGACGTTTCAGGTTGAGACCCTTCTTCAGACTGGTGCAGGTTAAAGGTGGTAGTTAGTGATACGCAGAGTTAGACAACGGCAGCGGGGCAGACAGTCTATGCCAATGAAATGGTCGAGTGATCGGAAGATACAGCATGGGAACAGGCCCTTTGGCTCACCGAGTCCACATGACCAATGATCACCTTTTCACACAAGTTCTATGTTATTCACTTTTCCATCCAGTCCCTGCACACTGGGGGCAATTTAAAGAAGCCAATTAACTTATAAAGCCGCAAATCGTTGGGATGTGGGAGGAAACGGAGCTGCCGGAGGAAGCCCATGCAGTCACAGAGAGAACATGCGATCTCCACATGCACACAGCACCTGAGGTCAGGATTGAACACTGACTCCCTGAGGCAACGGCTCTACACGCTGCATCATTGTACAACCAATATCTAAGATATAGCAGACCTGACCAGTTCTGATTCTCTAGAGTAAATAAGAACATAGACAATCCTCATGCCTGGAAAGAATTAAAGGCAATTCTAGAAATAATATCTTGCCCTGTATGGAATGTGTTTTAATTCCCCTTCCCATTCCCACACTGACCTTTCTGTCCTTGGCCTCCTCCATTGCCAGAGTGAGGCTAAACGCAAATTGGAGGAACAGCACCTCATATTTTGCTTGGGCAGCTTACAGCCCAATGGTATGAATATTGATTTCTCTCACTTCAGGTAGCCCCGGCATTCCCTCTCTCTCTATCCCTCCCCCACCCAAGTCACACTAGCTCCTCATTTTCACCCAACAAACAGCTTATCCTTTATCATCGTTACTTTTTTGCATATCCTTCATTCATTGTTCTTTATCTCTCCACATCACCATCCATATCTCTCATTTCCCTTATCCCTAACCAGTCTGAAGAAGGGTCTCGACCAGAAAGATCACCTATTCCTTCTCTCCAGAGTTGCAGCCAATCTCGCTGAGTTACTCCAGCTTTTTGTGTCTATCTTAAACAGCTTGCCTTCCTCAAGGTATTGCATGGAGCTAAATACTGCAGCACTGCTAACACGAATAGTCCTTGGACATGAGCTGCCAATTCAGTCAGCTCTCTCAATCACCGAGTGTGGGTGGATCGTGAAGTATCTGCCCGGTGTAAAAGCTGGCCATTTAGCATCTTCTACATCTGTCCTGCAAAACCTGGCTCTATCCCCCACTTGTGTGTTGGAGAGAAATCAGAGGTTGTAGCAGTTTTGTAATCTTTTCCTTCCACCACGCTTATATGCATTTACTGGAGTCAATGATCTCATGGCATTTCAGAGGAACAGTTTCAGCCAAAACATTGACAGCAAGCCAAAGAATTCATGACAGCTGTCCAGAAGCTTGGTGGAGCGGTAGTCTTAAAGGAAGAGAGCAGGAAGGTTTATGGATAGGATCCTGAAATCTGACGCACGGCTGCCTCCAATGGAGACCAAGCAACTTAGGTCAATCAAGAGGGAAGAACTAAAGGTTCATGGATAGGAAGGAACTGCAGATGCTGGTTTAAACTGAAGATAGTCACAAAAAGCTGGAGTAACTCAGCGGGACATGCAGCATCTCTGGAGAGAAGGAACGGGTGATGTTTCGGGTCGAGACCCTTCTTCAGACCGGATCACCCATTCCTTCTCTCCAGAGATGCTGCCTGTCCCGCTGGGTTATTCCAGCTTTTTGTGTCTATGAAGGGACATGGATGTCTTGAGGGATTATACAGGCGCAGGAGAAACCAGGGATGTGATGGATGGAGGCTTGGGAGATTTAAAATCAAGTGTAATCATTTTAATATTTTTGATACAGGAAACTAATTTAAGAGGGAAATGATCATCGATAAAACAGGATTAAGATTAGGATTAAGGATCAACAAAGCTGGACGGGTGAGGAGAGGGACGTGCATTCACTGGTCGATCCTCACGTCCAAGGAAGGCAACGGCGGGAGGCCCTGCAGCAGCCTGGGGCTGGCCTGGATCGGGCACCGCTCATAACAGCTAGAGGGCGGTCTGGACTTTGCATGCGGGATCAGTAGACATTTTCTGTACAATTTGCTGATTGGGATGTGCTCAGGTATGGCAACACTCTACTGGACTGGTTGTAAGAAAATAATTGCACTGTGTGTTTGCACTTTGCACATGTGACAATAAACTGCCATTGAACTACAGTGATAATTTCTGCCCAATCAAATGGTGATACATCCCTTAAACGGGTGTAGATTCCTAGACTAGATTAAGGAGTGATTTAATTGACCTCTTTAACATTCATGAAGGATTAAATAATTTGACAGTGGAGTGACATCACACATCAACATCAGTCTGAAGAAGGGTTTTGACCTGAAACATCGCCTATTTCTTCGTTTCATAGATGCTGCCTCACCCGCTGAGTTTCTCCAGCATTTTTGTCTACCTTAAATAATTTGACAGAATTGATTGGTGGGGAATTTAGGACAAAGGAGGTTTGCCTTAAAATGATTGAGGAATGATGAGAAAAAGTCTATCTCGAGGCTTGGTGGTCAATATCTACAACTGGCACTCAACTGAAAATGGAACAGTTGGGAATGTGTGTAGTTTTGTTGGCTGCATTTGCAAAGGATTAAGGCTTCACGGATTATGATATCGATTAGCCACGAAGACCCCGTAATCCACTTGAATACAGGTGGTCCTGGATGATGGCAGGAATGGGCAGAAATCCCAGTGAAGTCTGGCCAGAGTCACACGCAGAACATAGTACCGTACAGCATAGGAGCAGGCCCTTTGGCTCACAATGTCTGTTCCAAATCATGATGCCAAGACCAACTCTTATTTGCCTGCACACCCTTTAGGTATCTCCATTCCCTGCTATCCAAATGACTGTTAAAAGCTACTATCATAACCCACCTCCACTACCATTCCCAGTAGCACGTTCCAGGCACACACTGCCCTCTGTGTAAAAAAACTTGCCCTGCAAATCTCCTTTAACTTTGCCCCCTCACCTTAAAGCTTTGTCCTCTAGTATTTGCGACCTTTTTTAAATAAATGGACAATATTAGCAGATATTTTCATTCTGAGCGAAATGTTCTGATTGTCCACCCTATCTATGCCTCTCATAATTTTATATACTTCTATCAGGTCACCCCTCAACTTTCAGCATTCCAGAGAAAGCAATCCAAGTCTGTCCAATCTCTCCTGTGGCTAAAGACCCCGTAATCCAGTAAACCCCGTAATACCATTTATAAAGCCTCCACATGCAGAACTGCACATGATGCTCCAAATGTACCGAACCAAAGGCCTATATAGCTACATGTTGAACTACCCTGGAACAAAAAAAATGCTCCATTCTTACTAGGATAGATGTTTATGACATTTACCATCTTCTCACAAGTCAAGACAAAAGCCATTAAATATGAATGAAAATATATCTCATTTTATTTTCTAAAGAAAACAAAATTGAATACTATATTATAATATTTACAATAAAAGATCTATTTCTACATTCAAGTTTAATACAGTACATATATTATGCTTTCAAGTTATTGGTGTTCAAGGTGCTTTGGCCAACATTGGATGTCAATCTGTATTTTCAATACTGAAGGAGTTTAAGATCTCAACTTCTAATGCTCAAATTAAAACTTCTGATCCCTTTCTTACAAGAAAATGCAATGCTTGTTTCTGTACTTTATTGATTAAAGTGAATAGAAAAATATATCACATCAACCATATATAAATAAAGTAATATTTCATCAATTCTTCACATTTGTGGGCAATTTATCATCTATGAAGACAGGAAGGCTGGATTGCGGCTTTCTTGGAACTTCAATTCAAAGTCAGGCAATTCATTTGGAGAAATTAGGAATATTGTTTATACAAAGTGAATATAGGTGGGGAGGTACTTCTTGCAAAAATAAATGGATGCTAACTGAATGAAAATTAACTCTGAGATGAATGGGCTTGGGTTAGGTAAGTGTTAGTAAGGGCTTTTCACAACTCCCCAAGGCCTCAGTATTCCTTACCACTCTGTGCTCCAGTAGCTCTGGGTTCCTGTGCAGTTGTCCCCTCTCAGCGGCTGTACCTTCTGCTGCCTGGTCCCAATTATTTGGTGTCCTCTCCTTAACCTCTCCTCTAGCTCTCTCTTCTTTCAGAAAAAACTCCGCCTTTCACCCAATAGTTGAGCCCTGAGATCTCCTTATGTGCCTTGCTATTAAATTTTGTTTGATAATTTCCCAATAAAGTGTCATGGTGCGTTTTTGTTACATCAAAGTGCTGTATAAATGCAAGTTGTTGTTATCCTCACATTGCCAATGTACTCTCCTCAGGTGCAGAGCGCTCACGCACACAACAGGAGCAGTCTACATTGGCCACCAACCTGCATATCTTTGGGATGTGGGGGGAAAGCAGGAGAATCCATAAAAAAATTGAAAGTTTAAGAATAAGGGGTAAGCCATTTAGAACGGAGACGAGGAAACACTTTTTCTCACAGAGAGTGGTGAGTCTGTGGAATTCTCTGCCTCAGAGGGCGGTGGAGGCCGGTTCTCTGGATGCTTTCAAGAGTGAGTTAGATAGAGCTCCTAAAGATAGCGGAGTCAGGGAGTATGGGGAGAAGGCAGGAACGGGGTACTGATTGTGGATGATCAGCCATGATCACATTGAATGGCGGTGCTGGCTCGAAGGGCCGAATGGCCTACTCCTGCACCTGTTGTCTATTGTCTATAAAACACGTATGGCCACAGGCTGTTACAGGCTGTAGAATGAAGGAAAAGCACATTCTTAAAGCTTTTCAATAACTTAAAAAAGTTCCATGATCCTTGGATTTGGCACTATTTTTTATGATAATGTTTTGCTTTTTTTTTTAAAGAGAATTGTAATCAAGGTCTTTCAGAAGATGTGATCACACGATGGTACTCTGCACAACTGTCAGGGGAGGCAAGCTGAGTGATGGACGATGTTGTCCAATATACAAGAAGGTTGAATTGCCACGTGACTGCCTCATCTCATTCCTTCAGTCCTGATGCTCAATTGATATCAGTGCTGTCAAAACAAGTACGTTGGCTCCTTAGCATTGCAGGAGTCAATCTGCGCACTGACACTGAACAGAAGCAAGTGATATCCTGGCCAAATTCTGATGAGTTCTGGGCCAAAGCACCTACAGCCCCAGAGCCAGTCTATTCACAACCTTTGTTCATAGTCAATGGCCAACTGCTATTTGCTGCACTTTATCCCATATTTGCCTGAATCTGTGCAAAAGAAGGCAGAATTTGAAATGCAAATTTTAAGGCATGTAAACTGAGTTTTGCATTAGTGTGCAAACAATATGGTGCCCCAGGGGTATGTCTACAAGTCTAAACACCATTGGCCAATCCTCCCAACACACACATTCCCAGCCTATATTCACTGCCACTTGCACTCCTTTGAGTGTGGAAATTAAACTCTCTTCAAGTCAATGGGCCACAGATAAGCATTTTTGAACCTTAATGAACATGATTCTTTTCTAAATTTCCAAAGAAACTGACTGTATTTTAGGCTCTGTATCTTAAAACTAATTTTCAGTCATAATAAATTATGTTGTGCTGGATCTCCAATTGAAAATCTCTGGCAAGACCTTTGAAAGGAGGGAGCGTTTACATTCAGAGCCGAAGTCACATCCCAATAACCTTTGGATTCTGTAGGAATTTTCACAATAAAGTAACATGAAGTAGTGAAAGGCGGACAAAGTAGTCCGATCGACAAGGTGTGGCATCACCAGTTGATGTGCGGATAAATGTTCTCTGCGTTGATTGAGTAAACCTGCACTCCACACCAATACAAACTCTCTTCCTTGTAGCTACTTTCAGTGCCGGATAAGTGATAGGCAAAGTCTCTTGCCCTGATGAACTTCTTTTATAAAAGTGCCACTGTCTGGGATGAACAATCACGGTTAGTAGTTGACTATGTATTCACTGTCAGTCATTGTCATTACTTGTTACTCTGTGAAAATAAAGGACAAAACATTAGATATGGGAAGATGCAATTTAACTCTGCACTTGTTAATATTCAGTAACAGTGATCGACTTCATAAAATGGCCCTATTATGAATGCTTTACACAATATGATAATCCCGTCAGGATTCATTTCAGACTGAATAGAGAATTCATCCTGTTCAGACACACACCCAGAATTTGAAATGCAAATTTTAAGGCATGTAAACTGAGTTTTGCATTAGTGGGCAAACAATATGGTGGCCCAGGGGTATGTCTACAAGTCTAAACACCATTGGCCAATCCTCCCAACACACACATTCCCAGCCTATATTCACTGCCACTTGCACTCCTTTGAGTATGTGGAAATTAAACTGTCTCTTCAAGTCAATGGGCCACTAATAAGCATTTTTGAACCTTAATGAAGTATGATTCTTTTCTAAATTTCCAAAGAAACTGACTGTATTTTAGGCTCTGTATCTTAAAACGAATTTTAAGATACAGAGCCTAAAATACACTCACTCCCTTGGAAATCACATTTAGCCACCTGTCTTAATACAAATAACTTGCATGGCTACATGTTCCTTGGGCAACACTTGGAAAATTCAACAACATCCTAGCCGACTGGCAGCAAGACCAATCTAAATATTATATAATCAATATTAATAAATTTTATACTAAATAATCTAATTATAAAGATTCTCTCCTCCATGACCCGTTGTGTCTGCAGTATGTTGACCGCATTAACTCACCAAGGTTTCTTCAAAGGTAGACACAAAATGCTGGAGTAACTCAGCGGGACAGGCAGCATCTCTGGAGAGCAGGAATGGGTGACGTTTTGGAAGAAGGGTCTCGACCCGAAACACCACCCATTCCTTCTCTCCAGAGATGCTGCCTGTCGCACTGAGTTACTCCAGCATTTTGTGTCTGTCTTTGATTTAAACCAGCATCTGCAGTTCTTTCCAATACAAGATTTCATCAACATCTTTTTCAAGCCTGCGATTTCTACAAGAGCTATGGGTACCACCATCTGAAAATTCCTCTCCAAATCACATACCAGCCTAACTCGCAAATACATTGCTGAATAATGGGGTATAATCCTTAATAATAAGCCTGAGCATAGCAGCAGTACCACCACAGAGACATCCATCTTGTACCTTGCTACCATATCCTAACCCATGCCCCACTCACTCTGAGCTACCTGTTCGCTAGTTCCTAGTGTATCTACAGCTCGATTTTAACAGCTGACATGCATACAAACATCCCCAAGGCCTTGTCATTTTTATCTCTGTGAACTCCTCCAGCCTCCTGTAATCCTCCAAGAGTTCCCTACTTTTCCAATTCTTGCCTTCACACATCCTGAATTTCCTTCACCCAACCATGGTCTGTCGACACTCTCGTGAAAACCCAGGGATATTTTAGTAGATTAAAGGAAGATTATTCTTATCACACACAATTTTCCTTGATGAGCATAGGACTGGGTGGCATAGTTACCTCCATTTGTGCGTAGGTCCATTGTACGTATTTCAGCATGTTTGTGTAAACACCTGGCTTGTTAACGCGAGCACAACCAATCCCCCAGCTTGTAACTCCAGCGAGGTAATAGATGCCGTCTGCTTTACATACCAGGGGCCCACCGCTGTCACCCTAGGTTTGAAAGAGAACATTTCCACAGTTAGTCTTAAGGTGATTGAAACATAGACCACGAGCACTATCGAATGGCTTGCCGCTTGTTTCTAACATATTGGCATTTATTTCATATTGAAGTGCTGAAAAGTTTAACCTTGTATTCGAAAGGTGAAGTATCATTACTTGGAACAGAACATGGATGATTGGTAGGGGTTTTTATATCTGATTAGACACTCCAGCACTCCTCGGGATGACCAAAGATTAGAGCGTCAATTTATCTCAGTTATTGTACTGATTGTCCTCCGTGACTCTGTCAAGTGGCACTCCGTCATTCCTCCGCTAGAACAGCAGGTTTTCATGTTCCAGTTTCGAGAGTTGAGCACAAACGCTACCCTGTTGAGGGGCCTATGCCATCTGTGGTGGCAGATTTTCCTGAGACATTGAAACAATGTATTTCAATGTTGCCCTTGCCTGTGCAGTAATACAAGCTTCCTATTTAAGGAATGTCGATCTCTGTGAATGAGATGAGTAACGAACTTCCAGTGATGCCCATCCCCATTGCCATCAGCAAGCGGGCAATGATCAGACCCGGATCATTTGGGACTTCATGGTGGACCTCTAGTGCTGACAGACAGTGTGGATTTGCTAAGTTTCTAACTCGCACCTGACAGGAGTCGACTCCCCCCATGAGCTTGCCAGCACAGATCATGTTTTCTGTTACACGTCCACTGTAGATTTGTCTCGTGTTACACGTTGTTCTGCTGATGATGTTAACTGGAGCTTCCAGGAGGTAGTTAGAAGCCGAGTCTGAAATGAATGACACAGGGAATTACACTCAGGAGGTCGGACAGGCTGACTACCCAGCCTTGAACGAAACAGGCAAATGAATTAAAGTTGCTACATCAAATATCATTACAGTAGCGAATTAGTATTATTATTGAAAATAAATGGCATATTACACACCTGGTAGTTCAACCACACCTTTAACATATCAGAACAAACCAGGAACTTTCACAAAACATAATTATTTAAAACTACACACCTTGCCAATAAAAGTGATATTAGGACATAGGTTCATGATTATAAATCTGAGTCGAAGATTTTCAAAGGGGAAAGCGAGAGAGTTTTAAGGAGGGAATCGCAGAGTTGAGGACAACATTGAGAGCTAAAAGCAAGACCTTCAATAGCTGGCAGATCAAAATCAGGGATGTGCGAGATGTCAGATCTGAAGACATACCACAATCTCCAACCCTTTGAGCTGAAGGGGAAATCCAACCCCATACCTTTTATTTACTTATGGAGAGGTTTTGTACCTACATTTTGGAGTTTCCACTGATTCATTAAAAATGATGCCATTGATATGCCCTGACAAGAGTTACTGGTCAGAAATCAACATGGGTTTTTTTGCAATGATAACTTCAGCTTTTAGCATTTCCCAATGAAGAAACAACAACCTTGATCCATATAAAAAAGGCAAGGTCTTGTGAAGGAATGTTGCCACACTCTTCAAATCCCTTTATTTTGTCTAACTACGGTGATGGTGGCAAATTACAGACAGGACATAAGGGGATAGAAACACAAGATGCCCCACTGCATTGCCCCACTGCATTGCCCCACTGCCTTACTTACTTGCACCTTCATCGACACGACCAAATCCTGTGATCCAGCAACTTGATCCATCGGGGAATTGCTGGTTGGCGGTTGGCAAACAGGCAGGCATGATTTTATCTGAAAAATAAATGATGCATGACGCTACAGTAAAGATAAGGTGATTTCACAAGCATGTATGTTACAGCAGATCCTTACGGAATTTCCCTGGCCTCCACAATAGACACCACCAGTCCCTATGTGTTTGGGATGGTTCAGTGCACGTGTCTAGTCGTGGTCTGATGTCACACCACTGTGGCATTTGTGCAGGATGTCACATTTGAGGAAACACCAGCATCTCCAACGCTTCGAGATTAAGGGAAAATCCCACCCCATGTCTTTTGTTGTTCAATCCTCTGAAAGCTGACACAAGGTTCTGTCCATAGCCCCGTAGGGGTCATGGTGTAGAGGGATTGGGATTAACCTCCACAAGGTTAGAACTTAGAAGGGTCCCATTCACCAGCCCCTACAACCTCTCCCGTGAGAATGAGAATTTGCTCATAATTAAGAATAATTGCTCTAATAACCAAATTGATTTCGGACATTGACTGGGTATCTCAGAAATGAATTCCAATTGGACTGTTAGGGTGATGGTCAATATACAAATGTGTGATGTTGCAGTTTGTTACTTTAGAGGATTTGTGAGAATGCAACAAATGTGTCATTGGCCGTGGCCAAGTGGCATCAGCAGGACATTACCTGTAAACACCAATGGTGTGTGAAGCTTCAACAAAGCAATGTCATTATCATTGGAGTCTTGATTGTAGTCCCTGTGCACGATAATTTTTGAGACGAAACTCAGTTTGGCTTTAAAGAGTTGCCTTTGTGAAATTAAACCACTGTAGACTTTCCAATTGGATGTTTCAAATGCTTCTTCTCTGCAATGAAAGAAAGGCCAATCTCAGTTTCTAAGGCTTTGATTGATTCTCTCACTGGCTGATACACACGTTTCCTCCCCCAAACTCGTCGACCACAATGCCAAGCAGCATGAACACACATGAAATGTCAGGGGTCCTCATTCAGCCTAATAGTAACCCTGACGATATCACTGAAGCCCCAACCTGATATTTGATCCCAAGGACTGACAAGATATCAGTGAGCATATTCCCACCAGGAGTCAAAGGCCATAAGGCAAAGACTTTAAATGTTTTGTACAGTTTCCTTGTGGGACTTGAAGATTTTAGTGTTAGAGATACAGCGTGGAAACATGCCCTTTGGCCCACTGAGTCTGCGCTGACCAACGACTTCCCATGCACTAGTTCTATCCAACGCACGAGGGACAATTTACAGAAGTCAATTAATCTACATAAACGTGGATGTCATTGGAATGTAGGAGAAAACTGGAACACCCGGAGAAAACCCATGCATTCACAGAGAGAACGTACAAACTCTGTACAGACAGAACCCATAGTCAGGATCGAACCCGGGTCTATGGCGCTGTGAGGCAGCAAATCTACCGTAGCACTGTGCCACCTTTTACATCGATCTTCAACTCCCCCACCCTAGATCCTGTCCCCCTACTGCTCATCTTGCACTATAGCTGAAGACTCATTTATACTCACTCAAAGATGCAGTGACGTGCAGTGATCACCCAGTCACGTGAAATGATGGTCCCACCACACACTGGCTTTGACTGGTAGTGGAGACTAACTTGCCATGGCCAATTCCCCTCTTTGCTTGCTGTTCCACCCACGATTCTGGATGATGTCTTGTACCTTTTGCCACAATCTATATGCAAAGAGATAATATTCAAACAATTTAGTTTCTATTTTTGATTGTTCCTAAGGATAAGTTCCAAATTCATTATATACCCCAGTCCATCATGGGCATAGCCCTTCCCTCCATTGAAATCATCCACATGACGTGCTACTTCAAGTAGGTGGCATCTATTATCAGGGATGCTAACTCTCCGGGCCATGCCTTCTTCTCACTGCGACCGTTAGGCAAGAAGTACAGAGACTGAAGTCTCACATGAACAGGTTCAGAAACAGCTACTTTCTACCACCATCAGCTGCTTGAACCAACCTGCACGATGCTAACATTAGCTCAGCAACTGAACACAATGGACCACCTCTGGAACTATCATGGACATGTTTCCTAATTGTATCTTGCACTCAGGCAACACACAAAAACATAATTTACACATAAACTCTACAAGACAGTGAAAAGCAAAAGACTAGCTTTTTTAGCAGATTTTTTTTTGTCTTGTAGAATGTATGGGTAGTTTAAGTTTTAGTCTACAGTCTGTGAACTTGTCTTGCTGCTGAAGACAACAACCTGGCTGCTCAACACCCGGCTTGAGATGTAACTATTCCTTTGGTTTATGTTTCATTCGCAAGAAGAAGCTGCTGAAAGCAACATTGTCATCATGCCTGTACCTCACTGCACTTGGCTAGACTTGAAATATCATTGATATGTTTACCTCTATTGTGTCAACAAAATGGTTGACCTTCAGTGGCAATGATATAAACCTGCATTATCAATGGATTATAATAGATAATAGCATCTTGAACAGGATAGAGGAGGAGTATATACTGTTACAGACAATGTAAAGGGGATTTCATTACATTTCTAACCTGCACTCAACCTACCTAGTAAGTAGATAACAGTAGCACCGTGTTTAGGATTGAATGAATCCCATTGCCCGGGATTGAAACTTTTTAGAAATAAAATTATTTAGTTTGAGCACAATTATGCTTACCAACACAATTTAGACTGACGACATCTTTCGTCGGGCACTTGGTGCTGAAAGAAAGGGCAAGTCATTAATGATCCATCACAGATCAATGTTAGGCCAAAGCAGATTACAGTGCAGATTCATGTGACATAGG
The DNA here is from genome assembly GCA_038087875.1 of Malacoraja senta. NCBI lineage: Eukaryota > Metazoa > Chordata > Chondrichthyes > Rajiformes > Rajidae > Malacoraja > Malacoraja senta. Next base: position 26,153,007 of record CM075988.1, read on the forward strand.
GCAAGGTCATTGCAGGGTAACTGTTGGCTGATGTGATGTGTGATTAAACACAAGGTGTATTTAAATCTGAGCATAAAAATGAAAACTATCCGCCACAAATTCTTCAATCCTTTTTCATGACTACATTCAAATTGTGACACTGTGTGTATTTGAGAAACAATGACTTCTCCTAAAACTGCAAGCCTCTACTCTCCTGCAGACACGGATTCTCATGTTCAGTTTGTGGGCTTCTGTTATTTGCATCACATTTGCAATGGGGGCAGTAAGTTAAACAACCCTAACCAATGCGAATGTCTTTAGATGAACAAGTAAACCCAAGGCTGAGCCTAGAGCACTAGGGGTGGGAGGGTTGATTGTCCAGCTGTAGTTACATAGAACATAGAACAGTACAGAACAGGAACAGGCCATTTGGTCCACAATGTCTGTGTTGAACAAGATGCCACGTTAAACAAATCTAATCGACCTTTTGATGATCCATATCCCTCCATTCCCTGCATATACATGTGCCTATGCAAAAGCCTCTTAGACACCACTATCTGATCTGCCTCCATCACCATGCCTGGCAACGTGTTCCAGGCACATATCACCTTGTGTAAAAAACTTCAAGCACACATCTCCTTAAAACAATGCCCTTCTCAACTTAAAACTATGCCTTTTGGTCTTTGACATTTCAACCTGGGAAAAAGGTTCTGACTGTCTACCCTATCCATACCGCTCATAATGTTATAGACTTCTATCATGTCTTCCCACAGCCTCCAACACTCCAGAGAAAACAACACAGGTTTGTCCAACATCTTAGCGTGACATTGGGTAGAACATAGAACCAAAGCCTGTTGCAGCCTGAGCTTCCTGGTCTTTGGGGCCTCATCCGATACACTGATTGTTGATCTATTTCTCCAAGGATTTCATTTGTCAGTATCCTGACTTTTTATGTCTCCACGTGACAACTTAACCTCATAATTTAACCTCATGCAATTATTTGTCATTTCTTTCACTGGTTATTTTTGGTACGGCCATATCATAATCTAGATAATTCTCTAGAGCTGAAAGACTATATTCTACACTCTGGAATGTTCCCTATTCACTGCCTGTTGTACTTGTGTTTTGGATTGATTCTACTCATGTACAGTACGATTTGACTGGATAGCATACAAACAAAGACTGATGGAGACATAAGAGAGAATGCAACAATATTTAACTGCAGGGCTTCCTGCTACACCCTGTTCATCTGCTCCTTGTGTCCTGCGTGACATTTACCTTCTGCAGGTGACAATAATAAACCAATGCCAATGCCCCGCATCCCAAAGACATAAGGGTTGGTAGGTTAATTGGCTGCTGTAAATAGCCCCTGGAATGTAGGTGAGTGATGTAATCTGGGAGAGTTGACGGGAATGTGGGGAGGATAATGTGGTGGGTTCCGTTAGTAGGAGGTTAGTGTAGAGGTCATCCTACACGCTCTATGACCCGACGACAAGTCTCTCCAAGGAGCTCAACAGCCCCTGTTCTTATTTTATTTAACAACCAGTAACACACACCTGGAGCTCAGGATACTTTGCAGGTTGGTCAGTTTTGGTGCTGCGTTGATAACAAGGTTTGAAGAAGAGTCTCCAATCAAACGCTTGGTTTGGTAATAACTGAAAAACAATTGCACAAGATGATCTTCCAGTGGTCGAACAATGTTGTATCCATTTAATCTGAAAGAATATAAACTATGCTACAGCACAACAAAATGCTACCAAAACCACTGCAGATGAATGTGCAGATACTAGCGTTCAGAGGCAAGGGGGGAGACTGCTGGAACTTGAGAGAGAATGCAATAATATGGTCATATGGTAAGTGAAAGATATGGGGCCAATCAGGGACTGAGCAGGAAAGCTGCTCATTACAACTAATGCATGAAGGGTAAATCCAGCAACTGCAGGCCAATCAGGTTTATTTCAGAGGTGGACAAAGTGTTGGAAAATATAATAAGGTATAGAACTAACAATCACTTGGACAAGTATGGTTTGATTACTAAAGTCCGCATGGATTTATTAAAGGTTTTGAATGACAATTGTGTCAAATTTTGCTTTGAATGGACCTCGACCTTCATGCAATTAACCCTTCACATTCTGTACCAATATTCAACCCATGTCTGTCATAACTTAGCATCCCCATCATAGACGACTGCACCTCCTACAAGCCTCCAGCATCCCAACAGTAGGCCTTCCTGCTACACCCTGTTCATCTGCTACTTGTATTCTGCATGCCATGTCTAGACACTCGATCAATGTACCTTGTGAATCCCAGTTGTTGACATGTCTTGACTGCCAAAGTTTGACTCCAGGCTGTGTAACAAACAGGTGACCATTGCTTTTGTTCCCACCCGTAGACCTCCAGCTGTGATTCCATTCCGTTGAATCGCACTGGAAGAGTAAATTAAGTAATGGTTTAATTAAGTTATTTCCCTTTAATGGAAGATGTTTAATGAATGAGTGTGGGTCAAGCAGCTTACCACATCCCAGTTCATCGCTGTTGTCCTCACATTCACTTATGCCATTGCACCGGATCACCGAGCTGGAGCAGCGGCTAATCGACTGTGTTGGATTCTCCTTCACGAACTTGACTAGCAGGAGGAAGCAAAGTAACTTGTTGACATTGTGTCAGTACATTATGAGATGTACATGTACTTGTGAGCGATTGTAAAGGACATTGTGGGATGAGTAGGCAATTATTCCCCTGATTATCGACCATTATCTAATTGAATGGTGAGAACAGCAACAAGGGGGCTGGATGGTGTTTTTCTGTCCCCATGTCCCTAATATGGCTAGCTGTTCAACTAACCTGAATCACCCATGGAGTGACCAGTAATGTTGGAAATTAAGAACAGAAGAAGACAACTTCTTCTTATAATACAAACCCACTGTGTCAGTGAATGGCGGTTTCAGGGGATGAATGGCCTGCGTGTCCCTTGATTCCTGATATCCCTTCTTTACCATTAGGCAATGCCAAGTAACAGATTCATCAGCTGGACTGTGTGTGTGTGTGCTTCCCACTGGCCATTCAGCTTTTCATTTTAGCCTTGTGTTCTTCAGCTACTGTCATCCACTCAATTATTCATGTTTCACCAACGGAACTAGTTTAAATTTACTTACTAACAATCCAAGCACCAATGCCAACAATCGAAAGGCCCAGAAACAGGGAGATGATATAACAGTAGGTCCTCCTCTTTGGATCGCAGCATTGTGTAGATTTGGTACCTGAAAGAAAACAGAGAAGATACTAAGGATTTTACACTAAGGGACAGACTGAAATACCTTGTGACTGAAGTGAACATACATATTGGTGAATCTCCTCGCCAAGTCTCCTAACTTGTTGGATGCACAATTGATACAACAACTGTGACAATCAGGGAAAATTGCCATTAAGTTCCACCAGGCTCATGACAAATTGCCACAGATGTTTATCCATAAAGTGTACAGTGAACAAGTAAAATTAAACATTCTGTGGTCTGAAATGTCCTGACCCAAAATGTCACCTATCCAGATATTGCCTGATCTCTGTACTTGCCCTTTGACATGACACACTGAACATTCAGGGGCTCTGCATCATGCACTTTTGCCCAAAGACTCTATTACTGAACACTATAGTTTACAAATCCCTGTTTCATTCATCAATAGAATTTATCTTGATTAATTTCTTAACTCAAACAACTTTCTCTGCTATAAGATCTATATCTGTTCATGAATATGCATCCACACTGAGTTATGTATCTGACACACTTATATAATTAGGAACAAGAGTCTGTCTCATTAGACTCATCAGTCGTACACATGCACTCCCTCATGCATGGACACGTTCACCTGCAGAGTTAAACTCAGTCACGAATACAACACTCCCAGACACAATAAGACATGTGTTCAAGACACATCCAAAACCTACTTTTGCCTTGGGTGACTTGAGTTGGTGGATGTGTTGGTCCTGGAGTGGGGATGTAATAAGGTTGGTATGCGGCATTCCCAATGCCAGGGTAAGGTGCAGAAGGATATTGTCCAGAGCTGCTGTAAGGAGGTTGGCCCTGGGGCACGCTGGGGTAGGGTGGTGGTGGAAACCGTTCCTGGTTTTTTTTGTACGCTGGAGGTTGAATGTGTTCAGGCAAGTAATTGCCATAAAAGTTCTGTAATAAAGAAAGAAAATAATTCAATATTAAATAATTAATTTCACACCTTTCCTATTAACACCAATTGCATGGGGTCTGAAGAATTGATTGATTGATTGATTGATTGATTAGATTTTATTGTCATTTGAACCTCAAAGAGGCTCAAACGAAATTCCATTTCCACAGCCATACAAACAAAACAATTCCTACACGACACACAAACAATTCAATCTACAGACAAAACATCCATCACAGTGAATCTCCTCCTCACTGTGATGGAAGGCAAAGAAGGGTCTCGACCCAAAAAGTCACCTAGTCCTTCGGAGATGCTGCCTGACCTGCTGAGTTACTCCAGCACTTTGTGTCTATCTGTGTGCCTAGTGATTTATTTTACCCAAATCGAATGCTTGGACACACAGTATACCACTGTATACAGTGTTTTGTGCCAACACTGACAAACTGCTCATTATATTTTTAGTGTTGGTGGGAAGCGTATAGTTGCATTCTGACATTACAGCTCTGATTACACCTCATTGGCTGTCAGGGTTTTGGTTTGGGATGTTGTCAGATTGTGAGAGGTGCCATATAAATGCAGTTATTGCCTCTTCTGCTCCACCAGCATGACATATGAGTTCCTTTCGCATCAGTCAATTTGAGGGTGATTGTAAATTTGGGCCAAGTTACAATGGAGGGTTAAGGTCAGGAAGGACACAAGGAACCAAGCCAGCATTCTTACCCTCAGGGTGGGTGGGGTTTGAACTGATTACAAGAGTTACAAGGCAGAACAGTAATGAATCACAGGTTTCAATGGAATTTAATAGTAAGATAAAAATGAGAACTTAGCAGTTTGAAGTTTGATCTTTATTTTATGAGGAGTTACGTTGGTGATTACGCGAAGAACCCCGCCAGTGTGCCTGCGCGTCAATGTTCGAAGCAGCGGTGTGAAATCACAAAAAACAACAAACGAAGTAATATAGTAACATAATAAAATGAGTAATTCAAGAACTTCCATCTGACCTTTATGATAGAGGGTTGGGTCGTGGTGGGCACGTAATCACCAACGTAACTCCTCATAAAATAAAGATCAAACTTCAAACTGGTGAGTTCTCATTTAATGTTACTATTTTACTTCGGAGTCACGTGAGTGACTACGTGAAGATTTTAAAGCTTTGTGATTTCATGCCGCAGACAAATCCCGGCTTCTCACTGTATTGATTGACTCGGAACGAGAAATAATCAATAATGCATGAATAATAACATTTGCCTGACAAATGCAGTAATTCATTTATTTGAATAAAAGAATTAACAGTATCCCCTTTAACCCAGGGAAATTTAAGCAGAACTTAATATAGTATCTGCAAACAGCCCCGTATTGGCAATAGGCCGATGGTAAAAGTGTTGAAACACCAACTTATTAGATCACCCGGCGGCTGTGAAAATATGGTCGACGGGACTTCCTTCGCCCTGGTCGTCAATGTTGCTGCTAAACTGAATGGAATGTAAAACCATCAATGTTCACACCTGCAGCAACCAAAACTTGTTTTTAACCATCTTAAAATAGTCTGGACTGACACTATCTTGTATGGTTTTTCGTGAATGATAAACAATCTTGTTTTCATATTTCATAAGACCTTTGTAGCCTCAATGTATTGCAACAAATATGTCTTAACATATAGACATGGATCCATAGAATATGCTAATAAAACACTCTTGAATCCTATCACACCTGATCCTACTTCATTTGAGTAGGTCATAAAATGTAAAACATAACATAATCCTGAGGTACTTCCATCCTGTGTATCTGTAACTTTTGTAATGTTACAAGTGCCATAAGCATGACTACCTTCATGCTGAACTTGGCCAAATCAGAATCGTACCAAGACTCCATTGATGAAGTAGCTTAAAACAACTCTATATTCCAGATTCCCTCCTAGGTTTAGAAGGTCTGGAATTAAAATTTCTTTCATTAATCGGGAAATAAAAGAACGAAACTCAACAGGATGTCTTTCCAACCTCATCAATAAAAACAAGGAATAATATACTTCTGTCTGAATAAATCACACTAACTCAACCCCTTAAATAGAGGTAAATCCAAGACATTTGAGACATGTGCCATACAACATTCCATATTCTTTTATACACAGAAATTATTTCCCCTCATTCTTTACATAATGGGAAAGCAGCATTTACAGAGTCACAACTCAGATTCACAAATGTACTGCTTTTGAGTACTCTTCCGCCAGACTGCTGTAAGCATGTCCACAGCATGCCCAGACAATCCTCTTTTTTAAAACCTGCATCCATACAGGCATATTAGCTTTGTATAGCTTTACCCTTTACCCTGGGTAAATTACTACCCTTTCAATTGAATCAAATAATCAATTGTTGTAAGTATCGTTAAACTTAATTTCTCGCTGGATGAATTAAACCCAACTTTCAAAAGTGGTTTGAATAATTTGAGAGATATAACTCACTAATTCTCTTGTTCGTCCTAATTAGGACATCATCCAGTTAAGCCATCCACATCTGTCCTTGGACTCTAATTAGCCCCAAAATTGGTTTTACCAATTTAGTGAAATTCTAGGAACTGAAGTTAACCCGTTAGACAGAACTTTGAATTGCCATAATTGTTCCTTCAGATAATTTTGGCTGTTTTTGCCTTAATATGTTCCCATAAGAACCAGGTCCACCTACCTCCTTTGTCATCTGAGTGACCTGTGGTCTCTGGCTCCACGCTTTTTCGTTTTCCTGCTGCAGGACATCAACTGTGCACCTGCTTCAATGGTCGATTTGATCCTGATGTAGGTCCAGGATTTTGTATGATGTCTGAAAGGATACGTCCTCTTTGCAGACTTGACGACCATTGATGTTGTGATCAACTTTGCTGTTTTTGCCTCATTATCCAACTCTTTCCCACGATTCATGAGGTTTTTTCTCTGAAGAATAAGTTGAATGACTGCACATTGCTGGGCTTTACAGAGTTGCTGCAACTTTGGGTTGATGGTGGACCGAATGGCATACTTCTTGAAACAATTCATCTTGAAGTGGGTGCTACATAGCAACCTTAGTGCCACTTGATGCATTCCATCCATGGCCTCCATCCATTGTTTTGCAAATTGCAGTTGTTCATCAACCCAGCAGCTTCAATATTCTCTGCAGTTTACTTTCCTTAGGCTTACATGCCTTCGCCCATCTGACCCCTTATCTTGGTTCACTGCTAGTACTTTCAGCAATACGCAGTTCCTTGGGATCTCGTGCTTTTTTGGCATTTTCATCCATCGTAAGCTGCTAGAGCTGATGGCAGACACAATAGTTGATCACAGAGGCCACTTCCTTTCCAAGTGGCTCTCCTGACTCTGACGGGGCAGCGAATCGTACTGCCAGGAGTAAAACATCTGGCAGCTGCCGTCTTCGCTTGTATCGGCCTCACCGTCAGACTCAGGGTCAGAACTCTCACAGAGCAGCAAATCGTACTGCCAGGAATAGCCCATCTGGCAGCTGCCGTCTTCACTTGTTTTGGAAACTCTGCTGACCCTGTGCACGCGCCTCATCAATGAGCCCTTTACTAGGTGCTGCTGACCTGGCTTCTGGAGCCTGGCTCTGACATCACTCCTCCTGGAGTATGTTTTGTTGGAGCAACCTGTGTACAGGTTCTCCATTTGGAATATCCACTCAGAAAGTGGTATCCAGCCTTGGAGGTGAATCCCAAACTGACTCTTGCTCCATGGCCCTGACTTGTATGTTGCCTAGCGCCCAACTGACGCTGGCTCCGTTCTTTTCTTTAATACACAAGTCCACAGTTCGCCCCGCTCCCAGCCGGCGACTGTTGTAGGGTATGAGGCAGTCCTTTCCCGACTTCATTCCCGCAGCTTTTTATCGACTTTGCCTTGCCCCACTGGTGCTGACTAAATTCACTTCAGCCCCAATATCCCCAGTCGCTATGCTGTCCGCTGGCGACTGTACCGTGGTCAGAGGCGGCTGGTCGCCGACCGCAATCTCGCGACTCTCTATCGGCTGTGCCGCTCGCCTCCTCCCCTTGCCCGTTAAAGTCGTTAAATTTGACACAGAACATGGGAAGTTCCAGATTTAGTTCACAGCTTGAAATCAATTAACTTAAAGCTAACAAGACTGCTATCGGTGTTGGAAAAACTTATTTTACTTTAAAGAAAATCAGCATCTCTTCTGGCATATTCTGCTTGGTATGTTTTTTGGTAACCTCACTGACAGCTTCTAGACTGGCATTGTCACACCTGCCCTTGTTTGAGATGGATACAGTCATACCCATTGGTCCCAGACCTATGCTGACTGGTGCTCGACTGATACACATAGTTTCCAGATTGTTCGTTCACACTGTGGAACTGGAATGGGCAGCATGGTGGTGCAGCAGGTAGTGCTGGTTCCTCTCTCCTGATCACCAGTGCTGATTGGGTGTATACATGTTGCGTGGGCTTCCTCTGGGTGCTCAACCCATCTCCCACATCCCAATAATGTGCTGGCTGGCAGACTGACTGACGAGTGCAAACAGCCCATGTGCTGGGTGGGTGGAAGGAGAATTCCCTCCAGACTCTAACCCTCACCGCTACACTCAGAGCAATTTACAGTGGCCAGTTAGCTCATCAACCTGTGCATCTTTGGGACATGAAAGGAAACCAGAGCCACAGAGACAGTCAGAGGGAGAATGAGCAATCTCCACAGAGACAGCACCATTGGCCAGAACTGAACCCAGATCTCTGGTGCTGAGAGACTACTAGATGTGCCACGTTGATGCCCAAATCACACAAGGCTTTGATGTGGTTGTTGAAAATGCAACAAAAGGTTAAATTTTCTCTTTGGATGCCCAGCTTATCTCTCTCTACCACAGCTTTTGATTAACAGCGGCACTTTGCTTTTGAATAGAGTGCTTCTCCACTTGTGAGGAAGAGCAACTTTAGAGAATTCAGAAGGATTTTCCTAACTTATCGGGTTAGAATATTGAATCTGTTACTGGGGGAAAACATCTAGAGGAAGAGATGGAATGAAAATTTATTTATCTGATAAAATAACTGCTGTAAATATTGCAACAAGACATGTTGAAAATATGCGAACAATAAAAAGAAAAAGAGTAACATGGAGAGGTAGATGGTAAGGTAATTCATCTCAAAAATCTTCCCACTCCCAGTTCAGATGCTGGAGGCTAGCTGTCTGATTTAATTAACACATTTTACAATGTGAAACTCATTCAATATTGGGAATTTGGTTTTCAAATCCAAGGCCATGCCATATCAATCTTTGATGCCAAGACTATGTCAGTTTTGACCAGATACAGTAATAATGACCATTTTGGCAGTAATGCCGACAAACCTATTTGTGATAGGAGCGGAATTAGGCCATTCGGCCCATGAAGTCTACTCTGCCATACAATCGTGGCTGATCTATCTCTCCCTCCTAACCCCATTCTCCTGCCTTCTCCCCATAACCCCTGACACCTGTACTAATCAAGAATCTGTCAATCTCCGCCTTAAAAATATCCATTGACTTGGCCTCCATTGCTGTCTGTGGCAATGAGTTCCACATGTTCACCACCCTCTGGATCGACGGACCTCCACAGTCTCCATTAGAAGCACGGATCAATAAAATTGACATGCATTTCAGCAAAAGTCACTTCAAACCCCTATACTCATCTGCACGAGGTCTAATTGAAAATTTTAATGGAAAAAAACAAAACATTTTTAATTATATAACTAATTTCAAACTCTCCGTAGATCTTTACGTAAAATCCTTTGACATCAATTTGAAGAAGGGTACAAAGGTTCTCCCAGTGTCTTGGTCAATAGTTATTTTGTGGCTAATACCTACATTGGAAGACCTAGTCACCATCACACTGCTATTTGTGGGAGCTTGTGTACAAAACTCTTGCAGAACAAAAGTGAAATACTCAAGATATATGGTCATATAAGGGATGTTAGCCTGGAGTGGGAATGTTCAATATATTAGCTAGTGTGTCTAATTGACAATCTGAATGCAATTAAATTTATTTCCATTGATAAATATCTGATTCCTTTCACTAGTAAGGGTAAATAATAATGTGCAAAACTTGCATTTTTCATTTTAGTTTAGAGATACAGCGTGGAAACAGGTCCTTCGGTCTACCAAGTCTGTACCGACCAGCGATCACCTGTACACTACTTCTGTCATACACTCAGGCAATTTACAGAGGCCAATTAGACTTCACACCTGACTGTCTTTGGAATATGGGAGGAAACCGGAGCACCCGGAAAAAATCCGTGTATTGCAGATAAACACTGTCACTTCTCTTTGTTCCTTTCTTTTTTTCTGACGTGGGGATATGCCCAGCCTGACCCTCCTGTCATCTCTTTCTTCTCTGCATCTTGCAACGCCTACCATCTTTTGTTCATGTTCTCATTCTCTAACTGTTTGCATTGACTCATTCACCAAATAGTCTTGTTTACAGTTTGTCCCCATGGACACCTGTGCTTTACCCGATCAGATGCTGTCCTCTCCACCACCCTCCCTCGTGTTTAATGGGCTTCTTTTGTCTCGGTTCTGCCAAATAGTCTTCAACCAATATATTCACCATTTCAAATCCACAGATGTGGACTGACCTGATGAGTATTTCCAATTGTTTTCTCAAAGTTTTCCAGCATCTGCAGTTTTTTTTTTGTTTTTCAAGAGATAAATAGACTTGCTCCTTCACTCAACATCCATATTTCTTGTTCCAAGGTTCATGTTTAATAGCTAGGTAGCAATAAAGCTTAAGTAGTAGATGTGATGTGCTTTCAGATCATGGTGGACTTTGTCAGTTTGTTAGTTCATGTATAAAGTTTCCAAAAACTGTTGCTGTAAGCAGCTACACCCAACTCTTGACATTTGAAACTGCCAAATGTTTCACAACTCGAAAGGTATAGCTGCACTGGTAACTTTCAACTATACAGCTTACATTTGCACTTTCAATGCAGTTACACACAAACCATCGGCTCACCTTGGAAAGGAAAGGGTATGACTCACATTTGGTATAATTAAAGGTGAGATATATCAGCAACATATATCACTTTGTTCAGCTGGCTACTGCACCGATACACAATACGTATCAGTGGGTTTGCCAAACCTACACAAAGAGGTTGCTCTGAAGTCACCAAGTAGCTAAAGATAGATCTCCAGAGTAGAACAAAAATCATGAAACTACAAAACAATGGCTGAGATTGATAAACAAGTAATGTTTAATTGAAAGTCAATTATTATGTTAGTGAAAAATCTCCGTGCATTCCATTGGGCTCTACATTGATCAGTGAAGTGAACAACAATCAAGAGGAATGTGGAGGCAATACAAATGGGAAGGATGTAATCCAACTTTTTGGAATTTGCCCAATCATATTAGAGGTAACCCTCTAATTCTCCATTTAACAAATTCTGCTGCATTCTTTGTTTCTGTGCATCTTTAGAAGTACATGGGAGAGAACGGCAAGGAAGTACCAAAATATCTCAAGGTGATTCACACAAGTATTTTCAGCCAAAACATGGCACTGAAATTCATGGAGAATTATTAGGACAGATGACTAAAGTTAAAGCAGAAGTATTTTAAAGTATTGTTCCAATATATCTTTATATGGTTTAATGTTCGATGTTTTGTTTAAAACTCAGACATTAAAGCACCTTACAAGGTTTTAATGCTGCTGGAGTATTATATAAGTACTTTGCTGTTTAACAATGAACTTAAGGAATGGACTTTGGAAGAGGTGAGGAAAGTTTTAAGATTGATCCCTCCAGGACATTGTCAGGACCTTTTAAAAAAAACACACACAAAACTCCAAATTTTTTCAATCACAATTTAAACCAACTTTCCACTTTCTCATAATTTCTATTGTTCCCTAATCAACCACTCTATCAGTATCACATCTGCAATATTCAGGTTGCCTTACGATTTTGATTATAGATGACTGTTTTAACTAAAGGAATTCCACATCCCAATGATCTATTTAACCTGACCCAATCAATGTAACCACTGGGGATCCAAGTGGGATTACAGGAGAAGCTTTTCAGTCTTTCAGGAGGAGCTGGCCTACCTGAAGGGGAATAGATGAGGTGAATTTGTGAGATTAACATCCTATAATGACATGTCCACACTTATTTATGAGGAGAGAATTTTTTTAAATCACAGCAATATCAGTTATTGCTGTTCGGGGTAGTGGATTAAAATGATCACTTGTCGATCAGTTGCTACAAGGCAGTTGATCCTGGGCCTCTCAAAATGAGAGTGTTAATAAGAGTAAGAACACATAACAAATAGAAGATTGCAGAGGCCATTCACTGAGATCATGGTTGCTCCTTCATGCGTTAAATACTCTTGTGTATGTGACTTCCACTCGGCTTCCAAATTTGCATGGATTGCCTTTGGAAGCGGATTATAACAAGCGTACCCACCATAATGTGTGCATAGGAGACTTTCTACAATGAGCTTTTATGTTCACATTACTTATGAGGGAAGAACATTTCTTTAACACAAGATCAACCATTGCTGTTAGAGGCAGTGGGTGAAGCTGACCGCTAGTCAACCAGTTACTGTAAGGCAGCTGGTCTGTGGCCTCGCAGAATGATAGCGTTAGAACGGGAGCCAGTGGGGGTTATTCAATAAGATCATGGTTGATACTTCATTTGTCCCTTTCCCACTGCCCAAAAAACCATCAATCTCAACCCTCAACATATTCAGTGACTCGGAAGCATTGACATCAAGAACAGAAACAATGCAAAGAATGCTGCTGAAATATGTCCAAAAACTGCACCTATTTTACAAGGGAAGGTCCCAAGATGACTCACATTCTGCCTCTCCACTGTCTGCAAAGCATGATTCAGCCATGTAATGGAGTACGCTTGCATTGTCTGGGCAGGGACATGCACACAATAGAGTGGGAGTGTGTGCTGGGCGATGTGTGGGGTCAGGGCTGCAAGCCCTGCAGTATTCACAATTGTAGCATGAGTTCATGGGCACAGGCACAAACATACCCCCCATAACGCTAACACACACACACACACAACCCACGTTATTCATATTCTCACCAAGATGAACACATTTCCATCAAGATTCAATAAGCTCAACATTATCCAGGATAATCCAGAATACTCAAGCATCACCCAATATTCCACTGAAAACATGTACTTCTTGCCACTCGATTCTCCAATGAAAATTAGGGCCAAACGGAACTTGCTAGGTTTAGCCAGTGATGCCACGTCCCGCAAATCAATGCAACCTGTTCCTGTGCTTTGTATTCCCATCTTGTCCCGTGAATATTCTTTCCAGTACATACTCCATTACATGTAAAAATGCTATTGCATGATACTCCCCCGATCAGCGTATAAACCTCAGCACACAACCCCAAGTTGTGCAAGGACTCCAGTGCACAGGTTTTAGACCAAACACGTATATCCTGTTGACAGATGAGACCTTGTCTGTGAATTCCATCTGGAACACGGACCTTGTCTCGGGTCTGAACACTTTCCTTGGTCTAGAGGCAACCATAGAAGCAGAAAACGACCAATCAGCTCCACCATCGCGTTTGCTCATCAATCTCTTACCTCAGCCTCCATCTCCTGCACTATCCCCATACGCCTTGATTTTCTTAATATTGAAAAATTCACCAGTTATTGTCTTGAATATACTGAGGAGCTGATACTATAGCCACTTGCTTAGAGAATTCCAAAGGTGCTACCCTGTCCTGAATGACTTGAGTCCGTGATCACTTGCTCCATACATTCAGCCAGATAGACATTCTCTGGTATCCAAGTACTGTCTTGTGTATCAATGCCCTTCACATTGACCCTAACCCCTTCCATTTTGATCCTAACTGCACATTTACCTTAATTACCTTCAAATTGACCCTAATCCTCTCCACGTTGATCTGAACTCCTGCACAAACAGTGCTGCAATCTTATGCACACATTCTGTGCCCACTGACCAAAGTCAATGTAAAGATTTTCCTGAGTATTGACACTTTCCTGCGCACACCTTTATTGATTAGATTTTTATTGTCATTTGAACCTCAAAGAGGCTCAAACGAAATTCCATTTCCACAGCCATACAAACAAAACAATTCCTACAAGACACACAAACAATTCAATCTACATGAAAAACATCCATCACAGTGAATCTCCTCCTCACTGTGATGGAAGGCAAAGTCTTTTCTCTCTTATCAGTCTTATCAGACTCTGCCTTTAGTCATTGTTCTGCAGACATTCGTTATCCCTGTAGAAACCACTACGTCCTAAGCACACACCCTGTATCAGTCCTGTGCACAAGTCCAAACCTACCCAATGAGACCAAACACGAGCAGTAGTTACCATCAGCGACCAACAACAAAATGACAATTTCTGTTCATAAATGGACATTCATTAATGAATATCCATTTTCAGAAACTGCATGTATAACACTGCGGGAGCATGAATTTCCCCAATTCTTCTATAGACAGGAATCAGCAATCCAGACTTGAGAACGAATCAACCATACTGAGTATAAATAACTACCTTAGAGGAAGACATTGCTGGAGTTTTGAAGTGTAGAGTTTCTGCCGAAGTCCTGATGTCTGAAGTACCGCACTTCACTTGCAGTGATTTAGAGAAGACTGTAGGATGAACTGAATGTCAGAGAAACTCCACAGACTGTGTGAGCAACCTACTGGTGTCATCGACTTTATTAAATAAAACTTGGCGAACCAGTTTGACGTGAAGAGCTTGCCCCTGTGTATTATGTATATTACCACGCCCAGTTGCATGGAGTTTGATTTGTGCGTTGAATATTTAACAGCTGCCAATAGAAATGATTTACACTTGTACAGCAGCGTTAATGCTGCAAATTATCTCAACCGCAGCATAAACAATCCAAATTTGATATTAAGATATATAAAGGAGATTAGAACACTTTTAGAGCTTTTAAAGGAGGAGAAGGAGAGAGATGTACAATTTTAGAAAATAAATGACAGAACTTAGGGTCTAGGCAGCAAAAAATGCATCATCATCAATAATGAAGTGATGTAAAGAGTGAGAAGTGCAGAAATGTGGAGTACCAAATAAATCTAATGGCTGACTGAAGGTTTTTTTTCACAATCCATTAGGATTGGGAATGTGCAGGAAGGAACTGCAGATGCTGACTTAAACCGAAGATAGACACAAAAAAACTGGAGTAACACAGCAGGTCAGACAGCATCTCTGGGGAAAAGGAACAGATTTCCTTTTCGGGTGGACACCCTTCTTTAGATGAAGACTCTAGGATTTATAATGTCTTGTGTTCACTCTGGTTTTGTGGACTGTAGGTGATGCACTCCTGCCATTTATGCAAAGCTTTGATACTCCCAACAAATGGACTGGAAGCTCTCAATCCATCCCAAACTCTCCTTCTCCAAACTGAGCAGCGTTGGACCAGGAGGTGCAGGGATCAGGGAAGGTGCACATTTCCAGAAGGCTTTGAATCCATCCTTGAATTGTTTCATCATCCAGCCTGTAATCTTGGCCAAGACAGAGCTTGGAATAAGATCTGGTTTGGGGGAGTGTAGGGCACAAACTATGCCATTTGTCCATCATAATTGACTAACTGCGCTTAGGGCTTCAGTGGTTGGAATGTTGACTGGGGAAAGGATACTTTAGTTCCCTTCACTCACTTCAATTTTCAACCAACTCCCACAATAGACAATAGACAATAGGTGCAGGAGTAGGCCATTCGGCCCTTCGAGCCAGCACCGCCTTTCAATGTGATCATGGCTGATCATCCCCAATCAGTACCCCGTTCCTGCCTTCTCTCCATATCCCTTAACTCCGCTATCCCTAAGAGCTCTATCTAACTCTCTCTTGAAAGCATCCAGAGAACCACCCTCCACCGCCCTCTGAGACAGAGAATTCCACACACTCACCACTCTCTGTGTGAAAAAAGTTTTTCCTCATCTCCGTTCTAAATGGTTTACCATTTATTCTTAAACTGTGGCCCCTGGTTCTGGACTCCCCCAACATTGGGAACATGTTTCCTGCCTCTAGTGTGTCCAAACCCTTAATAATCTTATATAAGATCCCTTCTCATCCTTCTAAATTCCTCTCACTGAAATAATTGCACATGCCCAACATCAACTTTAGAAATAGAAACTTATCTCTTGTTTGCGTCCATGGCAGTCATCAGAACCTAATATCAAATTTAACAATTTCAAGCAATCCCCTTTTTTCCTCTCTCTTTCTATGAATAAGGCTGTACGCTTCTTTCAATTTCCTTTTAAGCCCATAGCTGCTATTTTCATAAGTTCTAGGAGCAGAATTAGGCCATTCGGCCCATCAAGTCTACTCCACCATTCAGTCATGGCTGATCTATCTCTCCCTCCTAACCCCAGTCTCCTGCCGTCTCCCCATAACCCGTGACACCCTTCATAATCAAGAATCTGTCAATCTCCACCTTAAAAATACCCAATGACGGCCTCCACAACATCTGCGGCAATAAATTCCACAGATTCCACACCCTCTGACTAAAGGAAAAGTAGGTCACACGAGTGACACACATGACTGTGAAATAGGGCAGTGACAGTCACGTTTTGGAGTAATTGGTTTACAGAGAACTGTAATCACGAGCAAGTGAGATTAGTACATCGTCTAGTGGCGATAAACTCACAAATGTGGGCTTTAGCAGAAAATCGTTGAAGCAACCAGTCTTGTGGAACCAGTCTTGTTGATGGGAGAGGTTTTTTTTGGTTTTTTTTGTATCAAAAATAATTTATTTGATTACGAACACGCTACAAAAACCCCAAAAATCCCAAAACCACTATATTACAAAATCACCAACTTATTCAGACACTAAATAGAATAGAATAGAATAGAATGCCTTTTATTGTCATGCAAACAGACAAGGTTTGAACGAAATTTCATTCCTCCATTTATGACATTATTTTAAAAAAACAAGACACACACTTAACACAATTTACATAAACATCCATCACAGTGAATCTCCAACACCTCCTCACTGTGATGGAAGGCAGAGTGTTATCTCTTCCCTTTGTTCTTCTCCTGCGGTCTAGCAGTCCAACTGCAGCGTCGAGGCGACTGGGGCTCACGATGTTAAAGCCCCCGGCGGGCGATGGTAAGCCCCGCGGCCGTTTACGCCGAGCCGGGCGATGTTAGGCCCCGCTCCGAGTCATCTAAACCCCGCGATTCTGGTGGGAGAAGTTGCCGTTGCGGAAGCTCCGAAAAGCGGTCTCCCACCAGGGACCTGCGAGCTCCCGATGTCACCGTCCACCGGGCCTGCGGGCGGAGCCTCTGAAGCTCCGATGTCGGGTTGCAGCTGCGCGCCACCACAGCTCTCCACGTTCCGAAGTCGGCCAGCTCCGCGATGGCGAGTCCACAGGCTCTGCGACTGGAGCCCTCAGGTTGGTTCCGGTTGGAGGCCGCCGCCGGCTCCATGATGTTAGGCCCAACGACAGCGGAGACCCAACGGGGAAAAGTCGTGTCCCCGTACAGGGAAGAGATTAAACGTTTTCCCCAACCCCCCGCCCCCCCCCCCCCCACATATACACAGCTAAAAAATAATAACAATTAAAACCAAAAACATATATCTAACGGGACAAAAATGTAAAAAAGACACACGGACTGTAGTCGAGCCGCTATCGTTAGGCGGCACCGCCTCCTCCAAACAACTATGTTACAGATATACTAAATAACTACTATACAACGATGTCCCTCTCTAACACCAACCGGGCGCGGACGTAACCTCAGTAAAGGGGCAAGCATCTAGATCGGGCAAAGCCCTCTTCTGCCTGGCGCCGTGACTTGTGGATGGCCAGCTTGACCGATGGGAGAGTGTTGGATGGAAGTGTAGCTCAACGACAGGTGAGTGGGTCAGAAGCGTTTTGATCAACATTATGGCCCAGGATATCGTAATGGCAGAGCCGCTCTCCCGCTCACTCCCATTAAACCTGCAAAAGGCGTGAGGAGCAGATTTCCACGAGGCGATAGAACTGTATTTATCCCAGGAGGGAAGTTGGTCTGCCAACAGTTATAAACCACAGCAAGATACATTAAACATGAAACTAAAGTGACGAGTGGAAAGTCCAGGATTGGGAATGGGCAAAGATTGGGGAGGGGAGGGGGGTGGGGGAAGGTGAGTCAGTCTACCTCATGACAGAAGGGAGGTGAGTTGTACAGTTTGATAGCTATAGGGAAAAATAATCTCCTGTGGCGTTCTGTGCTGCTTCTTGGTGGAACCAGTCTGTTGCTGAAGAGAGATTTAGAGATTAGAGATTCCTTTATTTGTCATTCAGACCTTCCGGTTTGAACGAAATTTCGTTGCCTGCAGTCATACATATAATAAATAACAAAACACACAATAAACACAAATTAACATCCACCACAGTGAGTTCACCAGGCACCTCCTCACTGTGATGGAGGCAAAAGTCTTAAAGTTTCTGTCTCTTCCCTCTTTGTTCTCCCTCTGCGCTGAGGCGATCCAGGCTTCTGACGTTGTGACCCCGCCGGGTGATGGTAAGTAAGTCAGTCCCGCGGCTGAATCCGTGCTCCGTCCGCGACGGGCCAGTTCAAACTCCGCGGCCCGGGGTGGCCGAAGCTGCCGAAGCTGCCGCCCTCCAGTCCAGTGGACGCAGCTGTAGTTGCGGCAGCCCCAGAAAAACAGGTCACCAACCTGTAACCTGCGAGCTCCCGACGATGTCGTCCACTGGGCCCGCGGCCGAGCCTCCGGATTCAGGTCGTCACCAGTGTCCTCGGTCGCCACCGCCGGAACGCCACCGCAGCCCCGAAGTTGGCCAGCCCCGCGCTGGTAAGTCCTGGCTCTGCCTCCGGAGCCTCGAGGTCGGTCGGTCGGTCGCAGTTGGAGTTGGAGGCCGGCAGCTCCGCCCTTTGGCCTCGGCGCAGACGGAGGCAGAGAAGGGGGATACAACAAGAAAAAGTTGCATTCCCCCGAAGGAAGAGACAAAAATCATGTTTCACCCCCCCCCCCACACGTACATACACAACCCAATAAACTAAAATTTAACTAAAACAGGTGCTCCTCAGGTTGACCAGTGAGTCATGGAAGAGGTGAGCTGTGTTGTCCAAAATGCTCCGCAGTTTGAGGAGCATTCTCCTCTCCAAGACTACCTCCAGTGAATCCAACTCCACCCCCACGACGGAGACAGCCTTCCTGATGAACTTGTTGGTTCTGTTGGCGTCCATGGCCTTCACCCTGCTTCCCCAGCACACGACAGCGTAGATGGCACTGGTCACCACCGATTGGTAGAACATCTGCAGCATCTTACTGCAGATGTTGAAAGAGTGGAGCCTCCTCCAAAAGTACAGACGGCTCTGTCCCTTCTTATACAGTGCCTCAGCGTTCCTGGACCAGTCCAGTTTACTGTCCAGCTAAAGTCCAAGGTACTCCTTGGTAAACTGCACATCCACATCCATGATGGAGACAGGGGACATGGGGCTTTCCTCTCCACCACCAACTCATTAGTCTTGTCAGTGTTGAGCTGCAGGTAATTCAGCCCACACCACTCAACAATGTCGTTGAGTACACCTCTGCATTCAGCTTCCCTCCCCTCACTGATGCAGCCCACAATTGCAGATTCATCCAAAAACATCTGCAGGTGGCAGGATTCCGAGTTGTATCTGAAATCTGAGGTGTAGATGGTGAACAGGAAGGGAGAGAGGACCGTCCCCTGAGGGGCCCCTGTGTTGCTCACTACCGTGCCGAGACACAGTTCTGCAGCCTGACATACTGTGGTCATCCAGTCAGGTAGTTGGTGATCCAGGACACCAACGGAGCATCCACCCACATCTTCGTCAGTTTGCAACCCAGCAGTGCAGGCCGGATGGTGTTAAAACACTGGAGAGGTAGAACATGATTCTCACAGTGCTTCCCAGCTTATCCAGGTGAGCATAGGAACAATGGAGTAGGTGGATGATGGCGTCCTCCACCCCCACCTTTGTTTGTTAAGCGAACTGAGGGGGTCCAGGTAGGGTCAAACCAGAGGCCACACAAAGTAAACAATAAAAAATGTGAGGTATTCATGGATTGGGAGGAGATGTAGGTCAGTGAGTACAAGTGACACACATTAGTCATCATCTGCTCTGGCTCCTTGCCTAACCCAGCACAATACTGAGGGAATTCCATTCAGAGACGGCATACGGGATTTGCCTTAAACCTGAATGGAAGGGAGGGCAATGGTGGGGTGAGCAGGGGGTTGCTGGGCATGTGATGGATGTGGGCAGACAGCGCGGGCAGTAGGTTTCTACACAAAGTAAACAATAATAAATGTGAAGTATTGATGGATTGGGAGGAAAAGTAGGTCACACGAGTGACACACATGACTGTGAAATAGGGCAGTGACAGTCACGTTTTGGAGTAATTGGTTTGCAGAAAAACGTTGAAGCAACCAGTCTTGTGGAACCAGTCTTGTTGATGGGAGAGGGTTTTTGTTGTTGTTTTTTTTTTTTTTTTTTTTTTTTTTTAATTTTTATTTATTAGAAGTACATCACAGCCACATACATTAATACTCGTCATTTATATCTTCTTACAATTAATGTACTCCCTTTATTTTTTTTTACGCTAAAGAAAGAAAAGATTGAAAGAGAGAAGAAAGTGAAGGAAAAAGTGCAAGTGTAGAAAAGTGTAGAAAATGTAACAACAAACAAAAAAAAAAAAAAGGACGGGGACCCTATGAAAGCGAAATTAAAGACAAAAAAAAAAAGGAGTTAAGAAATAGGCCCTAAGAAAAGAAAAGAGAGAGAGAAAAAAAGAAAAACAAATGTTTTTTTTTTTTTTTTGAGCATCACGTAAATAGGACATACCAACTCTTCAACTATCATCCCCCCTTACCCGACCTCAATTTTTTATTTTTTTAAAGTACTTTTGCACCCTATGTTTGTAATAATTCTATAAATGCAGACCACGTCAGGTGGAAGTGATCTGGTTTACCTGCTAAGAGGAGTCTTATCTCTTCAAGGTGTAGTGTTTCAAACATATTTGAAATCCACATATTTATAGTTGGTATTGGAGCCTTCTTCCAAAATTTTAGAATTAGCTTTTTTCCAGTTATTAACCCATAATCCATTAATTTCTTTTGAAACACATTTAGTTCTGGATCATCTTCCGTTATTCCGAAGATAATCCATTCTGCTTTGGGTATCAGTCTTGTTTTAAATAACTTTGTAAAGATTTCAAAAATTTCATTCCAAAATTTTTGAATTTTTGTACAGAAGACAAATGAGTGCGCTATAGTTGCTTCTTGGGATTGACATTTATCACAAATAGATGATACGTTTGGGAAAATTTTATGAATTTTAGTTTTCGAATAATATAATCTATGTAAAATTTTAAATTGTATTAAAGTGTGTCTTACATTAATCGAGCATTTATGTACTTTTAATAAGTATTCATTCCAACTTTCCTTTGAAATTTTAATGGCTAACTCTTGTTCCCAGTCTCTTCTGATACCCTCCGTAGATGGTATTTGTACATTTAAGATAATATTGTACAAATATGATATTAAGTTTGCTGATTCCGCTTTTATCTGCATTGCCTCGTCCAGTACATCTGCTGGGTTATTATGATGATCTTTTATATATTTTTTCAAATAGTCGCATATTTGAAAGTATTTAAAATATTGATTATTTCCGAGTTTATATTTTATTTGTAATTGTTGAAATGAAAGTAATTTTCCAGTTTCATACAAGTCACCAAGCGTTTTAATTCCTAGTCTATCCCATTGTGTATAAGCTTTATCTATAATAGAAGGACTAAACGAAGGGTTATTGACTATAGGTAATAAAAGTGATAAGTTTCTTAATTTTAAATTTTGTTTTATTTGTTTCCAAATACGGATTGTACTATGAATAATTGGGTTCTTATTATAGTTTATGTTATTCAATTTCATTGGAGAGAGGAGGATCGCTCCAATGTTTCTAGAGGAGCAATCCTCTTTCTCCATTACAATCCAGTCTACTTGCTGGGCGGAGTTATCCATCAGTTGAATCATGTTTTTAATATTTACTGACCAATAATAATACATAAAATTGGGTAGTGCTAGACCCCCCAATACTTTAGATTTATTCAGATGGGTTTTTTGTATTCTATGTGATTTATAGTCCCATATAAAATTAGTGATATCTGAGTCGAGTTTTTTAAAAAACTTCTTAGGTAAGTATATAGGAATTGATTGAAATAGGTATAAAATTTGTGGTAAAAAGATCATTTTTATTGCGTTTATTCGGCCTATTAAAGACATCGGAAGCGTTTTCCAGAATTTAATTAATGTATTCAGTTTATTAAGTAGGGGGTCAAAATTTGCCCTGAGCATACCTTGATATGCTCTGGTAATTTCGATTCCCAAATATTTAAATTTTTCTGTAGCTATTTTAAAAGGGAATTTTAAAAGATGTGTTGAATCTTTCGGTTTTATTGACATAATTTCACTTTTATTCCAATTTATTCTATATCCAGAAAAAGATCCGAAGTCTTCAATTAAATTTAATATATTTGGTATAGTGATTTGAGGTTTTGTGATATACAATAATATATCATCCGCGTATAAAGATATTTTATTATATGAGTCTTTAGTATTATATCCATGAATATCAGGGTGTATTCTAATTTTTTCTGCTAGCGGTTCAATAATGAGAGCAAACAGCTGTGGTGATAATGAGCATCCTTGTCTATTTCCCCTTGATAGTTGAAATTTCGAGGATAATATGTTATTAGTAAGTATTCTAGCTGTAGGTTTGTTATATAGTAACTTAATCCATAAAATAAAATTCTCTCCCAGTTGAAATTTTTGTAATACTTTATCCATATAATTCCATTCTACTTGATCTACTTGTTTTTTTGTGTGGAAATCTACTGCCCGCGCTGTCTGCCCACATCCATCACATGCCCAGCAACCCCCTGCTCACCCCACCATTGCCCTCCCTTCCATTCAGGCTTAAGGCAAATCCCGTATGCCGTCTCTGAATGGAATTCCCTTAGTATTGTGCTGGGTTAGGCAAGGAGCCAGAGCAGATGATGACAGTGATCATGGATCGGTCAGTGGGAGCTGTGCTGTACCCTGTAGATGCTGCACTCGGCAATGTGGCAGGTTACCAGCTCATAAATAGACTGCGAGCATCAAAAGCCTCCCGCTCTTCCAGCTAACTCCCACTAAAATCACTCATTACCTTTTCGTCTTCATTCCCTGGTTCCCATCGAACCCAACCACCATCCAGCCTGTGGCCGTGCAGATGCTAACCTGGATGAAAGCTCTGAACCTCTCCCAGAATACCTGTGGACATTACATTGGAGTTTACCTGGACAGTAAACTGGACTGGTCCAGGAACGCTGAGGCACTGTATAAGAAGGGACAGAGCCATCTGTACTTTTGGAGGAGGCTCCACTCTTTCAACATCTGCAGTAAGATGCTGCAGATGTTCTACCAACCGGTGGTGACCAGTGCCATCTTCTACGCTGTCGTGTGCTGGGGCAGCAGGGTGAAGGCCATGGACGCCAACAGAACCAACAAGCTCACCAGGAAGGCTGTCTCTGTCCTGCGGGTGGAGTTGGATTCACTGGAGGTAGTCTTGGAGGGGAGAATGCTCCTCAAACTGTGGGGCATCTTGGACAATACAGCTCACCTCTTCCATGACTCACTGGTCAACCTGAGGAGCACCTTCAGCAACAGACTGGTTCCACCAAGAAGCAGCACAGAACGCCACAGGAGATTCTTTTTCCCTATAGCTATCAAACTGTACAACTCCTCCCCCTTCTGTCGTGGGGTAGACTGACTCACCTTCTTCCCCCTCCCCTCCCCTCCCCTCCCCAATCTTTGCCCATCCCCAATCCTGGGCTTTCCACTTGTCTCTTCAATTTCAAGTGTCATTCATCTTGTATTTTATAACCAATTTTCTTCCTGGGATAAATAACGATTTATCGTATCGTATCGTGGAAATTTGCTCCTCACGCCCTTTGCGGGTTTATTGGGAGTGAGCGGCTCTGGCAGTACGATATCCTGGGCCATACTGTTGATCAAAACACTTCCGACCCACTCACCTGTCCTTGAGCTACACTTCCATCCAACACTCTCCCATCAACAAGACCAGTTCCACTACGTCTTGCCTCAACTATTCTCTGCTAAAGCCCACATTTGTGCGTTTATTGTCACTGGACTTGATGTTATAATCTCACTTACTCATGGTTTCAATTCTCTATAAACTTCAATTCATCCAAAATGACAGTGACTGTGACTGTCCTATTTCACACTAATGTGTGTCACACTTGTACTCACTCTTGTACAGTGGAAATCAATTAAACTACATGTCAAACACTGAGTACAATAAGCTACTTCTAAGCTATCGTGGGGTTATCGTGGGGTTAGCACAAATAACTGCAGATTTATTTCTCACCAGTGGCGTTGACCACATCTATTTGGAACAATTTGTGGCTTTGGGTGTGTCTACTGTCCCAGAGCCTCATCCACTCACTATTTCAGCCTGCCTGCGTCTCCTCTGGATTCCTTTCCCCTTCACATGTTTACCAAGCCTCCCAGGGCTGCATCTACCTCCAACTGGGTTGGATTTTTGTGTTAAATCCAATCCAGTTGTGAATCTGTGGAATTCCCTGCCTCACAAGGCAGTGGAGGCCAATTCTCTGGATGCTTTCCAGAGAGAGTTAGATAGAGCTCTTAAAGATAGTGGAGTCAGGGGATATGGGGAGAAGGCAGGAACGGGGTACTGATAGTGGATGATTAGCCATGATCATATTGAATGGTGGTGCTGGTTCGAGGGGCCGAATGGCCTACTCCTGCACCAATTGTCTACTGTTTCCTCTATTTTCAGGAGAAAAGGGTGCCCTTTTGAATTCTTTGTATTAATAATGATAAGTAAGTGTCTTTTATGCATGGTGTAGATATTCCGTCTCCATGAGTAAGAATGTCATTGTTCTATCTGGGACATATGACAATAAAACACCCTTGATTCTTGACCCTCTTAAATACCCTCTGTACGTCAGTACAGTAACAGCATCACATCAATGCCTTTCCTTGTGTATTTATCAATGCAACCATTGCACTGGCTCAGGAGTCCAGAGCAACAATCACGAGGCAACATTCAACAGATTGTTCTGTGTGACTTGGGAGTTCAGGTGAGTGAGATATCGGGTGCTGTCGAGTTAGCTTTAGCGGTTCAATACTGGGGCTTACAGATCACAACAAATGGTGTGAGTGAACAATTGTGTTCATGAAACAAAATCTGTATTTCCCCTCAATCGCCTCATTCTCCTATTACGGTTGTTATCTCAAACAAATTACAGCTTTTGACATCCTGTGGATCTGACCCGCATGGAGTATGGAGTTGGGACCTCTTACTTTGCAAACTCACTGAAGCATAGACAAACCTGTAACCTGTAGAGGCACGTGCTAACCTGTGCAGATTAAAGCATTGCACATGTCTCCACAAGAAGTAGGTACATGCAGGTCAAGCAACATCTCTCACCTCTACACAATGTACATTCTTTTCTAACAGGCATAAAATGTAATTATAACTTTTCAGGTATGCCCTTACCTGCTACCTGTACAGGTACACACCCCAGGGCTGCCCTAGTTGCGCATTCAAGTCTTGATCATTCTGCCCGTGCATGGAAGGCCAGGAAGAAGTTGTGTGTGATTGGGACCCAGGTTACTTGGTGCTTCATCAGGGGCGACACAGTAGCACAGCTGTTAGAGCTGCTGCCTCACAGCACCAGACACCCGTGATCCTGAGCTCACGTGCTGTCCATGTGAAGATCTTGTAGCTTTCCTTTGGGCCCTCTGTTTTCATCCGACATCCCAAGATGTGTGAGTTTGTAGTCTCTGTAAATGACCCCCTGTTGTCGGGACTGTATGAGAAAGTGGGATAACATAGTACGTATGAACGGATGATCAATGGTTGGTGTGGACTCTGTAGGCCGAAGGTACAATTTCAACGCTGTGTCTCTAAACTACACTAGTTATGACAATGGCCAATGTTTTGTATGGTAATAACTTGTATGGTAATAACAGAAGGTTCCTTCTGCAGTTGTACAGAGCCCTAGTGGCGTTCTGTGCTGCTTCTTGGTGGAACCAGTCTGTTGCTGAAGGTGCTCTTCAGGTTGACCAGTGAGTCATGGAAGAGGTGAGCTGTGTTGTCCAAAATGCTCCGCAGTTTGAGGAGCATTCTCCTCTCCAAGACTACCTCCAGTGAATCCAACTCCACCCCCAGGACAGAGACAGCCTTCCTGATGAGCTTGTTGGTTCTGTTGGCGTCCATGGCCTTCACCCTGCTTCCCCAGCACACGACAGCGTAGATGGCACTGGTCACCACCGATTGGTAGAACATCTGCAGCATCTTACTGCAGATGTTGAAAGAGTGGAGCCTCCTCCAAAAGTACAGACGGCTCTGTCCCTTCTTATACAGTGCCTCAGCGTTCCTGGACCAGTCCAGTTTACTGTCCAGCTAAAGTCCAAGGTACTCCTTGGTAAACTGCACATCCACATCCATGATGGAGACAGGGGACATGGGGCTTTCCTCTCCACCACCAACTCATTAGTCTTGTCAGTGTTGAGCTGCAGGTAATTCAGCCCACACCACTCAACAATGTCGTTGAGTACACCTCTGCATTCAGCTTCCCTCCCCTCACTGATGCAGCCCACAATTGCAGATTCATCCAAAAACATCTGCAGGTGGCAGGATTCCGAGTTGTATCTGAAATCTGAGGTGTAGATGGTGAACAGGAAGGGAGAGAGGACCGTCCCCTGTGGGGCCCCTGTGTTGCTCACTACCTGGCCGAGACACAGTTCTGCAGCCTGACATACTGTGGTCATCCAGTCAGGTAGTTGGTGATCCAGGACACCAACGGAGCATCCACCCACATCTTCGTCAGTTTGCAACCCAGCAGTGCAGGCCGGATGGTGTTAAAACACTGGAGAGGTAGAACATGATTCTCACTGTGCTTCCCAGCTTATCCAGGTGAGCATAGGAACAATGGAGTAGGTGGATGATGGCGTCCTCCACCCCCACCTTTGTTTGTTAAGCGAACTGAGGGGGTCGAGGTAGGGTCAAACCAGAGGCCACACAAAGTAAACAATAAAAAAATGTGAGGTATTCATGGATTGGGAGGAGATGTAGGTCAGTGAGTACAAGTGACACACATTAGTGTGAAATAGGGCAGGGACAGACACGTTTGGAGGAGTTGAAGTTTACAGAGAATTGTAAACACCAGTAAGTGAGATTACAACATCAAGTGTAGTGGCAATAAACTCACAAATGTGGGCTTTGGTGAGTAGTTCAGAAGAGTTCTGATCAACATTGTGGCCCAGGATCTCGTGCTGCCAGAGTCGCTCTCCCGCTCACTCCCACTAAACCCGCATTTCCTTTCCATCTTGCCTCAACTATATTCTGCTGAAGCCCACGTTGGTGACAGGACGGGCCCTAGTTGTTTACGTTGCACGTGACCTTGACAATGCTGAATAAATTGCATGTTTTGGTTTGACAGTCTGGGATTGAGAGACTGGGGACTTGGAGCACCAGGTGGGCTGCTTGCTCCACAGGTATTCTGGGAGAGGTTCACAGCTTTCATCCAGGTTAGCATCTGCACGGCCACAGGCTGGATGGTGGTTGGGTTCGATGGGAACCAGGGAATGAAGACGAAAAGGTAATGAGTGATTTTAGTGGGAGTTAGCTGGAAGAGCGGGAGGCTTTTGATGCTCGCAGTCTATTTATGAGCTGGTAACCTGCCACATTGCCGAGTGCAGCATCTACAGGGTACAGCACAGCTCCCACTGACCGATCCATGATCACTGTCATCATCTGCTCTGGCTCCTTGCCTAACCCAGCACAATACTAAGGGAATTCCATTCAGAGACGGCATACGGGATTTGCCTTAAACCTGAATGGAAGGGAGGGCAATGGTGGGGTGAGCAGGGGGTTGCTGGGCATGTGATGGATGTGGGCAGACAGCGCGGGCAGTAGATTTCCACACAAAGTAAACAATAATAAATGTGAAGTATTGATGGATTGGGAGGACAAGTAGGTCACACGAGTGACACACATGACTGTGAAATAGGGCAGTGACAGTCACGTTTTGGAGTAATTGGTTTACAGAGAACTGTAATCATGAGGAAGTGAGATTAGTACATCGTCTAATGGCGATAAACTCACAAATGTGGGCTTTAGCAGAAAATCGTTGAAGCAACCAGTCTTGTGGAACAGTCTTGTTGATGGGAGAGGGTTTTTTTGTGTTTTTTTGTATCAAAAATAATTTATTTGATTACGAATATGATACATAAACCAAAAACGTCTAGTGGCAATAATCTCACAAATGTGTGCTTTAACAGAAAATAGTTGAGGCAAGAAGTGTGGAAAGAGTCTTGTTGATGGCAGAGTATTGGATGGAACTGTAGCTCGAGGACAGGCGAGTTGCAGAAGAGTTTAGATCAACATTATGGCCCAGATCTCGTGCTGCCAGAGTCGCTCTCCCGCTCACTCCACCTAAACCCCCATTTCCTTTCTGTCTTGCCAAGTCTATTTTCTGCTAATGCCCTAGATGTGTAAGTTGCACATGACCTTGACAGTGACCCACTCACCTGACCTTGAGCTACAGTTCCATCCAACACCTCTGCCATCTAACAAGAGACTGGTTCCAATACGTTTGCCTCAACTATTTTTTGCTTACTCATCTCACTTACTGGTGCTTACAATTCTCTGTAAACTTCAATTCCTCCAAAATGTGACTGTGACTGCCCTATTTCAACTAATGTGTGTCACTCTCGTACTCACAGGGACCATCTCCTCCCAATCCATGAATACCTCACATTTTTTATTTAAGAAGGAACTGCAGATGGTGGAAAATCGAAGGTAGACAAAAATGCTGGAGAAACTCAGCGAGTGAGGCAGCATCAGGCTGAAGAAGGATCTCGACCCAAAACGTTGCCTATTTCCTTCACTCCATAGATGCTGCCACACCCGCTGAGTTTCTCCAGCATTTTTGTCTACCTCACATTTTTTATTGTTTACTTTGTGTGGCCCCTGGTTTGACCCTACCTGGACCCCCTGCAGTTCGCTAAACAAACAAAGGTGAGGGTGGAGGACGCCATCATCCACCTGCTCTGTTGTTCCTGTGCTCACCTGGATAAGCTGGGAAGCACTGTGAGAGTCATGTTTTTTTACCTCTCCAGTGTTTTTAACACCATCCAGCCTGCACTGCTGGGATGAGGCGTTCCACACCAGGGCATCCGAAATGTCCTCATTCTTCAGGGAACGGGGGTTCCCCTCCTCCACCATAGATGAGGCTCGCACCAGGGTCTCTGCCATACCCCGCAACACTGCTCTCTCTCCCCATCCCCCCCACTCACAACAAGGCAGAGTCCCCCTAGTCCTCACCTTTCATCCCACCAGCCGTCACATACAACAAGTGATCCTCTGTCAGTTTCACCACCTCCAACATGACCCCACCACTCGCCACATCTTCCCATCTCCCCCCATGTCTGCCTTCCGCAAAGACCGCTCCCTCCATAACTCCCTTGTCAATTCTTCCCTTCCCTCCCGTACCACCCCCTCCCCGGGTACTTTCCCTTGCAACCGCAAGAGATGCAACACTTGTCCTTTCACCTCCCCACTCGATTCCATTCAAGGGCCCAAGCAGTCGTTCCAGGTGCGACAGAGGTTCTCCTGCATCTCATCCAACCTCATCTATTGCATCCGCTGCTCTAGATGTGAGCTGATCTACATCGGTGAGACCAACCGGAGGCTTGGCGATCGTTTCGCCGAACACCTCCGGTCGGTCCGCAATAACCTACCTGACCTCCGGTGGTTCAGCACTTCAACTCCCCCTCCCATTCTGTATCTGACCTCTCTGTCCTGGGTCTCCTCCATGGCCACAGCGAGCAACACCGGAAATTGGAGGAAATGCACCTCATATTCCGCTTGGGCAGTCTACATCCTGGGGGCATGAACATTGAATTCTCCCAATTCTGCTAGCCCTTGCTGTCTCCTCCCCTTCATCAGCCCTCTGGTTGTCTCCTCCCCTCCCCAGCCCTCGGGCTCCTCCTCCGCCTTTTTTCCTTTCTTCTCCCACCCCCTATCAGTCCTGAAGAAGGGTTTCGGCCCGAAGCGTTGCCTATTTCCTTTGCTCCATAGATGCTGCTGCACCCGCTGAGTTTCTCCAGCATTTTTGTGTACCTGCTGAGGTGCAAACTGACGAAGATGTGGGTGGATGCTCCACTGGTGTCCTGGATCACCAACTACCTGACTGGACGACCACAATATGTCAGGCTGCAGAACTGTGTCTCGGACACGGTAGTGAGCAACACAGGGGCCCCACAGGGGACGGTCCTCTCTCCCTTCCTGTTCACCATCTACACCTCTGATTCAGATCCATGACACACTGGTCAACCTGAGGAGCACCTTCAGCAACAGACTGGTTCCGCCAAGAAGCAGCACAGAACGCCACAGGAGATCCTTTTTCCCTATTGCTATCGAACTGTACAACTCCTCCCCCCTTCTGTCATGGGTTAGACTGACTCACCTTCCCCCACCCTCCCCAATCTTTGCACATCCCCAATCCTGGACTTTCCACTAATCACTTTAGTTTCATGTTTAATGTATCCTGCTGTGTTTTATAACTGTTGGCAGGAGGGAAATATAACAATTTCCCTCCTGGGATAAATACAGTTCTA
Organism: Malacoraja senta; assembly: GCA_038087875.1. Lineage (NCBI taxonomy): Eukaryota > Metazoa > Chordata > Chondrichthyes > Rajiformes > Rajidae > Malacoraja > Malacoraja senta. The sequence continues at coordinate 26,183,808 of CM075988.1, forward strand.
TCGTATTGTGGAAATCTGCTCCTCACGCCTTTTGCAGGTTTAGTGGGAGTGAGCGGGAGAGCGGCTCTGGCAGTACGATATCCTGGGCCATAATGTTGATTAAAACGCATCTGACCCACTCACCTGTCCTTGAGCTACACTTCCATCCAACACTCTCGCATCGGTCAAGGTGGCCATCCACAAGTCACGGCGCCAGGCAGAAGAGGGCTTTGCCTGATCTAGACGCTTGCCCCTTTACTGAGGTTACGTCCGTGCCCGGGTGGTGTTAGAGAGGGACATCGTTGTATAGTAGTTATTTAGTATATCTGTAACATAGTTGTTTGGAATTTAGTGTCTGAATAAGTTGGTGATTTTTTGGTTTTTGTATCGTGTTCGTAACCAAATAAATTATTTTTGATACAAAACCCCCCCCCAAAAAACCCTCTCCCATCAACAAGACTGGTTCCACAAGACTGGTTGCTTCAACGATTTTCTGCTAAAAACCCACATTTGTGAGTTTATCGCCACTAGACGATGTACTAATCTCACTTACTCATGATTACAGTTCTCTGTAAACCTATTACTCCAAAACGTGACTGTCACTGCCCTATTTCACAGTCATGTGTGTCACTCGTGTGACCTACTTGTCCTCCCAGTCCATCAATACTTCACATTTATTATTGTTTACTTTGTGTGGAAATCTACTGCCCGCGCTGTCTGCCCACATCCATCACATGCCCAGCAACCCCCTGCTCACCCCACCATTGCCCTCCCTTCCATTCAGGCTTAAGGCAAATCCCGTATGCCGTCTCTGAATGGAATTCCCTTAGTATTGTGCTGGGTTAGGCAAGGAGCCAGAGCAGATGATGACAGTGATCATGG
>CM075988.1:26184868-26404868 GCA_038087875.1 Malacoraja senta
ATCAGTGTAATGTAAATGTGTGCTTGATGGTTAGCTTACATCCAGTGGGTCAAAGATCCTGTGTCTCTGAGCGGTTTGATTCCACGATGTGATGAGACATCATTATTCCTAAAACCACAATCAAAAGATAGAGTTAATCCCAACTAGTGCCATTCACAACATCCTAAAGCACTTTACAGCCAAATAAATAATGAATTACTTTATACATAACATGTTCCTAAAGACACAGTACGATGTTAGTACGCATTTAATCTGATTATTTGACACCTCAGACAACTACCCTGCTGATCTTCAAAATAATTCCTTGGGATTCTTCATGCCCACCGAAAAAGCAGAATGGCGGCGGTTAAATTAAAATCAAAAACATTGCACCTCAGAAAATAAATCGCTCCCTCTGTATTCTACTGGAATACTAACCCAGACTTTTGTGCCAAGTCTCTGGAGTTTGATTTAAAACTTACTGACTCACAGTGTAAACAACAGAGGTCAGAGCTGGACTGGAATTTTAGGTTTTCTGAAGAGGAAGTTGCTTGTTTGTAGGAACGTGATAAAATGCCCCATCTTATTCGAATGCAACAAATGAATTCCCCTTGAACAGCTGAGGGGAATTCCATGCAAAGAGCAGGGGCATTACAACTGGTCAGATGCGACTGTGAAATGATATGGGGCTAAAAAGGTAATCCTGAGTAAATTACATGTAAATTACATGACATGTTTTGTGTACGTGGATTCCCAGATGAAAGTGAAAAATTAACCAATAACAATTTTCTTGGAAGGGTGGTGATGGTCTGGAACTCATGATCCAAGAGTTTGGTGCAAACAGAATCAATTAGAACTTTCAAACTGCAAACTCCAGAGAAGATCATTGGCTGAATGAAGGACTGTACACTCTGTATGAAACTAGCACAAATATGAAGGACCAAACAGGTTTCCTCCATCTGAAGAAAGGGTTTCGGCCCGAAACGTTACCTGTTTCCTTCGCTCCATAGATGCTGCTGCACCCGCTGAGTTTCTCCAGCATTTTTGTGTACCTTCGATTTTCCAGCATCTGCAGTTCCTTCTTTAACAGGTTTCCTCCATGTTGCAATGGTCCTGCAATTCTATGAACAGTTTGTGAACAAACTGTTAGTATCAGCGATCGCAGTCTTCTGTGAGGTATCAGTTTCAGCTGGACATGGGACGCAGAAAGATAATGACTCTTGTACAGTTAACTTACATGTAAATAGCAAAACAACTCACCTTCTTCACACTGCCTGACTCCTAATGATATTAAAACATAACCCATTCAATCATTTATTTATTAAAGAAGGAACTGCAGATGCTGGAAAATCGAAGGTACACAAAAATGCTGGAGAAACTCAGCGGGATCATTTATTTTGGGTGGGTGTTTCCTCTGGAGAGTACAGAAGTCATGGCCTTAAAGTGGGCGCTAAGTGTAGAGGAAATCAGAAAGACATTGAGGCTGAGAGTCAACGGAATATTCCAAAAGGAACATTTGTGGACTTCTGATTGGCAGAAGTTGTGGGACTAAGAAGTTTGTGGATATAAATAAAAAAAACTCTGGATATCTGAAATAAAACCAGAAAATGTCAGCAGCAGGTGTGAAAAGAGAAACTGCTGCATTCAGTTTCTCTTTTCACAGATATTTCCTGATTGCTGAATTTCCCAGCATTTTCTGGTTTTATTTTAGAAGTACATAAATGTGCTAAATAGAATTTTATCTGGAGAAGTGTGAAGTAATACATTTGGAGAAGGCAACAATAAATGGTCGTGGGCTTGTCAGTGTAGAGAGGGATCTTGGTGCACAAGTTCACAGGTCCTGAATGCAACAGGACAGTTGGACACTATTGGCTTAAAGTGTGTGCTCAGTTTTGGTCACCACAATACAGAAAGGGAGTAACAGCACCACAGATGATGCGGAGCACATTTACAAGGCTAACAACAGAAGGACATACAAACGGAAGAAGCAGCAATGTGGCTCGTCTAGAGGTTCTCGGTAGAAGGCTCCCAGGATGCCACACGCGTGAGAAGGCTATCGAGATGGCGCGGAGTGGGAACTTCGTGGCCCAGGAGACTTGGTGGCCGGTGAAGGAACACCTGGCGGACTGCGGCCTGAAGGGGGATGCCTCCAAGCACACGCGGCCACACGCGGCGATAGTCCTGGCTCGCCGTTGTGAAGAAAGATCCGGCAGACCACGGCCGCAGGGGGAAGCTCGGAAGCCGGCGAGTTCGGCCCCGAGGACTGGAGAGCTTTTTTTTTTTTTTTTTTTTTTTCATTGTCAAGTAATTTATTTCACAGAGTTCGGTGTTCCAGCATTAATTCATAGATGGATTACAGGTGATCCATCTACGTATGCGATTTTCCATAACGCAAAGCATTACATAGGAAACATGAGTTGAAATAAAATTAGTGCTGATTTATTTAAATTTATTTAATAAATTCTGTGAAAGAATATTATTCCCTATCTCAACCAAGAACTAAAAAAATTGGAGCAGAATTCGGCCATTCAGCCCATCGAGTCTACTCCACCACTCAATCATGGCTGATCTATTTTTCCCTCTCAACCCGATTCTCCTGCCTTCTCCAAAGCCTCCATATCTTTCCTGTAATGGGGAGACCAGAACTCACACAATACTCCAAAAGTAGCCTAACCGAAGTTCTACAGAGTTGCATTATGACTTCCTAACTCTTATACTCCCAGCAATGAAGGCAGGCATGCCAGACACCTTTTTTCACAACCCTAACTCCTTTTGCTGCAGCCTTCAGTGAGTGATGAACTTGGACTCCAAGATCCCTCATGGCTGTTAAGGGTCTTGCCATTAACTGTAGACTTTCCCCTTACATTCAAGCTCCCAAAGTGCAACACCTCACACTTGTTCGGGTACAACTCCATTTGCCATTTCCCCGCCCATATCTACAGCTGATCTATATCTCACTGTATCTTCTGACAGCCTTCCTCCTTGTCTGCTGCTCCACTAATTTTGGTGTCATCAGCAAACATATTCACCAACCTATCGACATTTACATCTAAGTCGTGAGATTCTAAGATTACATTTTCTTTTTTTTTTTTAAATAATTTTTTTAATAGAAATACGGTAGATTACGGTAATGTACAACACGTATATATTAATACATTTTTTGTACCGCTTCACTTTTTTAAACTTTAAGAAAAAAAGAAAGAAGTAAGAAAGTGAAGAAAGTGCGCAAAGGTTGTGAAGTGCAAAAGAGTGTTGGGAAAAGAAAGCCCCTTAGAAAAGAAGTTAGAGAAGGAAGTAAAGTTAGAAAATAGACCCTAGAAAAGAAAGAGAAAGAAAGAAGGAACAATCGCTCTATTATAACTCTTATAACATACTTCATAGAGAAGGAACTACCAACCAAGTCTGTTTTTGTTTTACCTCCCATTACCAGGTCCAGATACCTTTTATTTATTTATTTGTTTTTCTAAATTACTATTGCACCTCATGCTTGTAATAGGTCCAAAAACGTAGACCACGTCTTTTGAAATTGGTCTACTTTGCCTACTAGGAGGACTGGAGAGCTGAGGAGTTGGGCGTCATTGGCGACAACGGATGCGAGGAGGGGGCCGGTAGGAGAAGACCAGGGTATTGCCTCCAGTGCCTTCAAGTGTGGCTGCAGAAGACACAGAAGTCTGGCTCCAGGGACACAGAGAGTGGGTCAGGCAAGAAGGAGGACTTTGGTTGGAGGGCGATGGAAGAGGCCCTGCAGCAGCCCTGGTGCTTACCTGGATCGGGAGCCGCTCCAGTACATTGAGCACATGGACCAGACTTTGGACTCTTTTGTAAATGGCACCAAAATATGGCAACTCATGCATGTGCAATCTATGCAAACAATAACTTCACTGTGCAGTACACAAGGACAATAAAGCACCATTAAACCATTGTCCCACCATTCAATCTTTTACCTCAGAACCATTCCCTACAATAATCCCATATTCCTTGACAACTTTAATATCCAAAAATTATTAATCTGTCTTCTAGCTATGCAGTGACCGAGCTTCCACCGCCCTCTAAGGTAGAGAATTCCAAGGGCACACCACCCCATGGATGAAGATATTAGTTTTCACCTCAATCCTGAATGGCCAGCACCTTATTCCAGAGCTGTAACGCCTGGTTCTGGAGAACCCATTTGAGAGAAACCTTGTTTTTGCCTTTAGGTCTTTAAAAAAAATTGTATATTTCAAAGAAATCACTTCATATTACTCTAAACTCGAGAGTATATAAGCTTGGTCTGTCTCACCTCTCCCACAGAGCAAGCTCACATCTTAGGGAGCAATCTGGTGAGCCTTCTTTACACTCGCTCGTATCACACGTACATCGTTTTCTGGCTACTTCGTTCGCTCGTGTGTCAGACGACGTATAGCTCGCTGTTGGCTTCTGTCGTAATCCAACATGTTGACAGAATTGGTCGCCCAACGCATCACAGAGTGCATCGTGTCGTCGTTTCCGGGGATCGCCACGAGGAGGCTTCTGTAATGATCCTCCTTGGGTACTTAGACAAGACCTATACATAGTATATAAGATGCATTAATTGCACAGGCTTTTTACTTTCACTGTCTTGCAGAATGTATGTATAATTTATGTTTCTGTGTGTTGTCAGAGTCTATGTGGAAGCAACATTTTCATTGTACCCGTACCTCACCATACTTGTGCACATAACAATAAATTTAACTTAACTTGATTTAATGAAAGGCAGAAAAATGGCAGGGGACTCATTAAGTAACTTAGTAAAGGATTAACATATACAGATGAGGCTAAAAGACAAGTGGGGAAGATTTGGAAATCAACGTCTGAAAGAGTGGTGGAAACAAACATTCTTCCCATATTTAAAAGGAGCCTGGTGAGCAGTATAATCAGCACGCTCTGGACCAACAGCTGGGAATGGGATTAAATTAAAGTTCATGCTGACTGACATCGACATGAAAGGTTGAATGACTTCCTTTGGTCCCATGAATGTCTATGATTTATACGATTTAAATCCTATTACAGTGTAATAAATGCTCCAATGTGCAAAAATGGCAACCGATTTTTGCAAAGCAAGTTTGTAAAAATGGCAATAGCAGAATGACCAAATAATCTATGCGTTTAAAATATGTATATTGAGCACGAAATATTTATCAGACACTACTTTTCTTCAAAATAGGATACCTGGAAGGGAGTAAAAATCCATGATTTGTATCCATCAAAAGTCAGCATGACAGTCAAAACTTGTTATACTGAGCGGAAATGCCGAAGACTAGAGGGCATAATTTTAAGATGAGAGGAGCAAAATTTAAAGGAGATGTGCAGGGTATGATTTTTACGCAGAGAGTGGTGGGTGCCTGGAACAGTCTGCCAAGGATGGTGGTGGAGGCAGATATGATAGTGGCATTTATAGAGACTTTTGCATCATGTAGATATGCTGGAAGTGGAGGGATATGGATCACATGCGGGCAGCAGGAGTTAATTTAACTTGGCATCATGTTCGGCGTGGACATTGTGGGCCGAAGGGCCTGTTTCTGTACTGTTCTATCTCTGAGAACATGGGTGCTTTCTAAGTGTTGCCTTCGAGTGAGCTTCCAGCCTTTGTCACAACCTCACGACACAGAAGTAATACTGGTGCCTTACTGTGCCACTAACACTTGGGAGGACAAGCAAGAGATGGAACTAGATAGGAGCAATCACCGCTGTAATAAAACAAGTATGGCAGCATGAAGACAGAGGGAGGTTGGAGATGAAAAAACAGTGAGGGTGACAATGGCGTAATCCTTTTTGAAAGAGAGCATATGAAAGAAACTTAGCTCCCTTTTTCTTGCATCCCTGACATACACATCCCACATGCATTGTACAAAGTGAAGGAGTTAGCACCGTTTGGCCTCACTCTCAGTCCAGAAATAAGTCTCCCTATCTTCAACCTGCCAGAGACAGTACTGCCCAGTCTGGTGTTAATTCACTGATTTACTGACGGGTACATTACTGTTTGCATCAACTGTTGCAGCTCTGAGGAACTGTACTTCCCCAGGATTTTCAGCTTCATCCTCCACTCTCAGTAAGTAGACCAGACTCCTTATTCTCACTTCCTGAAATAGAAGTTCCCGAATTGCAGTTTTATTTTCCTGTAAACCCCTGCAAATTTCCCTTTCAGAAACAAAGTTTTGAGAAGAAGGCAATTGTGAGCTTCTGAGGTATACCTGTGCCACACTGGTCATACAATTAGTCTTATTATTAGAACGTGAAGGATTGGATTGATTAGTGAGACTGAGAGAGAGGGTAGGAATTAAGAGGAGAGATTGTAATTGTTGAGGAATCAAGAGAGGTGAGAACAATAAGGGTAAGAGTTAAATTCTCTAACTGATGGGAAAGGTTCCTTTCCCTTATAATACGTACCTGATTGCAGGAGTACCTTCAGCATGTGTTCAGGGAAAACATGGCACATGAAACAGTTTGTGTTTAAGCACAGGAAAAGGAATATTTGATATTATTACATTGGTAAAGCACACTTTTGCAATGTTACTTAAGCATATCAGTGGCTCCACATGTAGCAAACAAATCTTACACTGGAGATAGACACAAAATGCTGTAGTAACTCAGCGGGACAGGCAGCATCTCTGGATAGAAGGAATGGGTGACGTTTCGGGTCGAGACCCTTCTTCAGACTGAGTCTGCCTGTCCTGCTGAGTTACTCCAACATTTTGTGCCTATCTTTAGTTTAAATCAGCATCTGCAGTTCCTTCCCACATAAACCTTATACTGGCATGGTTTGTTATAATTCTAGAAACCCCACTCAGCATTCACTCCCCTTCCAATAATCCAAATCTTTCCCAATCAACTCAACTATCTCCCCATCATCTTTCCCTCCTCCAGATCATTTTCTCCCTCTCCATCATCTCCACACTCCTGACCTCCCTTTTCCCAACATAACCCCTTCTCCTCCTATTTTGTTCACATAACAGGTTCCTCAATTGACTGTCATAATTTCCCTTTTAACCCTCCCATCTTTACCCTGTCCCTTTCCACCTCACTGGTTAGCTTTTCATTTCACTTCTCTTCTACTTTTGTGACCTTATCATCTCTAGCCATTGTCACATATCCTACCCATTTTCCAATTAAACGCCCCTCACTTGTATCCACCTATCACTTGCTAGACTTTGTATCACCCCACTTCTCATTTGCAGCTTTCTGCCACCTACGACAATCAGCCTGAAGAAGGGTCCCGACCCAAATTGGCACCTATTTCTTCCCTCCATAGTTGCTGCCTGACTTGTGGAATTCCTCCAGCACTTTGTGTTTTGCTCAAGATTCCAGCATCTGCAGTCTCTTGTGTCACCTCAATTGACATAATATGCAATATCCAATCTAAGATGCATTAGATGCACCATAATCCGCAACTGAGATCACTCCTTAAAAGCCAGTTTGTGCTAGTACCCTTTAAGGTCTCTCCAAAACACCTGATCCCTCCAAGTATATTGCCAGACAAAATCTGACACTGATCACATAAGGAAATATTATGACAGTCACTCAAGAAAAAAAAGTGTTCAGGAACAAACTAAAGTAGGAAAGAAATGTCGAGCTGGAGAAATGTAGGGAGGAAATTGTGGAGCGTGTGGAAAATGCAGCTGAAGGCATGAATTTCAATGGTGGATCTAGTAGAACTGGGAATGCACAGAAGTCAGAATAGGAATAGTGCAGGAATCCTGGACAATTTAGAGGCTAGAGAGGGATAGAGACAGGAGCCATGGACAGATTAAAAAACAAGAATGAAAGTTTTAAAACCGAGATGTGTTGCTGGATTGGAATCTAGTGTAGGTCAGAGATCACAAGGGTGAAATGTGAACAGAGCTTAGTGCAAGCTAGGATACGAGTATTAATGAGTTGAAATATACATGGATTGCAAGTTGGGAGTCTGGCCAGGGGAGCTACAGAATAGCGGAGAATCCAGAAGGAAGGCATTTTAAGCCATGTTGAAAAGGCTGAAGGGAGTTTGTAGGGTCATTTGTTGTCGTGGTCATGTTGACATCTTCCTTCTTTCAACTCTGTACGGTTTAGAAAGCTTTGTCTCCAGGGCAACAATGAATTCAAACAACATTTTCTAACACGACTCGACCCAGCTGTGGGTAATTTTAGCTACCACGTGACTGCGTCTGATAGCAGGCTGCAGATTCTGGGCTGGGTGTGATTTGGACACCTGCTGCTAACTGTAACTTTAGAGCATACACATTCAAAATTATTTCTGTTTATCCGCACCTCCCGCCTGCAATCTTTTCAGATCCATTTCCTATACTCAAGCTACAAGACTCGATGTAAGGTTAAATAGTGTCTTGTATTTTTATAGTGATCTCAGGAATGCATGATAAGACATCTTGGTGACAATGTCATTTTGATATGCGTTCACTCTGTCGAGTTAGAAGATAGGACAGCCAATTAGCACTAAGCAAGATCCCAGAACAAGAAATGTGATAAAGAGCAAATGATCTATTTTTAGTGTAGTTGGTTGAGGTTTATTTATTGGCCAGTACACCAGCGAAAATGCATCTGCAGTTCTTCAAAACAGTGCTGCGGGATGTCTTACACCCATCCGAGAGGGCAGATAGGGACATTCAACCGGAAGACATCATCTCGAGCTGCACCACTGACATCTCAGATAAGATTATGTACTCAATTCCCTGGAGTGACCTCAAGTCAAGTGTGTAGCCAACAGAGCCAAGGTTGAGAATGAGATCTATTGGTCTTGCAGGCAACAGAGCTCACATTTCCCATAGTGGCCAAGTTTCCCATTCATGCCATTTTCCTTAGGCCCTGCAAGATTAAGCCGTGTTTCCATATTCTAACTTTGTTAAACAATAAAACATGGCTGATGTGTATCACAGATCTCTGAGGCTGAATTTTATAAGGCAATCTCGGTGTTATTTTTCAATAAAATGGAAATCCAATGGATCACAAGTGTTTTTGACCCACTGTACTCGGGGTGGGGAATGTGTTCCCCCTGCATCTACACATGGTATTGGGATGTGTTCCCCCTGCATCTACACATGGTATTGGGATGTGTTCCCCCTGCATCTACACATGGTATTGGGATGTGTTCCCCCTGCATCTACACATGGTATTGGGATGTGTTCCCCCTGCATCTACACATGGTATTGGGATGTGTTCCCCCTGCATCTACACATGGTATTGGGATGTGTTCCCCCTGCATCTACACATGGTATTGGGATGTGTTCCCCCTGCATCTACACATGGTATTGGGATGTGTTCCCCCTGCATCTACACATGGTATTGGGATGTGTTCCCCCTGCATCTACACATGGTATTGGAATGTGTTCCCCCTGCATCTACACATGGTATTGGAATGTGTTCCCCCTGCATCTACACATGGTATTGGGATGTGTTCCCCCTGCATCTACACATGGTATTGGGATGTGTTCCCCCTGCATCTACACATGGTATTGGGATGTGTTCCCCCTGCATCTACACATGGTATTGGGATGTGTTCCCCCTGCATCTACACATGGTATTGGGATGTGTTCCCCCTGCATCTACACATGGTATTGGGATGTGTTCCCCCTGCATCTACACATGGTATTGGGATGTGTTCCCCCTGCATCTACACATGGTATTGGGATGTGTTCCCCCTGCATCTACACATGGTATTGGGATGTGTTCCCCCTGCATCTACACATGGTATTGGGATGAGTCTTCTTGCTTTGGTTGACAATGCATTGTCTGAGTGGGACTCAATCCTTTGCAAATACCTGATTTTACTTCGGAGTCACGTGAGTGACTACGTGAAGACCCCGTCCAGCCGCACACGCTTCATATCGATCAGACGCATAGCGTTCATGACCGTGTGTGGAGGAGCAGGAGCTCCTCCAGCCGGTGAGTAAAAAGCAAAGTTAAAGTAAAAGTCGGAAGGTAAGTGGTTTCATTTTCACTTACAGGGTGCTTTTCTTCCCGCTCAGACGTGTTGGTAGAGGTCCACACAAGTTACAATGGGAAAAAGAGCGTAGGGGAAGGAGAGGACAGGGACGCACCGCAGGTAAAACCCCAGATTCTAAGGGTAGCGGGCGTCAGGCAGAGGAGTCAGTGGCATCGAAGCCATTTAACTCCCGTTGCGGTCGAATGTGCTGTTAAACCGCCGACGGCGGGGCGCAAGGCTGGACAAAAGTCGGCCCGACCTGTAGACTCGGATGAGTCAGACCCGGAGGTATACCCTCCTGAAGCAGAAAATATTATGGCTGCAAGGTTCGCTAGCTTAGAGCTCCGGAGGGGAAAAATGATTTACAAAGAACTCCCACAGGAGGATTTAGGTCGGTGTTGGCCAATAAAGGATACATACATAGAATACATAGATACATAGAAAATAGGTGCAGGGGTAGGCCATTCGTCCCTTCGAGCCTGCACCGCCATTCAATATGATCATCACAGGGTGTGCCTTGGATGGGACAGGCACAAGGGTGGCCTGCAGGAGAGCCATCAGAAATACCTGTGGTTAGCCTACAGGAGAGCCAGTGCCAGAAATGCCCGCAAAAAGGCAATATATGTGCTGGCCTAGAGGAGAGCCAGTGCCAGGAATGCCCGTAAAAAGGCAATATATGTGCTGGCCTACAGGAGAGCCAGTGCCAGGAATGCCCGTAAAAAGGCAATATATGTGCTGGCCTACTGGAGAGCCAGTACCAGAAATGTCTGAGCAAAGACAGTACAACCGTACATATGTGCCAGCACCGACAATTTCAAAAGAAAACATTATGAAGCGTTGGCCTAGAGTTGAGCCAGCGCCAGCAGCACCTGGAACAGGGCTGCCTATCCGTGGGCCTACAAGAGAGCCCGCGCAGGGGGAATCTGGCAGAGACTTACCTGGAACAGGGGAGCCAGAAATTACCCAACATAAAGATGAATATCTAGATTCAAATGATGATTTATATCAGGACCAGAGTCCATTATCAGAGCTAAAATGTTCCAAGGCTGGCACAAATGTTTGCTGTTCCCACAGTAACAGGGGAACCTTTGAGAGAGGAAATAGCTATGACAATAAATTATCTACTATTCCATCAGCCCCAGGAATTAACTATGGAGGTATTGGATGAAGATTTTATATCGGATTTACAACAAAATGCCTTAGCACTCATGTGTAGTGCGCACTTTGAAATAAATTGTATTCGTGAAAATACAATAACACCAAATATTCATCCTAAGTATGCAGGCTCTGCAAACCATCCAATATACAAATGCCTAAAATCTGCTTTTTGGAGAAAATCTAGCAAAGAAGCTAAAGGATTACCTATGCTGAGCAGAGCGGTGCGAAGGCAGTATCCCTACAGGCGAAATGCTGGTGCAGGAGAAGGAACAAGCCTATCATTCTCGTATACACGTTGACGTGCTGCACCAAGGATACGTGGAGGTTACAATGTGCCTACTCGAAGGGGACAACAATTGCCGGTGGCAAACCCCGAGGTAGGGGGGCTTGGTCTGGTAAGAAACACAACAAATGTTTCACACTCACAAATAGGGGGAAGGTTACGATTCTTCCTCAAAGAATGGCAATCAATAACAAATGATTCATTTATTTTATGTAGCATTGTAGGATTCAAAATTGAGTTCACTCCACGTTTGGATCCTCCAATTCAGCATAATTCAAACTGGTCACGGATTTTCTCAAAGGAACAGAATAAGTTGATCAAGTGAGAATTGAAAATTTTATGCGGAAAAGGAGGTAATAGAAAAGTCAGTAGAACAACACCATCAGTTTGTGTCAAATATTTCCCAGAACAAAAAAGGATGGTGGATGTAGAATCCTTTCGGATCTGAAAAATCTTAAACCTTTATGTACAATAGAAACATTCCAAAATGGAAACATTGACTAAATGCCATTCAGCTGGTCACAAAGAATTGCTACATGGCAAGCACAGATCTGCAAAATGCATATTATTCTGTGAAATGCATGGTAATGATCAAAGATATTTGAAATTTAGATGGATGAGTCAGTTATGGCAATTTAAAACATTGCCCAATGGCCTGATATCAGCACCAAGATTATTCACTAAAATTAGCGACAGCGGCCGGGCCTCCGGTATAGAGACCGGTCCTGTTGCTCAGAAGGGTAAGGAAAAGAAGAGGAGGGCAATATTAATAGGGGACTCTATAGTTAGGGGGTCAGACAGGCGATTCTGTGGACGCAGTCGGGAGACCCGGATGGTAGTTTGCCTCCCTGGTGCCAGGGTCTGTGATGTGTCTCAACGTGTCCAAGACATCCTGAAAGGGCAGGGAGAGAAGCCCGAGGTCGTGATACATATAGGTACCAATGACATAGGTAAAAAAAGAGAAGAGGTCCTGAAAGGAGAATTTAGGGAGTTAGGAGGGGAGTTAAAGAGAAGGACAGCAAAGGTAACAATCTCGGGATTACTGCCTGTGCCACGCGACAGTGAGAGTAGGAATGGAGCGAGGTGGAGGATAAATGCGTGGCTGAAGGACTGGTGCAGAAAGCAGGGATTCAAATTTCTGGATCATTGGGACCTCTTTTGTGGAAGGTTCGACCTGTACAAAAAGGATGGGTTGCACTTGAACCTGAGGGGGACCGATATCCTGGCGGGGAGATCTGCAAAGGCTACTGGGGAGACTTTAAACTAGAATGGTTGGGGGGAGGGACTCAAATAGAGAATGCTATTAGACAGTGTGTGAGGCAGGAGGCAGAGAAGGAAAGCACTCAGACCCAACATGTAGGGACGAAAGAAGAAAACAATAATAAACAGAGAATAAGAGGTGGTGGGGTTCTTAAATGGGTGAGCAGAGAAACAGAGGGGTGTAAAATGCGGGCGGAAGCAATAGGTAGCAAGGTGAAAAGTAAAAGTGGCAGGCAGACAAATCCAGGGCAAAAATCAAAAAGAGCCGCTTTTCAACATAATTGTATAAGGGGTAAGAGCGTTGTAAAAACAAGCCTGAAGGCTTTGTGTCTCAATGCAAGGAGCATTTGTAATAAGGTGGATGAGTTGAACGTGCAGATAGCAATTAATGATTATGATATAGTTGGGATCACGGAGACATGGCTCCAGGGTGACCAAGGCTGGGAGCTGAACATCCAGGGATATTCAATATTCAGGAGGGATAGAGAGAAAGGAAAAGGAGGTGGGGTAGCGTTGCTGGTTAGAGAGGAGATTAACGCAGTGGAAAGGAAGGACATTAGCTTGGAGGATGTGGAATCGGTATGGGTAGAGCTACGAAACACTAAGGGGCAGAAAACGCTGGTGGGTGTTGTGTACAGGCCACCTAGCAGTAGTAATGAAGTTGGGGATGGCATCAAACAGGAAATTAGAAATGCATGCAACAAAGGCAAAACAGTTATAATGGGTGACTTCAATCTACATATAGATTGGGTGAATCAAATTGGCAGGGGTGCTGAGGAAGAGGATTTCTTGGAATGTATGAGGGATAGTTATCTAAACCAACATGTAGAGGAACCAACGAGAGAGCAGGCTATTCTAGACTGGGTATTGAGTAATGAGGAAGGCTTAGTTAGCAGACTTGTTGTGCGTGCCCCCTTGGGCAAGAGTGACCATAATATGGTTGAGTTCTTCATTAGGATGGAGAGTGACATTGTTAATTCAGAAACAACGGTTCTGAACTTAAAGAAAGGTAACTTTGAGGGTATGAGACGTGAATTGGCCAAGATTGACTGGCAATTAGTTCTAAAAGGGTTGACGGTGGATATGCAATGGAAGGCATTTAAAGACTGCATGGATGAACTACAAAAATTGTTCATCCCAGTTTGGCAAAAGAATAAATCAGGGAAGGTAGTGCATCCGTGGATAACAAGGGAAATCAGGGATAGTATCAAAGCAAAAGATGATGCGTACAAATTAGCCAGAAAAAGCAGCATACCAGAGGACTGGGAGAAATTCAGAGACCAGCAGAGGAGGACAAAGGGCTTAATTAGGAAAGGGAAAATAGATTATGAAAGGAAACTGGCAGGGAACATAAAACTGACTGCAAAAGTTTTTATAGATATGTGAAGAGAAAGAGATTAGTTAAAACAAATGTAGGTCCCTTGCAGTCAGAAACAGGTGAATTGATCATGGGGAACAAGGATATGGCGGACCAATTGAATAACTACTTTGGTTCCGTCTTCACTAAGGAAGACATAAATAATCTGCCGGAAATAGCAGGGGGCCGCGGGTCAAAGGAGATGGAGGAACTGAGTGAAATCCAGGTTAGTCGGGAAGTGGTGTTGGGTAAATTGAATGGATTAAAGGCCGATAAATCACCAGGGCCAGATAGGCTGCATCCCAGAGTACTTAATAATAATAATAATAGATTAGGAAGTAGCTCCAGAAATAGTGGATGCATTAGTGATAATTTTTCAAAACTCTTTAGATTCTAGAGTAGTTCGGAGGGTAGCAAACGTAACCCCACTTTTTAAGAAGGGAGGGAGAGAGAAAATGGGGAATTACAGACCAGTTAATCTAACATCGGTAATGGGGAAACTGCTAGAGTCAGTTATTAAAGATGGGATAGCAGCACATTTGGAAAGTGGTGAAATCATTGGACAAAGTCAGCATGGATTTACGAAAGGTAAATCGTGTCTGACGAATCTTATAGAATTTTTCGAGGATGTAACTAGTAGAGTGGATAGGGGAGAACCAGTGGATGTGTTGTATCTGGACTTTCAGAAGGCTTTCGACAAGGTACCACATAAGAGATTAGGATACAAACTTAAATCACACGGTATTGGGGGTTCAGTATTGATGTGGATAGAGAACTGGCTGGCAAACAGGAAGCAAAGAGTAGGAGTAAACGGGTCCTTTTCACAATGGCAGGCAGTGACTAGTGGGGTACCGCAAGGCTCAGTGCTGGGACCCCAGCTATTTATAATTTATATTAATGATCTGGACGAGGGAATTGAAAGCAACATCTCCAAGTTTGCGGATGACACTAAGCTGGGGGGCAGTGTTAGCTGTGAGGAGGATGCTAGGAGTCTGCAGGGTGACTTGGATAGGCTGGGTGAGTGGGCAAATGTTTGGCAGATGCAGTATAATTTGGATAAATGTGAGGTTATTCACTTTGGTGGCAAAAACGGGAAGGCAGACTATTATCTAAATGGTGGCTGATTAGGAAATGGGGAGATGCAGCGAGACCTGGGTGTCATGGTACACCAGTCATTGAAAGTAGGCATGCAGGTGCAGCAGGCAGTGAAGAAAGCGAATGGTATGTTGGCCTTCATAGCAAGAGGATTTGAGTATAGGAGCAGGGAGGTTCTACTGCAGTTGTACAGGGTCTTGGTAAGACCACACCTGGAGTATTGCGTACAGTTTTGGTCTCCAAATCTGAGGAAGGACATTATAGCCATAGAGGGAGTGCAGAGAAGGTTCACCAGACTGATTCCTGGGATGTCAGGACTTTCATATGAAGAAAGACTGGATAGACTTGGCTTATACTCGCTAGAATTTAGGAGATTGAGAGGGGATCTTATAGAAACGTACAACATTCTTATGGGGTTGGACAGGCTAAATGCAGGAAGATTGTTCCCGATGTTGGGGAAGTCCAGGACAAGGGGTCACAGCTTAAGGATAAGGGGGAAATCCTTTAAGACCGAGATGAGGAAAAACTTTTTCACACAGAGTGGTGAATCTCTGGAACTCTCTGCCACAGAGGGTAGTTGAGGCCAGTTCATTGGCTATATTTAAGAGGGAGTTAGATGTGGCCCTTGTGGCTAAAGGGATCAGGGGGTATGGAGAGAAGGCAGGTACGGGATACTGAGTTGGATGATCAGCCATGATCATATTGAATGGCGGTGCAGGCTCGAAGGGCCGAATGGCCTACTCCTGCACCTATTTTCTATGTTTCTATGTTTACTCAAACCAATTTTAGCTCTGCTAAGAGCTGAGGGCCATGTATTAATGGTTTATTTAGAGGATATTCTGATTGTGCGGGATACTTTGGCTACTGCAATATTGTCAGTATCTAGAGTCAAATACATTTTGAAAAAATGGGTTTCATTATTCACCTACAAAAATCAAAATTGTTACCAAGCAAGAATAATTGATTAGCCAGGGTTCACAATTAACTCTGAACACATGGTAATCACCTTGCCAAAAGATAAGGCTGCAGTTAATTGAAGATTGCACTAAACTGATAAACGAGGACAAGCCTTCAATTAGAGAAGTGGCAAGCTTTGCTGGGCAAATTAATTGCTGGGTTTCCAGCTGTCAGGTTTGGACCATTGCATTATCAATGTTTACAGAAGGCTAAGGTACAAGCATTAAAAATGAATACAGGGCATTTTGACAGGCCATGAAATTAACAATTGGATCCATTACAGAAATAGAATGGTGGATTAACAATGTCTCTAATGCTTCCAGAAAAGTTCTGGTAGAAACACCTTCCGTCATTCTACAAACTGATGTAACTGCTCTTGGATGGGCGCAACTAACATGATTTCCAGCTGTGGAGGTAGGTGGAATGTCGATGAAGTACCTTTGCTTGAAAATTAAGGAATAAATTACCTAGAGCTGTTAGGAGCATTTCATGGCCTTAAAGCTTATTGCACTAATATGGGAAATGTGCATGTTCAGGTACAGGTTGACAATACTACAGCTGTAGCATACCTAAATCGCATGGGTGGTATCAAATCAGAATCATGTGATAGATTGACAAATGAAATTTGGACCTGGTGTATTGCCAGAAAAAATTTGGCTGTCAGCAATATATTTACCAGGAAAATTTAACTTAATTGCAGTCAAAATATCACGTAAATTTAATGATAATACAGAATGGATGTTAAATCAGGAAATATTTACACAAATTGTAACACAATTTGGAATGCCAGAGATTGATTTGTTTGCATCAAGACTAAACCACCAATTGCCTAAATATGTGTCATGGGAACCTGATCCTGGTGCAGTAGCGGTGGATGCTTTCTCGCTACATTGGGGTGGTATGTTTCTGTATGCATTTCCACCATTTTGTTTAATCAACAGATGCATACAGAAAATTAAACAAGACTCGGCCTCAGGGATTTTGGTAGTACCAGACTGGCCTACCACTGGTGTTAAAAATGATCAAAAAAACCCTTATGATTATTCCAAAGCAGATAAAACTACTTGTACACCCTGTAACTGATGAACCACATCCTTGACATGATCGTATTGGTTTGTTGATTTGCAGATTCTAAGAAGGCCATATCTTGGAAAAGGATTATCAGACTGTACGGTGGATGTTATGACAGCAGCCTGGAGGAATAGTACCCAGAAGCAGTACATTTCCTATATAAAGAAATGGGAGGTGTTTTGTTCAGGAAAGAATATTGCATATAACACAGCAGAAATTTCAGATGTAATAGAGTTTCTTTAAACTCTATACTACAAATTAAAATTAAGTTATAGTGCAATCAATACTGCACGAAGTGCACTCTCTGCATATTTAAGCAGTGAATCAGAACAAAATCCAATAGGATCACATCCTTGGGTCTGTAGGTTTATGAAAGGAATTTTCAACTCCAATCCTCCTAGACCTAGGTATACAGAAATCTTGAATGTAAAAGATGTACTGATGCTGCTGAGGATTGGAATCCTATTGAAACTCTGTCATTAGCCAAAAATCACCATGAAATTGGTTATGCTCATGGCATTAGTTTCAGCTCAGAGAGTTCAAACATTACAAAAACTAAGAATTGACAGAATGAAGGTAGGGGCGAATGCTGTTACATTCTATGTCTATGATTTACTGAAGCAAAGTAGACCTGGGTTCACAGGATGTAAGTTGGAGTTTTTCAACATATCCTACAGATCCACGGCTATGTGTAGTAACATATGTAAAATGTTACATAGAAACAACAAGAATCTTAAGAGGCACAGAATTGGCAATTTTTATTAGTCATAAAAAGCCTCATAAGAAAGTGTCAACACAGACAATTTCAAGATGGTTGAAACAGGTGTTGATTTATTCAGGTATTGATACTGATAAATTTAGATCTCATTCCACCAGGGCGGCATCAACAACGGCGGCCAGGGATTCAGATGTGCCAATAGACCTTATCCTCGCGGCCGCAGGATGGGCAAGTGAACAGATGTTTCACAAGTATTACCATAAGGAGATTAAAGATCTCGGGGTGTTTAGTGATGCCGTGCTGGATTCAGTATTAAATCCCCCATTATAATAAATGGGCCTAATTTGTTACTTTTGTTAAAATAAATAGAACCATTAACTGATTACATTTAATGTTGTGGTTATGCATTGTTGATTGTGCTTACTCAAATAGAGTCAATCAGTGCAGTGAGCACCTGGATTTTAATCCACGGTGTGAAATCACAGAGCTTTGAAATCTTCACGTAGTCACTCACGTGACTCCGAAGTAAAATAGTAAGATTAAACGAGAACTTACCAGTTTGAAGTTTGATCTTTATTTTATGAGGAGTAACGTTGAGGGATTACGTGCCCTCCGCTCCCACCCTCATAAAAGGATCAAGCTGGTAGTTCTAAGTCTTTATGCATCTTACTATCATACTTCAGTAATTATCGTCTGTGATTGTCACTCCGCTGCTTTGAAAGATTGACGCGTGTGCGGCTGGACGGGGTCTTCTTCACGTAATCCCTCAACGTTACTCCTCATAAAATAAAGATCAAACTTCAAACTGGTAAGTTCTCGTTTAATCTTACTATTAACTGTGCACTATATTGGTCAATGATGAATGTGGACAGTTAAATCTTTGAAGGATCTCACTGGACGTATCATTTGGACTTTTACATTTAGAGCAATTCTATATCTTTTCAGAAGGAGGGAAAGCTGATGCCAGGCGGCTTCCCTGGGGTGAATACATCTTCTCACCAACCTGGATATGTATTCTTGGGATGTGGGTACAATTAACAATGCTGATAGTTATTGCCTGTTCCTAGTTGCCATGATATGCCACTGGTGATGTGCTTCCTTCCTGAACTGCTGCAATGAACGTTTACCTTGTTGCAGGAAAGAACTGCAGATGCTGCTTTATACCGAAGAATTAAAATTCTCAAGATATAATAGCAATATTCAATTTCATTTTTTCTGGTTTGCTGGTCCAGATCTCTGGATTTCAACACATATAACATAGGCAATAGAGTGTTACACCTTTTGTGTTGGTCATGACTATGATCAAACTATGTATCCTACCATTGATTCAAAGGCATAACTATGTTGGGACTGCAATCAATCTTGATAATACCCCCGTGACCACATATTCCTGCCTCCATATTTAGATATTTTTATTTTGACGATTTCTATAACTTTTCAAAAGGTGAGAAAGATAGTGCCATGTTTATTGGTCAACATGGATTCCTCATCTCACTAAAAAGGATAATTGCTGAAATCAGTTGCAGGTAAAGTTGATGTTTAAGAATGCATCTTCCCAGCTGATAATACATTATAAAGGAATGTCATCTAGAAGGGTCTTGACCCGAAACGTCATCCATTCCTTCTCTCCAGAGATGCTGCCTGCCTGCTGAGTTACTCCAGCATTTTGTGGCTATCTTCGGTTTAAACCAGCATCTGTAGTTCCTTCCTACACTGTCGGTTTCTTTTTGCCAACATGGAAACGAAGTCTGAATTTATTGGAATGAAGATAACATTTCTCCTGTTTTCTTTCCATAATCCTGCTCTCTGGAGTTGGGAGGAATTGGCTTTTCACCATCAAATCCCCTCCAAATCCATTCCAGTACGTTATCAAAGGCCTGTCTTCATGTGTGAGACCAGAGAGTGAGAAACAGCAGGCTCTTAGATATAAATACGTCTTGCAAGGAATCTTCGTCTTTCTGTTATCATACGCGCACACACAAATGCTCACCACATGAGCTCTCAGGAAAACTGAAGTGGTTTTGTTTTTTATATTTTAAAGTTATTCTTACCAAGAAACAGAGAAATGATTTTAGATCTGGACGATAATAGATCACCAATCAGGAACAAGGTCACAAAAATGACAAGTGCTAATGAAGCATATGTGGCAGTCAGGCTGAGACAAGCCTTGCAATCTTCCTACTTGCAATTTATTACAAGACAGGGAGTGTTTGCAAATGGCACAATGGTAATTGGTCCTTTCTCAATCTCACACACTGGAGATAAGAATGGAAAGAACCACCATTGTTCAGGAATGGTAGTTTCCCCATGCTGACTGGGGAATTCCTGACCACGTGCACTGTGGTAAGATTGCGTGCTGAAAGAGGAATTGGTTGTTGCCAAGAGGAGGTTACTGTTTGCATAAAATTTATCCAGGAGACATAATTTTTTGGTCACACTTCGCTGCGCTTTTTTGCTCCTTAAAATATTTCCTATTCTGCTGCTTTATCTGTGGACTAGTTTCTCAAGTGCATACTTCACACTTCCATCGTACAGCAATGTACCTGTTTCAGATAACTGGCTAATTGACCTTTGGCCATTATATCCATAAAACCCATTCATTACATCTTTGTCTACATCATCTCTGCTATGACTCCTTTAAAAACTTTTTTTAATTAAAAAAAAAAAAAATTCTATAGATAATAAAAGATAGAAAAACGTGTGATATATAGTGTGTGAAAAGAAAAAAAGGATGAAAGAAGAAAAGTGAAGAAAAGAAGATAGAAAGAGAAAGAGTAGAAAGTAAGAGATTAAGGAGATTGTTATATATATTCTTGACCATCCCTCACCCAGTCGGCTTCTACGATTTAGTTGCACCATGTGCTTCCAAAAAGTCGACAAATGGAGACCAACTCGTTAAGAATTGGTCTGATTAATCTATTAGGAGGAATCGCATTTCCTCAAGATGTGCGGTGTCCAACATGTTTGAAATCCACATTTTAAGCGTTGGTGTGGGTGTATTTTTCCAAAATTTAATTATACGTTTTTTTGCCGTTATTAACCCATAATTAAAAAATAAATATTGAGATGAGTTCAATTTGTTCCCGTCTTCCATTACTCCAAATATAATCATTTCAGTATTAGGTTCCATTTTTATCTTGAATAATTTTGTAAATATTTCAAAAATATCACTCCAGAATTTATAAAGTTTTATGCAGGAAACAAAAGAGTGTGTTATAGTTGCATTTTGGGATAGACATTTATCACAAATGGGGGAAGTATTTGGATAGAATTTATTCAATCTAGTTTTTGAATAATATAATCTATGTAAAATTTTAAATTAAATTAAATTATGTCTTACATTAATCGAACATTTGTGTATATATATCAAATACTTTTCCCATGTTTCCTTCGTGATTTTTATTATTAATTCTCGTTCCCACTCTTCTCTAAGTGCCTCTGTCGATGGTAGTTCTATATTTAAAATACTATTATATAAGTATGATATTAATTTCTGTGAGTCAGCCTTAATATTCATTGCTTCTTCCATTGGGTCTAAAGTTATGTTTTGATATCTTTGTATGTATTTCTTCATGAAGTCGCAGATCTGAAGATATTTAAAATATTGGGTATTTTTCAGTTTAAATTTTAATTGTAATTGTTGGAATGATAACAGATTTCCCATTTCATACATATCACCGATCCTTTTAATTCCCATTCTTTCCCATTGATTATATGTTTTATCAATAAGAGATGGTTTAAATGAAGGATTATTCACTATTGGCATTAACAATGATAGGTTTCTTAATTTTAAAGATAATTTTATTTGTTTCCAAATTCTTATTGTATCATGTATAATTGGGTTATTCTTATATATTGTGTTGTTCAGTTTTATCGGGGAGAAGAGGATCGCTTCTATGTTACAAGGAGAACAATCCTCTTTCTCCATTCTTATCCATTCTGTCTGTTGGGTAGGACTGTCCAACCAATAAATTATATTCTTAATATGCACTGCCCCATAATAATACAAAAAGTTCGGAAGTGAAACTCCCCCAACGTCTTTTGGTTTGCACAAATGTTTTCTTTGAATTCTGTGTGATCCATAGTCCCAAATAAAATTGGTAATATTAGAGTCTAGTTTTTTGAAAAAGTTTTTGCGTATATATAATGGTATAGATTGAAATAGGTATAATATTTGTGGTAAAAAGATAATTTTTATAGCGTTTATTCTGCCTATTAATGATAACGGAAGTGTTTTCCAGAATTTAATCAACGCGTTGAGTTTATTTAATAAAGGCATAAAATTAGCATTAAATAATGCTTTGTATTTTCTAGTAATTTGAATACCCAAATACTTAAATTTTTCTGTTGCAATTTTATTTTTATTTTATTTTTTTAATTTTTTATTTATTAGTACATTACATTACAACCAATTACATTAGTACTCATCACGTATATCTTATTACAATTAATGTACTCCGTCATTTTTTACACTGATAAAAAAGAAAGGTTGAGATTAAGAAAAAAGAGAAAGTGAAGGAAAATAGTGAAGGTGTAAAAACGTGACAACAAGAAAGAACAGAGACCCTGTAGAAAAGAAATTAAAAAGAAAGGATTAAGAGATAGACCCTAAAGAAGGAAGAAAAGAGAAAGAGGAAAAAAGAGAAAAACAAATACTTTGTTATAAGCATCACGCAAATGGGATATACCAACTCTCCAGCTTTCATCCCCCCTCTACCTGACCTCAGTTTTTTTTTAAAGTACTTTTGCACCCTATACTTGTAATAATTCTATAAATGCAGACCACGTCAGGTGGAAGTGGTCTGGTTTACCTGCCAGGAGGAGTCTTATCTCTTCTAGGTGTAATGTTTCAAACATATTTGAAATCCACATGTTTATAGTTGGTATTGGAGCTTTTTTCCAGAATTTTAGGATTAACTTTTTTTCCAGTTATTAACCCATAATCTATTAATTTCTTTTGAAACACATTTAGTTCAGGACTATCTTCCGTTGTTCTGAAGATAATCCATTCTGCTTTTGGTATCAGTTTTATTTTTAAAAATTTTGTAAAGATTTCAAAAATTTCAATCCAAAATTTTTGCATTTTTGTACAAAGAACAAATGAGTGCGCTATAGTAGCTTCTTGAGATTGACATTTATCAGAAATGCATGATACATTTGGGAAATTTTTATTAATATTAGTTTTTGAATAATATAATCTATGTAAAATTTTAAATTGTATTAAAGTGTGTCTTACATTAATCGAACATTTATGCACGTTTAATAAATGTTCATTCCACCTTTCCTTTTAGATTTTAATAGCTAATTCTTGTTCCCAGTCTCTTCTAATACCTTCCATAGATGATATTTCTACATTTAAGATAATATTATACAAATATGATATTAAGTTTGCTGATTCAGCTTTTATCTGCATTGCTTCATCCAATACATCTGCTGGGATATTATAATGATCTTTTGTATTTTTTTTTCAAATAGTCACATATTTGAAAATATTTAAAATATTGATTATTTCCCAGTTTATATTTTATTTGTAATTGTTGGAATGATAGTAATTTTGCAGTTTCATACAAGTCACCGAACGTTTTAATTCCTAGTCTATCCCATTGTATAAAAGATTTGTCTCTATTCAATTCAATTCAATTCAATTCAACTTTAATGTCATTGCACAAATACTGATTATGGGTACAACGAAATGCAGTTTTGCGTCAGTCCGTAGTATAGCAATTATAGAATTTTTTTTTTTAAAAGAGGATACAGAATAATAAAAAAAATACAGAATAATAAACAATGGGGACGGAAGGACCGGAGGAATCTATCGGCGGGACTCCGAGTTCAGCAATGCGACGGTATGATTGTAGAATAGAGGGATTAAACGAAGGGTTATTAACTATTGGAGATAAAAGCGATAGATTTCTTAATTTTAAATTTTGTTTTATTTGTTTCCAAGTTCTGACTGTACTATGTATAATTGGGTTTTTGTTATAATTTATGTTATTCAGTTTCATTGGTGAGAGGAGGATCGCTCCAATATTACCAGAGGAGCAGTCCACTCTCTCCATTACAATCCAGTCCACTTGCAGGGTAGAGTTGTCCATCAGTTGGATCATAGTTTTAATATTTACTGACCAATAATAATACATGAAGTTAGGGAGTGCTAAGCCCCCTAATACTTTAGCTTTGTTCAAGTGTGTTCTTTGTATTCTATGGGATTTATAATCCCATATAAAATTAGTAATGTCTGAGTCCAATTTTTTGTTTTACTTCTTTGGTAGGTATATAGGAATCGATTGAAATAGGTATAAAATTTGTGGTAAGATCATTTTAATTGCATTTATTCGGCCTATTAAAGACATCGGAAGCGTTTTCCAAAATTTAATTAATGTATTTAATTTATTAAGTAGAGGATCATAATTTGCTTTGAACATGCCTTGGTATGTTCTGGTGATTTCAATACCCAAGTATTTAATTTTTTCTGTAGCTATTTTAAAAGGGAATTTTAAAAGATGTGTTGAGTCTTTCGGTTTTATTGACATAATTTCACTTTTATTCCAATTTATTCTGTATCCAGAAAAGGATCCAAAGTCCTCAATTAGATTTAATATGTTTGGTATAGTAATTTGAGGTTTTGTAATGTACAATAATATATCATCCGCGTATAAAGATATTTTATTATTTGAGTATTTAGTTTTATACCCATGGATATCTGGATATGTTCTAATTTTTTCTGCTAAAGGTTCAATTATGAGAGCAAACAACTGTGGTGATAATGAGGATCCTTGTCTGTTTCCCCTTGATAGTTGAAATTTCGAGGATAGTATGTTATTAGTTAATATTCTAGCTGTAGGTTTATTATATAATAATTTAATCCATAAAATAAAATTCTCTCCCAGTTGGAATTTTTGTAATACTTTATCCATATAATTCCATTCTACTTGGTTAAATGCTTTTTCAGCGTCCAGCGAAATAATTGATAATTCTTGTTCTTCAATTTTCTGTGAGTGCATTGTATTGAGTAGATGTCTCATATTATTGGATGAATATCTCTTAGGGATAAACCCCGTCTGATCTGGGTTTATTAATTTACTAATATATTTACTTAATCTTCCAGCTAATGTTTTCGCTAATATTTTTAAATCTGTATTTAACAATGCTATAGCTCTATATGAACCCGGTTCTTCTATATCTTTGTCTTTTTAAAGTATTAGTGTGATCGTTGATTCAGCTAATGTATCAGGTAATATTTGTTTTTTAAAAGCATATTGATACATTTTTTGTAACCGCGGTATAATTCCTATTCTTTCCCATTGATTATATGTTTTATCAATAAGAGATGGTTTAAATGAAGGATTATTCACTATTGGCATTAACAATGATAGGTTTCTTAATTTTAAAGATAATTTTATTTGTTTCCAAATTCTTATTGTATCATGTATAATTGGGTTATTCTTATATATTGTGTTGTTCAGTTTTATCGGGGAGAAGAGGATCGCTCCTATGTTACAAGGAGAACAATCCTCTTTCTCTATTCTTATCCATTCTGTCTGTTGGGTAGGACTGTCCAACCAATAAATTATATTCTTAATATGCACTGCCCAATAATAATACAAAAAGTTCGGAAGTGAAAGTCCACCAACGTCTTTTGGTTTGCACAAATATTTTCTTTGAATTCTGTGTGATCTATAGTCCCAAATAAAATTGGTAAAATTAGAGTCTAGTTTTTTGAAATTTTTTTGGTATATATAATGGTATAGATTGAAATAGGTATAATATTTGTGGTAAAAAGATCATTTTTATAGCGTTTATTCTGCCTATTAATGATAACGGAAGTGTTTTCCAGAATTTAATCAACGCGTTGAGTTTATTTAATAAAGGCATAAAATTAGCATTAAATAATGCTTTGTATTTTCTAGTAATTTGAATACCCAAATACTTAAATTTTTCTGTTGCAATTTTAATAGGTGTGTAGATTCTTGTGGTTTTAACGTCATGATTTCACTTTTATTCCAATTTATTCTATATCCAGAAAAATAACCGAATTCCTCTATGACTCCTTTCAGCCTTGATTCTGTCTGTTTTGTCATTCTTCTCCATGAAATGTTGGTTCAACGACGATGATAATTTTCATTTGCATCTGGACTTGATCTTTGAAGGTTTGGGAATGATGCTATCAGATGGAAGGATTTGAAAAGCAATAGTGAATGCAGTATTGTCAGGTAAATAAAGCTATTGTATTTAACATAACATTAAAATTAGCTCAAAAAATTATTTCCATCAGTTAGCTCTGAGCACGGGATAGGGACATTGCTAGCCACAAATTATTGCTCATCCTTAACACATCTGAAACAATGCCTAGTCCTGGCCACCCCTAGTGATTCAGCACAGTCTGACAATCTTTTCTCCTTTTTCATCGCATTTTTATTTGTGTTGAAATAGTGTTTTTTTTTCCAATTTCCTTCTATGATTTTTCCTGTGCTTTGTTCACTATAGTGTTCAAGAAATTAACTTTAAATTCTAAGAGACTACAGGACAATCCAGGATTGATAGGCCACACAACTCTGTTGCTGGTGATGCCCCTTTGCTTGAAACCTTTCCCGTTGACCATCCGGGATGGAAGTCATTTTTATCAACTCTCTTTCCTGGTAAAAACATGCAGTTATACAGCATTTATTATATTTAATCATCACAAGATGTTTACAAGAGCACTGTAAGACTATAGGAACCACTCTAGCCTATTTAGCTTCTCAACCTCATTCCACCATTTCATGGCTGTTCTCTAATCTAACTCCATATGGGCTCATTTGCCCAATATTCCTTAATACCTCTGTTTATCCAAATTTATCCCAAATTTTGCCATTCACTGCCTGATAAAGCTATCGACAAAATTGCTTCTGAAAGATTTGATCTGATTTTCAGACTAATGTAGCTTTCCCGATGAGTGGTGCAAAAAACTGCTCACAGACTCCAGGTATGGTGGAAGAAGTGTTTTGCACAAGTACAGAACAAATGTATTTTGACCCCAGTCCACTAGTTATAAAAAGCAGCATTCCATAAACAGTTTTGATTATTTTCAGTATTGTCCATGACATTATGTGGACCCCGAGGTATATTTTAACTTCTATTTAATCACACCTCTCACCATTTAGAAAGCATTCCGTTCTTTTCAGGTGCAAAATGGATGGACATATTTAATAGTATCCAAAATGTGTAGGAAGGAACTGCACATGGTGGTTTAAATCACTGGTTAAAATGCTGGAGTAACTCAGCAGGACAGGTAGCATCTCCGGAGAGAAGGAATGGATGACTTTTCGGGTCCAGACCCTTCTTCAGACTTTGATTTTAATAGTTTCCAAATCTATTTGCTTCAGTCTTTCATGTTCACTCAATCGATTAATCTCTCTGGATTTAATGCCTGAATTTACATCGATTTACAATGCCCCCTATCTCTTGTCACAAGCACAATTGGATATATAACTTGCTATTTAATCATCTAGGTCATTTATGGACATTTGAAAAATATAGAGCCCCAACACAGGTCACTACAGTCACATCAATCACATTCTGCCAATTTCAGTCATTGCCTATTATCCCCACTCAGCCAATTTTCCAGCCACTGCAATAAGTTCCCTTCAATTCAAAGAGCTTTGGTCAACAGTCTCTTCATCAAATGCCATACAGAAGTCCAAATGAATAACACCTGGAAATACTTACTGCCCACTATTTAGTTATCTCTCTAAAAACACTTGAATTCAGTGAGCTCGAACTCTCATTTGCAAATTTATACTCGGCCTCGCAGATCTACACATATTTTTCAAGATTCTCACTCACTCTGGTAATATTCCCCACAACGGATATTATGTAAATTTGTTGGTCATTTCCTAATTTTCATCATTCAGCCGTTTTAAAAAGTGGACCATTTTCCAGCTAAAGAAACTAAGGAAACTTTAGAAAATGATAGTTACAACTTTCCAATGTTCTCAGCTACATACTGTACTTTAAAACACTAGGATAGTGAATATCTCGTTTGTCATGGAATTCGTGGAAGGTTCCGTTAGATTAGACAAATGCAAATTTAACTATTTTATTCAAAAAGGGGGCCAGCAAACAGGAAATCAAAGATCAATTAACTCAACATCTGTCTTGGGAAAAATATCTGAAGCTATTATTAGACATTAAAATAGGGCATTTACATAAATTCAAAGTAATCCGACAAAGTATCATGATTTTTGAAAAATAAATCACTTTTCAACAATTTATTTGTGTTATTTGAAAACATAACAGGCCATGGATACAGGAGAACCAGTAGGTGTATTGTGGGTAGATTTTTAGAAGGTATTTGATAAGGTTCACATCAAAGGTGATTGTGGGGTATCACGGTGCAGGATTGGACAAATTAGTGTAGATGGACCATTTAATAACTAACAGGACTAACAGGAAACAGACAAGGCTCAAATGGGTCTTCCCTCGATTGGCAAGATGTAATGAGTGGTGTTCCACACACATTGGTGTTAGCACTTTATTTTTTTTATAATTTATGTCTCGGATGAAAAACAGTTGTTAAATTTGCTCATGAGACAAAGATAGGTAGCAAAATACATTGTAAAGTGGACCTATGGAGGCTACAAAGGAATGTTGATGGGTTATGTGTGAACAAAGATCTAGCATATGGTGTATATTGTGGGAAAATGTGAACTTATTCAAATATGCAGGAACAATATAAAGTAATACTACATGGTGAGAGAGTCCAGTGCCCAGAGGTACAGAAGGATCTGAGAGTTCTAGTGCGGAATTCACACGTAAAATGCAGGAGCAGAAAGTAACATGGAAAGCTGACAGAATATTATTAATGTAATATAGAATATTATCGTCTCTACATCGGCGAGACCAAGCGCAGGCTCGGAGATCGTTTCGCTGAACACCTCCGCTCAGTCCGTCGTAACCTATCTGATCTCCAGGTTGCTCAGCACTTCAACTCCCCCTCCCATTCCCAATCTAACCTTTCTGTCCTGGGCCTCCTCCATTGTCAGAGTGAGGCCCAATGCAAATTGGGGGAACAGCACCTCATATTTCACTTGGGTAGTTTACACCCCGGCGGTATGAACATTGACTTCTCTAACTTCAGATAGCCCTTTCTTTATCTCTCCATCCCCTTCCCCTTCCCAGTTCTCCCACTATTCTTAATGTCTCCGCCTACAATCTATTTTTGTCCCGCCCCCTCCCCGACATCAGTCTGAAGAAGGGTCTCGACCCGAAACGGCACCCATTCCTTCCCTCCCAGAGAGCTGCCTCATCCGCTGAGTTACTCCAGCATTTTGTATCTACCTTCGATTTTAACCAGCATTTGGAGTTCTTCCTTACACAGAATATTATCAATTATTGCTATATGGAATTGAATGTAAAAGTGTGGAGCTTATACTTCAGTCAAATTGGATGAGACCAAACCTAGAGAACTGCGTATTGTATCGATCTCCTTATTTAAGGGAGGATGATAACTCATTGGAAGCAGTTTAGGGAAGGATTTGATAGAATAATACCTGGAATGGAAGAGTTATTATGGGAGCATATAAAGGAACAAGAATGGGACATGTTGGCTGGCGTGGGGAAGTTGGGCTGAAGGGCCTGTTTCCACGCTATATCACTCTATGACTAACTAATTGCAAACACAAAAATGTAGGAGAAGGGAAGCAGAAACATTGCGTTAGAGGAAACGATAGAAAAATTATTCCTTACTAGGAGTCTAGCTAATGAGAACCACTTTAGAGAGAAGGGTGCCTGCTGAATTTATAACCACATGGTCACAAGAGACAGCATTTGGAGTCATGAAAATAATTTTAAAAATAGCTGCAATAAAAATGAACGCATTGTTGTATTGGTTTGTTAACTTGAAGTTAACACTGTGAAATAAGTTGAATGTTTCGGGGGAACACTGCCTTCTACTGCGAGGTTTTGGATCCTCTTGCTGAACTCATGTTTCAGAGCAAACAGAACCTGACCCTTGGCTCTGAACCCTATTCACCCTCTCTGCATTGTAAATGCAGTGGCTGGTTGGATTTCAGAGTGGTTGAAGCAAGGTGTTGGCTACTCTTGAAATACTCTCATGGAGAGGTCAATCCAGGAAGAAATCAGCATTAAACATGACAAATGCTCAGTTAATTCTAGTTCTGCTAATATCCTCCAGGTCCCCTGTAATCAGAGAAGGAACTCTCCAAACAAACTCTCACATTCCACATAGCTAATACTGATTAAGTTACCTCTGGTCCTTTTATGAAAGTGTTGTCTGATGGAAATTGCTGACAAGCCAAATACATTGCTATGGTAACCCCAATTTAGTCCCAAGCACTAAAATCACCGTACATGCAAAATTGTACCTCGTCCATGTATTTGCTGAAAAAAATCTCCTGCTATACAGCAACAAAGTATTATTCAAAAATGATTGTAGAATCTGCTATTTATCTTATTTTAATAAATACACAAAAAGGTTAAAATACATTTTCATACATTGCGAAACTATGAAGATTCCAAGCCCATCAAGTGTTTATTGTCCACTTTATATTCATGAAACACAATTAGTAACATTTGAATTCTCATAAGTCACTAGTGAACACCATTCCTTCTTTAACAGTCACTTGTACACACTGGTGTACAGTACACAATGGTGTACAAGTGAACACCCCTCTTTCTAGTCAATACCACTCCTTCTTTCCAATTTGTTTTCTCCTCACCTGAAGTCACAGCTCAAATGATGAACGAGTCTAGATGGGGAGTGCTGGCTGAATAAATCGATCATGAAGAAAAATGCAGCCAGTCTTGAACCTGTCATATGTGCACATTCACGGTCATAGAAGTCACTTACCTGAAAGACCACTTCCAGCTGTTTGCTGGTAACCCCGTTTTGACTAGTCAACAGAGCGAATCAGTACAACCACGAGCCATATTTCTCATCGGCCATCACTCAGTGGAGATCTCTCTCACCTCCATTCAAGAGGCCGTGGGTTTAATTGGTTTTCCAGATATCTAGGCTGAAAATCCCAGTCCAATGCAAAGACAGCACTGCCTGTCAAGATATTAACTTCCAAATGCAATGTTAAATTAAGGCCTTGTCTGCGCTTTCAGACAGACATACAAAAAATTCCTACAGCACCATTTTTTGCCATATGAAATGCACTGCGTGGAAAAATAGTGGAAGCACATTTAACGGTAATTTTCAAAGGAATTTGAATGTAAATTTGAATAGCATTAAATAAAAGACTTTTGGGAAAGTTGAGGGTACAAGGATTTCGGCCCATTTTGGTGATTTTTCCTAATTTTCCATCATGATGGCACAATCAAACTGGGCAAAAAATGGCTTGCTGCTGTAGTCGATATGTCTCTAACACCAGTGGGTTTCTCCAGTGTCCTGGTCAATTAACCCCAAACAATAGAACTAAATTAAAAACATTATTTTTTTTGTGGGAATGGTTGCTCATAGTACGTGAATCGAGGACCAGAGGACATAGGTTTAAGGTGAAGAGGAAAAGATTTAATAGGAATCTGAGGGATAACTTTTTCACACAGAGGGTGGTGGTTGTACAGAACAGGCTGCCAAAGGTGGTAGTTGAGACAGGGACTATCCCAACACTTAAGAAACAGTTTGACAGGTACATGGACTGGACAGGTTTGAAGGGGTATGGACCAAATGTGGGCAGGTGGGACTAGTGTAGCTGGTACATGTAGCCGGTGTGGGCAAGTTGGGCCGTAGGGCCTGTTTCTACACTGTATCACTCTATGACTAGTGTAGCTGGGACATGTAGCCGGTGTGGGCAAGTTGGGCCGTAGGGCCTGTTTCCACACTGTATCACTCTATGGCTCTAATTGGTGTATGTACTTCACATTTTTGCATCATTCAAAAATACTTAATTGCCAACAAAAATACCTTTACCTCCACTGTTATGAAAAGGACAATTATAAATGTATTGAGGATCTGAGAGAATGACATTTTTTTAAATATCAATTTAGAGGGTTCTCTCAAAAAGAATGTTTCTCTGTCAACTCAAGGCTGGCAACTCCAATACTATAGAAAATGTAAACACCTTGTATAATGCAGGCGGTGATAATCTTCAGAAGAGGTGGCAGAGAGATGCCTGATATGTAACTCTGCATCCAAACTGACACCACAAGAACAAAACATTTTCAGGAATATTAAAAATAAAACAACCTTTGGTCCAAGCCACTGCTTATAATTTATGAACTGCAAACGCCAATCCGGAGATTGAAGGGATAGTCAGCAAATGCAATGAACCTGATCCATCCTTAGAAGGAGGGAGGGAGAGGGGGGAAAGAACGAGAGAGGCGGGGGAGGGGGGTTGTTGCAGGGACGGGCACAGCAACAACTGCAAGGACGAGGGAGAGCGACAGGTTCAGCTGTCAGCCACTGCCCAGAATAGTGCAGAGTGAGCAAGGGGAGCAAGCTGCACAGTTTTGGAGAGCAGAAGCGCGAAGGCACAGTGAATGCGCCCAAGGCCACGGACTGAACAGAAACTGGGGAGATGTTCCAGATTGAGAAGGACTATGGGGACCATTTCTCCAAGGACCCTCGTGGAAGCGCCTGCGCTGATTATATGAGCGACACGGCCAGTTTGGTGAGTGAATTAGATGAAACGGACTACGAGGTGCGAAAGCTGACTGCTTTATCTTTCCGGAGCCTGGCCTGTCCCCACAACAATTACATCGAGCTTTCCAGCTCCAGGGCATCCACAGAGTGGTCCTTGTCGCTGTCAGAGGACAGCAGCGCCACCAATAAGTGGTCCACCTACGCCGAGCTGAGTGAGGCCAACTTGGCCGAAACTCACCAGCTACCCGGCACCCCAATCCGCGCTGCAAGCGCAAAGAGCGAGGAGAGCAGGGAGGAGAGAGGCGGCCCTTCATTCGGGGTAGGGCAGGTTGAGTGTGTGGATGTGGCTGTTGAGACACAGGAGGGCCGGACCGTCCCCAAGAGGGAGATCCAATTTAAGAAGCGGGAGAGAAGCGAGCTGACCTTCTTCAGGTCCAGCGATGCCAGTGGCGGGCAGGATGGCACTGGGTGTGGGGAGATGGCAGCGAGGGACGAGGAGAGCGGTGTTTGCAGAGAGGATGCGGGCCCGGAGGTGAAGGAAGGGGGCAGCGAGAGGCCGCTGCAGAGGATGGAGTCTACGGAGGAGTGTTCCAAAAAAGCCAAGCTCGCATCCTGCCACATCTCCAATGTCATCTCCAAGAAGATGCAGTTTGAGCAAGAACTGAAGATGGAACGCGGCGCCGTCCAGGAACCCCTCTCGTCCGTGCCCTCCACCCCCTCCTCCGTCAACTTAAAGGAATTCGAGTTCCCCGTCAACTCCGAAGGCAAGCGGCGTAATTCCAGCGCAAAGCCGGAGAGTGATATCATGGGTGAGGATGTGTCGGCGCTCTTGAGGAGGAGAAGCAGCGAAGTGAAGGGCGAGAGTGCAGATGACAAGAGGGGCGTCCTCCGGCAAGACAGCTGCGGCTCCCTCAAGGGTGAAGGCATCTCCATGGATGGCCACACCAACCACGACCGCTGGAAGGAAAGCAGTGCGGACGCCCAGAGAGGAGTGAGGCCAGGGAGGGGCATGGGGTTGGGTGGAAATAAATCCCAGGCCACGTTCGGCGATTTGGCCAACAATCAATCCGAAACCTCAAGCGTCCGAGGCGCCTCAGATGATGTGGACTGTACCCCACCTGCTGCCAGAGAGAGATTGCAGACCAGCAGTTTGGTGGAAAGCAAGCTGGCAGGTTGCGAGGACAAAGCCAATTATAAGCAGTCAGGTAGTAATTTGGAAAGAAGGAATGCCTCAAGGAGCATCTCAATGCCACAGCCATTAGGGAAGACATCTGCTTCTGGTGCCAAACACCAGCATCAAGTAGATCCATTTGGAACTGTTGAACAGTTGGCTCCACACATTGGCTCTCTGAGTAAGGTCATTGCCCTTGACCCCAAGTATCTGACCCTTCCCGCTTCGTTTAAGTTTGAAACAGATGGCTGCAGGATCCAAGAGTTACAGTTTAAAAGAAGAGAATCTATACTAGAGAAAACTAAAGGTCCGATCCACCAGGTACGGGATGTGCGCAAGCTTGTCAAGAATACCTATGGTGCCTTAAGATTCAATGCCAACGAAGCAAAAGCTTTTGGATCTGTACAGGTTCTTCAGCCCAATGGCTCACGCATGCCCATGGCATCTGATCAAACCATTGCAGCAGTGGAACGTTCCCCCATACTGCCAGTCTACATCCAGGGCAAGACAACTGGTTGGAGAGGCAACAGCAATGTATCAGTCGACAAAAAATATTGGACCTATGCTGGGAGCACAGACACCTCCAGGGCATACTCTGATGATATCAAGTTATTGATTCCATTCAATACAAACAAAAGCACAATTGATCACCCACAAAAAGCAAGAACTGAAACTCAGGGTGGTAAAAAAGACGGGGAGAAAGAGTGTGGAGTGGCAACTAAATCAACTGAAATGAAGAACTCCAAAAAGAAAATGATGAATGATGATGAATCACAAATTCCATTTGCTTCAAGAATGGAAGATACCAAGGTGCCTCCAAAAAAAGTTAATACTTCACAGGATAAAATGAGACATTCTGCTCGAGTAGAGAACCAGAATTCATCTTTATCAATGTCTAATGCATACACAGAAGATAAGAATGTAGAATCCGTTGGGGCTAATGAAAACATAGTAGAGAAGTTCAGGAAGGATTTTGTAGAGCCTGCTCCAAAGAAGAACGATAGCAAAGTGCCAACCACTAGAGTTGCTTCTAAAAGAGAAGATTCAGTAAAACTAAACAGTGAAAAGAAACAAACTGGAAATATATCTTCACTCCATGAGGATCTCAATTCAATACATGGAAAAGCTGATTCTAAAAGAGAAATTCAGAACAGGCCAGGAGATACAAATAAACTCCAGAAGATTACAATTGCAAAGAATAATGATACCAAAGTAGTGGGGATTAATGAGCCTAAAAGTGTGGAAAATCAGAATATACATTTGGATACTCCAACTCATAACATAAATGATACAAAGTTATCGGCAGGTAAAGATATATTGGAGAAACTCCATTCCAAGTTGGATCTTCAGAAGACATCCGCAAGGATGTCTTCATTAAACAGTGAGAAGACTCAAGAGTTAACTGGGAAAGGACAACTCAACAAGGAAAGCCAAGCCAGAAACCTGGGAGGTGAAAATAACAGTTCTGAATATTCAGTTTTTAAGACTGAAAAAATCAAAGGAAAGGATGAATGTGGAACAGAAGGTCAAGTCAAGGTAGAACAGAAGAGAAAGTCCTCTGGGAGCTCCATGCTTAACACACCCATAGGAAAAGAGGAGCATATTAAGACTGTTCAGTATGGTCTGGAAAGTAAGAGTACATTGATGATTAAGTCAATCTCCCAAACTGCAGAAATCACAAAGTTGCCTAGGAGAGGCGAGTCTAAAAATGAGACACAAGCTGGACAGAAAAAGGAGAAAAGTGTTTCAAATAATTCCACATCAAAGGGTGATGTAATGGATGTAACATTTGGGAAATATGAAACTGTCAAAGATATACAAGTGCGGCTGGAGAATCAGTGTAAAGTTCTAGGAAAGTCAAATGAAGAAAGGGTTGGGAAAATGAAAGCTGCTGGTGAGAGTTTGGCTTGGCAGGATCATCAGAGAAGACTCCCGGGTTACTGCACCGAGACTAGTGAAAGCAAGAGCAAGTCTAAGAAGGAAAACAAGAATGATTCTGAGGAACAAGTAAAAAACGTTGAACAAGCACAAACAGTGGAAAAAAGTGGACTGAAAATGCTAAAAGAGCCAATAAAGGACAGTTATGTTTTATCATTGATTTTAGAAGAAGAAAGCAAGAATAACTCTGAGCCATCTGATGATGACATTAGAAGTAAACATTCATCTATGAAGAATCAGGCTTTAAATAGCATTACTGCACAAGCTTCTCAACCCTCTTCAATATGTGTCACAGATAAACAAAGTATACTTACCGTGAAAGGCACAAATCACCAGCAGACCACACAGAGCACAGCAAAGACATCAACTCACAAACCTGAAAGCAATGTTAATAAGAAAAGCACATCAGCCTCTGCCACTAATATCCCTGTTTCAACTTTAGTGGAATACCAAGATACAACTTCACAAATCCTTCCAAGTTCAGCAGAATTGAAGGTGAAGGCACTTCCTCCAATAAATTCAGTCACCAGACTATTTGGCCTGGATCAGAAGCAGAATTCCTGCGCAGGTAAGGTGCAATCGGCTAGAGCAGAAGGCACACAAGAACATGGATCCGCATCCTTGGAAAGTGTAAATTACCTTGCTATTCCTAGTGAGGAACGAAGGTCACAGGTGCCAAATTTGGGACAAACAACCACTTCCCCTCATTCTACCGCCATTAAACCATTGCCCTATTTTCAACATCAGCGCAGCTTGGAGCTAACTGAACCTCCAAAACAAGAAATGCAGTCACTTTCTCATCCCCAGGAGCCACAGACTTCTCAGCAGAATCCATGTTATGGCTCCTCAAAACAAGGTCAGTCTCAATTGTCCTCTTGTTTTCTAGGGACAATGCCATCAAGCTTTGTGGAGACAGCTTGTGATGTACCCCAGTCTCAAGAAACAGGTAATCCTGGCATCCCTTCTTTTCAGTACCCTCAGACTCAGAAAAAGATGCTTGTGGATCCAGAGACTGGAAACTATTACTATGTGGATGCTCCAGTTCAACCTTCACGCAGAATGTTATTGGACCCAGTAACAGGACAATATGTGGAAGTTGTAATGTCTCAGCAACCCTTTGGTGGTGTGTATCAAGTGCCTTTCTCTCCTTACCTCTTACATCCAGGAGTTATGGGTCCATCTTATTTACCCAATATGCCTTATCCTGGAGTATTTGTTGGTCCTCCTGTGTCTTCTCAGAGACCTCTGGAGATGCAAAGCCAACCACTGTCTCAACAAGGTTCTGCACAAGATAAAGCAGATATGCACCATCATGAACACCCCATCCACAGGAGCTTCTCCTCTGAGTCTACACAGATGGAGACTTTGTATTATATACCAACAGGTATGCCATTATATCCAAACCCAAGTCAGCCTACTCTGCAGCAAGTAGCCACGCAGGTAAAACCTAATGCCGATGTCAAAGACAATAAAGCTATAGGTTATTGGCCAATCCAACATACTTATGACATGAGCAATTATCTGCCCCATGGAAGGCCAAGCAGCTTTGCAGTGGAATAAGCAGAAAATACGGTATATCTGATGAGAGGCTACGGTGTGGCAAGAAGAACCTGCAAATGAGCAAGGATCAAACATTGGCTGCAGATTCAACCACATTGCCACGCAATGGACAACTGGCAAGCACTGTACACCATACAAAGTAATTTCCACCAGGCATCTCAACATTATCACTCCAGGGCCATAAGGTTTTGTTCATGGCTTTATTCAAATGGTGCCGGGAAGCATTTAGTGTGCCCTAGTTCATGGAAGGAGTTCGGTTCAATATAAAACCAAAGAGGAGAATTGATTGAGTATCGCCAGCCTTTTTTTTCAGCTACTGAAGTATATGAGCAATTCATACATGGCTACAATGGGTTCGCTGACTTTGGTCCCTGCAGTTTGAGTGAAAAGAAATAACATCAAAGATGTTTAGTTACTGTTGCTTAAAGCCAACATAAATGTAATGTTTTATTGTCATAAAACAATCAGTAAAAGGGCAAAGTTATGTGAGGACAGTGCTCTGGACCCACGGTATATGTCCTGTGAGTTGCACAAATACTATCAAATCAACTATTTAAAGAAACACTGACATGAATATTTCTATGATTTTAAAATAATGTTCATATGGGCGTAGTGCATGTGGTAAAATTGTCGGCAAACCTGATCGTGAGGCCACAGTTAACTGCAATCTAGGCGGTTCAAGCAAAGAAATGTTCCCTAAAGTTTTATTTCATTGTATGTGTCACACTTTTGAGGAATTTGCATTCGGCCATCAATATATCGCTGTGCAATCTGAAATAGAATTTATCAATTAGTTTATTAAGGTGAGCTATATTATTAATTTAACAAATATCAACAACTTTTCTTACCTTTTGACACAAAAAAACACCTTAAATGAATTCAGAGACCTGTTAACAGAAACGTTTTTTAGGGAGTTATTCTTGAACCCTATATATTAATTGAGTCAGCTTCAAAGTTAAATTTCATGTAGGGATTACTGGGATAATACAGATTGAGCACTTAGCATTAACTAAGGCTGCTTATGTTGGGGATATATTTTCCACCAATGCCATTAGTAGTAAATGACATGACTAATGGTGATCTCCAATTAGGTGCCCATTAAAAAAATTATGCTGCTCAGTTTAATTTGTACTTGCATTTATATATCAGCTCTAAACATATTAACATAATAAATCTCCCTTGAAGTATAGTGACTGTTGAGCATGAGTTGGAAACATGTTATTCATTGTACATATCAAGGAGGTAAAATAGATCCATTAAGGTTTCTGTAATTTTCTAAAAGATAAAAATATGATTTACAAATGTGGTATGGGGAGAAAGGAGAAAAGAGTTGTTCAGTAAGAAAGGGGTCCGTGAAACCAATGGCCATAGAAATATATTTTCTAATATTTGCCACACCATTTTTGTTCTCTGCCTGGTACTTTGTTCCTCCCTCTGTTAATCGGCTCCCACTCACAAGCATCATCCTCACTTTGGCCGAGGCAAATTAATTTGGCATTGGAAAAGCAGCTGCATTGTCTTTTTTTTTTAGTTGTAATTACTTGGAATGCATTGCCTGAAGCAATAGAATAAGTAGAAACTACATTAACTTTCAAAAATAAATTCAAAATATTTTATGTAGGGGAATTAATGACAATCTGTGAGGGATGGGAATCATTGCACAGCTCTTTCAGGGAGCTGGCAATGCACGGTACATTGGACAAAATGCCATCTGATATGCTGTATGAGTTCATGACTCCTACTGGTAACATTTGTATGAACAGGACAATGAAGGGACAAAAAGTGTACTATGATGGCCACTGTGTCAAACCTAATGGTCTGGGCTAAATGAAAAGAACAGTCAAGGAGAGCTAGACCTTGTTAGGAGCAAGCATATTTGAGAAAAGTAAAGAAAGTAGGTACATGAAAGTGATTAACAATAGTATGCAAATAGAGTGCTGATATCACAGTGAAACATTATAAAATGTGAGTTAATTCTAGTTTTATTTATGCATTAAGTTTTAGGTTTTATATATTGTGATATTTATATGTGCAAAGCAATATTGTACTAATGGCCATGGTTTCTAAGCTTCAAAATCCCACAATTATAACGATTAATAACCTTCAAAATTTTTATTGTAAAACTGCTGCTACGTGTGGAGGAAGATCTATTTTCAACAAATTTAATGTCTGCTCTTCAGAAGCTCCTGTAGGGCTTATCAGAAATGCTCCTATGTGTAAATCAGTGCCCTTTGAAACAGAAAGTAAATGCCCAAGGTAAAACGAGCCCCGAGAGGTTTCTGGTCTGAGGGACAATATTCATGTAACCTTTTATGAAACAACAATGGAGCTCAAGATAATTCCTTTTGGTCATTCTGTTCTGGCCTTCCCAGCAAAAGTCAGAAACTCACTAGATAAAACAGACAGCCAACAGCCTCTGAACCACCCCAGTTATTACTGATGTCAAGCATAAAAATGCTTGTTTTATGTTAAGATTAGGCTTCAATGAAAATGATCTTGATCCTAAATTCATTGCGATAATTTTCAGAATCAGGCTATTGAGCAGAGGGTTGCTCTCGAACCCGAATGAAAATATTGTGGATTAAAGACCTGCTCCAGAAACACAAGCACAACATTTAGGCTAACATTCCCAAGAACATAGCTGCAGGAAGATACCCTGAAGGAGGTACTCTTTTTTAGCTCAGCTGTTAAATTGAAACCCAGTCTGTCCTGTACATTTGGTGTGAAAGGTCAGATGATGCTATTTGAAGAACAGGGGAATTTTCTCCAATGCCTTGTTCAACTCTTATTCCTCATTCAGTACCTACAACACATTATCTAGTCATTTATTTATTGCAGTTTGTTACTCCCTTACTGTGTACAAATTGGCCATTTTCCCAACATTATAACAATGACTATACTTCAAATGTAGTTTATTGGTTATCAAGTCATTTAGAATGCCCCAAGATCATGAAAGACACTGTATACTGTAACTTCTTCAAAACCTGAAAGGGATATAGTGTTTTATAGTGACTTTAGTGTAAGAAATGATTTGTGGAATCATATATCTTTTGTTACTTTTTAAAGTTACAATCACGCCTTTTGAAAATGCAAATACTATTTAGAGTTCTGCTTATGTTTTGTACCAGATTAAGGCATGTTACGGTATCTGATATGCTATCACACTTGTATTCCACAGGTTTGTCTTGTATGAAAATGATTGCATCTTATGATGAATAACAAATAAAGACCGGAAGTGGCGGCGCTGTTGCACAGCTGCGGCTCGCCTGCAGTCCGTCTGTTTTTACTTTTTTTGTTGTTTTCTTTTGTCCTGTTTTGGTTGGGTTTTGGTTTATTGGGTTGTGTACGTGTGGGGGGGGGGGTGAAACATGATTTTTGATCTCTTCCTTCGGGGGAATGCGACTTTTTCTTGTTGTATCCCCCTTCTCTGCCTCCGTCTGCGCTGAGGCTTAATGGCGGAGCTGCCGGCCTCCAACTCCAACTGCGACCGACCAACCTCGAGGCTCCGGAGGCAGAGCCAGGACTTACCAACGCGAGGCTGGCCGACTTCGGGGCTGCGGTGGCGTTCCGGCGGTGGCGACCGAGGACACTGGTGGCGACCTGAATCCGGAGGCTCGGCCGCGGGCCCGGTGGACGACATCGTCGGGAGCTCGCAGGTCACAGGTGGGTGACCTGTTTTTCTGGGGCTCCCGCAACTACAGCTGCGTCTGCTGGACTGGAGGGCGGCAGCTTCGGCAGCTTCGACCACCCCGGGCCGCAGAGTTTGAACCGGCCCGTCGCGGACGGAGCACGGATTCAGCCGCAGGACTGACTTACCATCACCCGGTGGGGCCACAACATCAGAAGCCTGGATCGCCTCAGCGCAGAGGGAGAACAAAGAGGGAAGAGACAGAGGCTTTAAGACTTTTGCCTCCATCACAGTGAGGAGGTGCCTGGTGAACTCACTGTGGTGGATGTTCATTTGTGTTTATTTTGTGTTTTGTTATTTATTATATGTATGACTGCAGGCAACGAAATTCCGTTCAGACCGAAAGGTCTGAATGACAATAAAGGAATCTAAGTCTAAGTCTAAGACCTCCTGAGAGAATTTTATTGTAAATATGTAAATAGCAATACACACTTTGCTGAAGGGATTATCAGCAAAAAAGCGTGAAATCCTCAGTTATATTCCTTTGTTGTTCAACAGAGGACCATAATTGAAGCAGCTACCATTTTGAAACGTGGTTATTATTATATGATGATAAATTGTTAACGAGGCAACATGTAGCTGAGCAAAATGTACACTTTATAACAATGCAACAGTAAACCCAGAGTTGTGAATGTACTAATAAACAGTAGTGTTTAGGCTGATTGAGCCACATGAGCCTCCAACCAATTTTGCACATTTACCCAAACTAGCAATATCCTTCTATTTCTTTCTCCTCTTGCTAATTTGTATCCTCCTAACTATATCCATTAGCATTTGCCTATTGATTGATTATTATATCCAAGGCTCTGTTTATCCTCAGAGGTGAATATAAAAGATCCACAGGTGTCATTGAGAAGAAAACCAGATGAATTCTTCCTGGTGATGATTCACCATCCAGTCATTAGGCGATTTTATTAAAACACATTGATTTCACAACATCATGTAACTGTGGAAACCTCCAGTGTGAAAACGAGCTGCATCTCTATATTAACACTGTAACAATATCTCAAAAGTACCTAATTGGCTGTAAAATGCACAGAGCTGTCTGGAGGTTATGAAAGGCACAATGTAATAGAAGGTTCTTTCTTTACACCATGAGGAAAAATACACTTGGCTTGGGACATGCTCAAAGAATTGCAAATTTTTACCTTTAAAATTCGCATTCCTACATCTCCTGACTGGATAGTGAGATATGTTTAGAAGGACAGAGGCTACAGGTGTACAGCTGGGGTAGAAGATACAACATGCTGCAATTAAATAGTCTTGACCACGTGCAAAATAAAAATGGTAAGAAGTTCTACAGTTCTTTAAAAAATTGATGTTAAATGTGTGTCTGCGACTGTATTGAATACATGCATTACACAGCACAGAAACAGGTTATTGGACTAACTAATCCACATGAGCCTCAAACCACCTTGTCATGTTTAACCAAAGCACAATACCCTTCTGTTCCTTCCCCCTAAATATTTCAATGGTATTCACCTCAACTATTCCCAGTAGAAGCAAGTTCTTCCTTCTAATTACATTCTTAATATGAAGGTATTTTTCCAAATTTCTCATTGGTTTGTATCATCATAAAATCAGCTTTAGAATTCTCTCCAAAATATTGAAAACACCTCACATGAAGGAAACATTTGCTCTATGGCTACTCTATCAAATTCTTTCATAATTATACACGACCTCTGTTCATCCTTCAGTATTGTCTTATCTAGGGAACAGAATCACAATCTTGCCTGTTCTGGTATCAACCTTTGTAAATCACTACAGAGCTGTTCTGCTGCTGGTTTGGGTTCCAAGCTGAACCAGTTGTCTCAGAGGATTAATGTCAACAGCTTTGAAATCCAACCTGCAGCCGACACAGGAAAGGGTTGGAATAGGTTCAAAGAGGAAACAATAAAGTTGGGAGTGCCAGGCAGCACTTGGACTAAAATCATGGAGGGACGAGTAGAGAGATATAAATAGTAAAGGTCACTTGCCTAAAGCTGCTTACTGTCAGAGAAAAGTTAATGTAATACAAATGCTGAACAGCCAGTGTGTTTGAATGCAAGTGTGCATCAAAAGTCAACAATGCCAAATATTTGACATAATCGTGAACTAAAGATGGAACCGTTTTGTCTTAAATGTTTTCACAACGCAATCCAACCACTCTTTCATATTCTTTGTGCAGATTTACTTTGAACTGTGTGGCACAGACCCAGACC
Source organism: Malacoraja senta (assembly GCA_038087875.1). Lineage (NCBI taxonomy): Eukaryota > Metazoa > Chordata > Chondrichthyes > Rajiformes > Rajidae > Malacoraja > Malacoraja senta. The sequence goes on from CM075988.1 coordinate 26,227,823, forward strand.
CATTTGCTTCTCAGGTTTTATTGCAGGAGGAACTTTAAAATAACGATTTACTTTGAATTGCATTACAGATAATTTTACAGCGCCAAAACAAGCCTCAAAGTTCTTCACTTCCATGCTGTTCTGTTAAGCTTCACATAAGCTTCCCCTCTCCGTGGCACTGCAACAGAAGAATGTGTTCAACACTCACTCCAAAAAGGTTAAATATATAATCCAGTTTGCTACTCCCAGTGCTTGCTACAGTGTCAGAGGTAGAGTGGTCCAAAATGCACGAAAGGAATTTCTAGTAGCACGAAGACAGTATGTGTGTCACGACAATACTGCTTTTAAAATACGCATAAATGTTGCAACCTTCAGTTGCCAAGTTCCAGAATATGGGTCTCCTGCACAAAGTCAGTTCAATGGGTACTACTGCACTGGGTCATTGCTAATCTTGTGACTGTCAGCATATAGCTTTGCAGCTGTGATCCCAGCAGCCAGCTTTCAAGGGAAAATAAAACTGCACTCTTCCAGTTACACGGCAAAGTCACTCATTCTCAACTTACCTGCAAAGTCCCTCTCACAAACTTCTGAGGACTGGTGCCCAGTTGGTTAAGTGATAACCTGGCTTAGTTTCCTTCACTGAGTGGTATCTTACTGACAAGGTGGCAGACTCCTCCATCACAATCTGCAGCATTTCCTGTCCATCTGGCAGCAAAGACCAAAGTGGGGAATGCATTGATATATAGGTGGGAAGGAATAGCTCTGGGCTTCCTCAAGTACATTCAAATATGGGCAAGAATACTTCCTTCTGATTATCAATCATCATTCTCCCTCAGTTGATAAAAATCAGTGCTCCCCCATGTTGTACAATACTTGTTAGAACCAATTAAAATAATAATAATAACAAAAAGTATACTTTGGGCAAAGAAACTCAATTTCTGTCAGCTTGGTACCACCACAGTGACTGAGATGACTGAGCCCTGAAATATGTAGCAGCCAGTCTGCACGTGAGGCAGGTAATGAGACAGCCAACACAGAGGATAAACCTGAATGACCTTGTGCTCACCAACAGACCAGTGGCAGATGCATCTGTCAAACACGGCATTAGTAGATGTGGCAACTGTACAGTCCCTGTGGTGATAAAGCAGAATGCTCACATTGAGAACACGGTGCATCATGTTGTGCAGCAGTGTAATCATCAGCACAATACACTCAATAGATATCTGACAGCTCAAAAATGGACATCCATAAGATTCTGTGGACCATCAGCAGCAGCAGCAATGTGCACCACCAGAAACTGCAACTTCATAGCTCGCTGTGAGGAGTGCTTATTAAATAGATTCTTCACTGGCATATGAGCATGCATTTTTCAATTTATTTGGATGTGTGAGAATGTATGAGAATGTATATAAATATCTGGATACATGTACTCTTTAGTTTTTTATCATTCCTTCTCTCCAGAGATGCTGCCTGTCCCGCTGAGTTACTCCAGCATTTTGTGTCTACCTTCGATTTATACCAGCATCTGCAGTTCTTTCCTACACTTTTTATCAGGATACATTACATTTTAGCAGGACGTGTGTACTTTTCAATCATTACCCTAAGGAAATCTGAGGCTCACCAATATTCATCCCTCAATCAACATTACTCAGGCATATTATCTGGTCATTACATGGCTCTATAAGAGATTGCTTTCTGAAAATTTGCTAGACCATTTCCTAACTGGGAAGAGTGAGCACTGTTCAAAAAAGCTCATTGACTGTAAAAATGCCTTGGGATGACCATGTATGTGCAAGGAGGACTTTGAATTTGATCATTATATGCAATTGGCGTGATTGTTACCCAAGATCAGTTGCATAGCTATTGAAAATAGTTGACACTCATTAGATGCAAACTGAAAATATAATCTATATTGCAACAGAGAAAACCAAGAAACTAAACTGAATTCTGTTGAAGTGAAAGAACAGACTGCCTATTGCAGTGCTGAATACTTTGTAATTTAATTCATCTTGCTTAGTTAAGATCTTGAGGGATTAGAAGGGATTTAAAGGTAAGTATTTGGTTGCATCTTCCAGTTCAACAGCAATAACATTCATAGCATCATATAGCAAAGAAAGAGGCCATTTGGGCCATTGCGCTTGTGCCAGCTCTTTGAAAGTCTATCCAGTTTGTCCCACTTCCCCTGCTCTTTCCCCACAGCCCTGATAGTGTTTCCTTTTTAAATATGTATCCATTTCCCTATTGAAGATTTTTGCTGACTTTGCTTCCACTACCCTTCAGGCAGTGAACTCCAGATCATAACAACCCACTGCACAATTTAAAAACAATCTCATTTGCCCTTCTGGTTCTTTTGCCTATTTCCCTAAATTTACATGCACTTCTTGTAAATAGAACATTTTTTGTTTCTTAAAACCTTTAATTCCTGTGAGCACTTAGACTTCTTTGCACTGAGTACAATTGCAGTTGTGTGCATCATTGCACATAAAAGAAGCCCTTCACTACTGGTATCTTTCCAGTATCTAATCGTTGCATCCTCCCAAGGTCTTGAACATCCAGAACCTGACCGTCCTTCTCTTCAGAAATGCTGCCTGTCCCGCTGAGTTACTCCAGCATTTGGGGTCTATCTGTCCTTTACATAGTGTACTGTAACAGTGTTATAGTGTTATACCAAACTAAAAAAAATAACTTGGATGTGAAAGAACCTCAGTATATTCCAAAAGCATGTTACCGCCAATGTCTTACTTCTGAAATTTAGTTGCTGTTCTAATGCGGGAAATGCAGTAAACTCCCACATTCAAATTTTGCATGGGCCCAAATTCAACAGAATGGGAATTAATGCAACATTTTATCATCATAATTTGATCTTATTACTTCTTCTGGAGGTCCAACAGTTCAGGTGTCCCCGACTCCTAATCACTCACATCCCATCTCATCTGAGGAAGGGTCTCGACCCAAAACATCACCCATTCCTTCGCTTCATAGATGCTGCCTCACCCGCTAAGTTTCTCCAGCATTTTTGTCTACCTCCCATCTAATCTGCATGCTTGAACTGTAACAGTAAATTCCCATCCTGAATTCTAAACCGAGCAGCCAGTGCACTCCAAATCTATTTGGTTTAACATTTCAATTGGAAGACAGTGCCTTCTAATTGTGCAGCATCCCCTTAGTATTGCAATGAATAAAGACGGGCCTAGGTAGATTGTGGCACAGAATATAAAAGTTGGGGTATTATATTGCAATTTTGTTAAATTAGACTACACTTGCAATATTATGTACAAATGTGGTTTCTATAGGAAAGATGTGATCATGCTGGAGAGAGTGCAGAGGAGATTCATCAGGATGGTGCCCGGATTGGAGAATAGTTTTAGGAAGAGACTGGATAGGCTGCCCTGGAGGGAAGGGTACTAAAGTATGACCCAATAATGTATATAAAAATCATACAAGAGACAGTAGACAGGGATCATTTCCCATGTTAGTGGCATTAAAAACAAGAGGGTATAGTTTTAAGGTGAGAGGAAAGTGTTTTAAAAGAGATTTGAGGGGAAGTTTTTTTTTTTTAAAGAGCGTAGTTGATATCTGGAACTCGTTGCCAGAGGTGGTGAAATCAGATACAGTCACCATTTAGACAGGCACTTAAATAGCAATGCATGTAAGGATACATGCGAAATGCAGGGAAATGCGATTAATGTAAAGGGACGAAAATGTCAGCATGGACATGCTGGGCGGAATGGCCCATTTGTGTGCTCTAGAATTCTATGACTTTATCTGTCAAAAAATGTTGATGAAGAGTCTTTGATGTGAAATGCCAGTGCTGTTTTATTTCCACATTTTACGCATGACTTACTTGCCACATGTTTCCAGCAGGTGTTTTCACAAGATTTTCAGCAGCTTTTTGACTTTCAATTACAGAGAAAATGAGCAGATCATTTGTCTCTTTAATCACTTTGGCTAATATATAAAGAGATTTGTTATGTATAAGTGTAACAAGGAACTGGTAACAAGGAACTGCCTGCTCTTCTTTAAAACAACGCTGTAGTTTGTTTATGCTTACCCAAGCTGCACTCGGAGTCACACTTTAACCCTGGATCCAAAAGACAGACACCTAGAAGTTTCTGCTGTCTTTGCTCACCTGGCTGTTACTGGATGACTACTGTACTACTGTCACTTGGTCATGTGGTGAATTGGCCACAGGCCATGCATTAAAGTGGATTGAGTCTGAAGAAGGGTCTTGCCCCGAAAAGTCACCTATTCCTTTTCTCCACAGATGCTGGCTGACCTGCTGAGTTACTCCAACCTTTTGTGTCTGTCTTCGGTTTAAACCAGCATCTGCAGTTCCTCCCTACACAAATAGTTCATGCTCCCTTTCATATTCCTAAAGGAGCATTGTACAGGAAATGGCACCATCCACATGCATTATCTGGTGAAATCACTCTGAGTGTGCAATGGTGTATAGAATCATGAGAGGAATATGTCAGGTAGATGCACAGAGTCTCTTGCCCAGAGTAGGGAAATCAAAGCCCAGAGGACACAGGTTTAAGGCAAAGGGGAAATGATTTAGTAGGAATCTGAGGGGTAACATTTTTACACAAAGGGTGGTGGGTGTATGGAACGAGCTGCCAGAGGAGGTAGTTGAGGCATGGACTGTCCCAATGTTTAAGAAACAGTTAGACAGGTACATGATTAGGACAGGTTTGGAGGGATATGGGACAAACGTAGGCAGGTGGGACTAGTGTAGCTGGGACATGTTGGCCGGTGTGGGCAAGTTGGGCCGAAGGGCCTGTTTCCAAATGTAATACTCTCTGATACCACAAGTACCAAGTCAAATTTTCAGAGTGATGTGAAATGTCAAAAGCAATTTAATTTCCCTAATGCTTCAAAATAAAACATGCTTATACAATTGAATTTCTAAACATTAATGTGTATCGGTCAAATGAATCAGTCCTCTGATAATTAGATCGGGGGAAGATAGGGACTTTTGTTAAACAGTAGTTAAAAGAAGGTAGCAAAACAATAATTTCACAGAATCTTTTTAGTTTGTTCTTTCTTTTCAACCTCTGACAGGAAACATCTGTCTTTCAAGTTGATGACTCATGATATTGGAGATTTACTCCATACCCATGAATGTGTAGCTAGACGCAGTTACAATCAATCTAATATTCCAAATTCACTGACGACACCACTGTTGTTGAACGAATTACAGATGATGATGAGTCAGAGTATATGTGGGGGGGGGGAGAAGGAAATCGATCGACCGATTGAATGGTGCCTGAACAACAATCTTGCTCTCAATGTCAGTAAAAGTAAGGAACTGATTATTGACTTAGAAGAAGGCAGCCATGGATCTACAACCCAGCAAGGTTTAGAGGTACAACATGAAAATAGGCCCTTCAGCCTTAAAGAGTCCACACCAACCATCAATCACCCGTTCACACTGGTTCTATGATATCTTGGCGAGATAAATAATGGCAAGATCAATGGCACTTGCTATTAATTAATAAATTACACTGCAAGCTTTTGTAAAGAAAATATACCCCAATAGCTGTAAATCCCCATGACTGTAGACAGTTTGCACTGTTACCCTTGTGAAAATGGAAGCTTCATTGCAACCTCCCTGTGACTTTCACACCTTTCCTCCATTTTGCATCTTCTTCGCTGTTGTGTGCTGGGGTAGCAGGGTGAAGGCCACAGAGGTCAACAGAATTTACAAGCTCACCAGGAAGGCTGACTCTGTCCTAGGGGTGGAGTTGGATTCACTGGAGATAGTCTTGGAGGGGAGGATGCTCTTCAAACTGCGGAGCATCTTGGACAATACAGCTCACCCCCTCCATGACTCACTGAGGAGCACCTTCAGCAACAGACTGGTGCCACCAAGTTGCAGCACAGAATACCAGAGGAGATCCTTTTTCCCTGTGGCTATCAAACTGTACAACTCCTCCCCCTTCTGTCGTGGGCTAGACTGATTCCCCTCATCAATCTTTGCCCATCCCCAATTCTGGACTTTCCACTCGTTACTTTAATTTCATGCTTCATGTATCTTGTGTTTTGTGACTGCTAGTAGACCAATTTCCCTCCTGGGATAAATACAGTTCTATCGTACCGTATCGTAAGCCAATTAAACATCGCAAAAAGCAAGTCTGATGCTTGATATTACACTGTAATATTAGAATGAATGTGACAGTACATTCTTTCAAGGTTTCTGAATCTCCACTACACAATGCAGCTTGTCATTCAGCTAGTAATTTGGTCACATTTGTCTTCAGAATTTAAAAAACAGAAGTGATAGAATGTTGTCCTTTCTTTTGTGTCCTAGCACTGATCCTTGCAAAACGTCTCTGGTCACAGATCTCCAGCCAGAATAATGCCTTCCCACCACGACCCTCTGTCTTTTATAGGTAAGACATTTTTTTGAATTTCCACAGGAAATGTTGCTATTTCCCCTTGCTTCTCAAGGCCATTTACATTGTGCAGTCACATAACCTGCTGAGGATCAACATTGACAGAAGTTTAGTTTATTTATTGTCACGTGTACCGAGGTACAGTGAAAATGACTGATCTGATACTTAATAACCCCAGTGACCAAAACATATCAAACACAACATATACTTCAGCAAAAAATAATTGCTGACTTTGCAAAGCACACTCACCTGTAACAAGATGTAACTCAGTTAGCAAAAAGCAGCAGCAATAAGGGAGGCACACTGGCACACATGGTAGAAGATGCCTCATAACACCAGAGTTTGATCCTGATATCTGTGTGGAGTTTGCACATTCTCCCTGTGACCACATGGTTTTCTTCTGAGTGTTCTGGTTTCCTCCCATATTCCAACGATGTACAGATGTCAGTTAATTGGCTTCTGCAAACTGTCTCTAATGTTTAGGGAACAAAATGTGTAGGAAAGAACTGCAGATGCTGGTTTAAATCAAAGCAAGACATAAAATGCTGGAGTAACTCAACAGGACAGGCAGCATCTCTGGAGAGAAGGAATGGGTCTGAAGGGTCTCGAACCGAAACGTCACCCATTCCTTCTTTCCAGAGATGCTGGCTGTCCCGCTGAGTTACTCCAGTATTTTTTGTCTAGCTTCTAATGTTTAGGGATGGATGAGAAAGAGGGATAACAGAACTAATGTGATGGTCAGCATGGACGTTTCCTTCTGTATCTCTAAACTAAACATCAAAATAATGTGCAACAAAAGGCTGGATTTTATTCCCTTGAGTGCAGGAATCTGAGGTGACCTTGTGAATATTTATAAAATCAGGAGGGGAACAGATAAGGGAAATGGTGACAGTCTTTGTTCCAGAAGGCCTGGGGAGATAGGAACCATATGGACAGAAGGGCTGCCGGTTACCTAAAATTGGAGAATTCAGTGTTCATGATGCTGGGTTGTAGACTGCCCAGTAAAATGCAAAGTGCCCTTCCTCCAGCATTTCATAGTGACAGTAGAGAAAGTCAAGGACAGACAAATTGGTGTGGGAATGGGATGAGAAATTTAAATTTCCAATTTAAGAGACTGCAGATGCTGCAATCTTGATTTTTTTTTAAACACGTTGCTGGGAGAGGTGCTGGTAAGTAAAACTCTGAAGAAGGGTTGTACTCGAAGGGTCATCTGTCCATTTCCCTCCTGACCTGCTGAGTTCCTCCAGCAGTTTCGCAAGTTATAGGAGTAGATTTAAGCCCTTCGGCCCATCAATATCCGCCATTCAATATTGTCTGATCTCTGCCTCCTAATCCCATTTTCCTGCTTTCTCTCCGTAACCATTGACACCCATTATAATCAAGAATCTGTCCATCTCTGCCTTAAAAATATCCACTTGGCCTCCACAGCCCTCTGTTGCAATGAGGTCCACAGATTAACTACCTCGTTTACAATGGCTGGCACCCAGGATACTCAGATCTTTTCCCCAGGGTAGGGGAGTCTGAAATTAGAGGGCATGGGCTTAAGGTGAGAGACTAAAGATTTTAAAATGATCTGAAGGGCAACTTTCTCACCATGGCATGGGTGGTGGATATAGGCCACAACCTTGCCATTGGCAGTGGCAGCAGTGGCCAGACGCTAGCAAGTGGGACTAGGACAATGGCCAGCATGGACACGTCGGGCCGAATAACCACTTTGCATGTGGAATGAACCAGCCGTTACCCCCCACGTGACCCCGGCCCCGTCCCGCGCGCACCGGCCGTTACCCCCCCACGTGACCCCGGCCCTCCCGTTGGCCCCCACGTGACCCCGGCCCTCCCGTTGGCCCCTACGTGACCCCGCCTCTCCCGCGCGTCATGTTGTTCAACATTATACGGCGCTCATTGGTCGGTTGAACTGTCCATAATCAGTGTGGGCCACTTGAGCCAATAGCGCGCGGCGGGGGCGGGTCCTTGAGGCGGGGGCGAATGAGGTAGGGTGGAGGCGGGGCCTTGAGACGGGTGACGTGAGTGCGGTGGGGGGGGGCGGGTGACGTGAGTGTGTGGGGGAGGGCGCGTGTCCGGGTCCGGGTCCGGGTCCTTGAGGCGATTGCCGGATTACAGGTGGTGAGAGTCGAACCTTGTGGTCATGGCATGAATGATGCAGATAACCTAGTAATTGTACATTTTGGAATGGTTCACATTGAAGCTTCCTAACACATTAGTGTATTCTGTGCCTTAGTTACCAAATATTTAAAACTGACACCAACCTGTCTTTGGAACTTAGTGTTTCAGAACTGGTTGGCCTGGTTTTGAGGTCTTTGTATGTGGTTCAATGGTACATTAGGTCATAAGGTCATGTGATAGGAGCAGAATTAGACCATTCGGCCCATCAAGACTACTCTGTCATTCAATCGTGGCTGATCTATCTCTCCCTCCTAACCCCATACTCCTGCCTTCTCCCCATAACCCTGACACCCGTACTAATCAAGAATCTTAACTATCCCTGCCTTAAAAATATCCATTGACTTGGCCTCCACAACCTTCTGTGGCAGAATTCCACAGATTCACCACCCTCTGACTAAATAAATTCCTCCTCTCCTTCCTAAAGGAACGTCCTTTCATTTTGAGGCTGTGACCTCTAGTCCCAGACTGTCCCACTAGTGGAAACATCCTCTCCACATCCCCTCTATCCAAGCCTTTCACTATTCGGTAAGTCCCATGTACCGAGCTACAGTGAAATAAATACATCTTAGATAAGCATCCCAGATACAGATGTATAAGAGTGGTACACTGAGACAGCATACAGAGTCACCAGTTTGGCACTATTTTCTATATTTCTATTGTGTACATTGGAGAGGTCCTCTTACGGATGGACGTCTTGCTATTCTTTCTGTTCACATAACAAACTAACTGGCCCAAATATCTATTTAAAGTCACTGAGCAATTGCCACTTGCCTTCTACTGCTCATCAACCCAATCACCTCTATAATATTTTCCAGTCCAACTACTCTCCCATATCACTCATAGACACAATGTGCTGGCGTAACTCCTAATCAGGCAGCATCTCTGGAGAAAAAGGATGTGTTAAGTTTTGGGTTGGGATCCTTCCTCTGAAGATTTAGCTCTTAGGGCTAACGGAATCAAGGCATATGGGGAAAAAGCAGGAACAGGGTACTGATTTTGGATGATTAGCCATGATCATATTGAAAGGCGGTGCTGGCTCGAAGGGCCAAATGGCCTACTCCTGCACCTATTTTCTATGTTTCTAACCTTTTGAAGAAGGGTTCCGACTTGAAACATCATCCATCCTTTTTCTCCAGAGATGATTATAACTAGACACTTTTCAGCAGAAAACAACAGATTGGGATTTATTGTAAATGCAGACTAAATTTTACTCTTCCCTAATTAGGAACTTTGAGATAATGGGCTGCTATTGCCGCCCAACGTACGTGGCTCACTCAGCACGAGTAATTGAAGATGGAACTTTTATGCCCTCTGTGACTTGGTTCCTCATTTGATAGCTCATTTACCCACAAGAAGCATCAGATATCAATGTGATGTAAATAGCAACCTATCTTATACAGGACAGAATACTCGTTGGCTCATTGGGTGAAGATCAGTTTTTAGTTTGTTAAGCCTGATGTCACTTTTAATGTTGTGTTTATAGTTTGGCTTTAGCTAATAAAAGGTTTTATTAGGTTTCCACAGAGCTATTCTTTGATTTGATATTTCCTTACAGGAATGTCCAGGATATTTTTGAACCTCCAGTTGTTAATTTGACCAGTTCAGTGTTGATGGAGGTTCAGAAAGGAGATGGATATGACCATTTTAAAAGACATAACATAAAGATTGTATGAAAAGCAATAAATGGGTTAATCAACATGAAAGAATCTGTATTCGCCCGAGTTGTGCCATATACATTTTTAAATGGTTCATAGAGTTGTACAGTTCAGCTGGCCAAAATGCCTATCTTTACTAATTCACATGCATTTAGGTCTAAATCTCTCTCTCCCTCATTCAAGTAGCAGTCCGGATGCCTCTTAAATGTTGTTACTATTCCTGCCTGCACCACCTCCTCTGGCAGCTCATTCCATTCACCACTGACTCATTGTGTGAAAATTCTAGCCCCTGGGATCATCTTTAAAACTCCTCCCTCTCACCTTAAACCTTTGCCCTCTAATTTTTGATAGTCCTACCGCAGGAAACAGACACTGGATATCTACCCTATCTATGCCTCTCATAATTTTATATACCTCTACCATGTCACCCCTTGACCACCCTCGCTCTAGAGCGAGCAGAGCCAGCCCATGAGAATTTTGAAGTGACAGAAACAGTAGGAAGTTACTTGAATTAGCACATAATAAACCATTTTATTTATTTTTGAAAGGGTCCTTAAAATATCAGGAACAATCTGGTCAAAAGTAGAATATTTAAGATGTGGTTGAATGTTTGCTTATAATTCTTGGGGGGCATGAGATATGAACTCTACCTTATTTTTGCATCATAACTGACAGTTGATCAGGTGGACTTTGGACAAATATATTGTTCCTAAGGAATCTGCATTCTGGATTAAAATGGATGCTTGTCCTTTATCAGAAGTGGAAATAAAATGTTCTTGAACATTTCAAGTTAACCATTCAAGTTCAAGAAAACAATTAACACCTGCTGTATAAGTGAGTGCAGCTGCGGAGGGTTTTTTCTCTGATCAGATATCATCAACCACAAGGGTCTAGAAATTGAGAAAAAGAAGTTAAAGATAGGTAAAAGTTATTTTCAGGAAAGTACGTTCTTCAGAATCAGTTATTGAGCAACTTCAGGCAGAATCAGACAGAAAATTGAATGTTAACTGCACTTGTTTGAAAAGGGACTGAAATATGGATCTTATCAGTAAACCAACAAAATGTGTTCTGCCCATTTCTTCTTTTGGCGTCTCTGATATGACACAAGGTTAAAAAAAATACCTGATAACTGAGCCACAAGCTCATGTTCTGTTTTTACAGTGTTTATTTAAAGAATATTATACTGCACCCTTCAAAATCCAGAATGGCATAAATAAGGTAAAAATCTTTTGCAGTGTACATACAGGAGCAGTTAGTCTTAAAACAGATAAATAGAAAGGAGACTTGAAGAATGCTTTTTACATTGCCTGTGAAACAGAATGTCCTCAAAAGCAATGGCACATGAACAAAGAGTAGACACAAAGAACAATGCAGCACAAGACAAACACTGTGGCCTACAGTGTCTATGCTGACCATAATATTACTCCTTTTCTTGTTTGTTTATGTTCCTGAGTAAATGCCTCTTAAACATTGCAATTGTAATCTGGTTTCACCTCCTTCCCTGGCAGATCACTACTACTTGGCCCTGGAAGCCCGCTCTGCCATTCCACAAGAACATGGCTGATCTACCTCAAATATCTTATTCCTGTCCTATCTGATTCCTTAATTTATTTAATATCATAATCCATAAATTTATGTATTGAAACCAAACAATGACTAAACCACAGGTAGACCCAAAATGCTGGAGTAACTCAGTGGGACAGGCAGCATCTAATTTTTCTAAATTCTGGAGATTACAAGCCTAGTCAATTTAATTTCTCTGCCCAGGAACTAGTTTGTTGAATCTTTGCTGCTCTCCTTGTGGAAAAGGGAGCAAAACTGTGTACAATTCACCAGATGTGGTCTTCCTGAGACTCCTTCACACCAATCGTCTAGCACTAAATTCAAGCAGAATCTTCCCAAATGCCTGCTGAAGCTGCAAGTTAGAATTCAGCAACTTGAGTAGAAGTACACCCTTTTTCCTTCTCTCACCATTAAAAAAAAAGAAATTAAAAAAAAAATCTATTTGAATTGCTTTAAGAATGAAGAAGTTAAGTCACTGCTTAGGGGTGAGATTTGGGAGGATGTGGAGGTTTGAAAGTTAAATGAAATTTCTGATGACCAACAGATGACGTATGATTTTTTATGTCCAGGAGAAGGTTTGCAGCCAAACAATTGCATATAGACAAGTACTCGGGAATATTTTTAGGCCATGTGGGGACAAGCAGCATACAGTCTGAAGAAGGGTCCCGACCCAAAACATCACCCATCCTCTTTCTCTGGAGTTGCTATCTGACTCACTGAGTTACTCTAGCATTTTGTGTCTATTTTTGCCATAAACCAGCAACTGCAGTTCTTTGTTTCTACAGTTTAGTTTCATTGAAACTAGACTGAAAGGCAAGAGAGGTCATAAGTGATAGGAGTAGAATTAGGCCATTCGGCCCATCAAGTCTACTCCACCATTCAGTCATGGCTGACCTATCTCTCCCTCCTAACCCCATTCTTCTGCCTTCTCCCCATAACCCCTGAGAGATAAAGTAACAGATGAATGACCGTGCAAGGTAAAATAAAAATGACCAAAGGTCAGTCTGTAGGCGGTGTGAATGCATGATGGAAAAACACGACATTAGTTAGCAAAGGTCATTCTGGAGGAGGTGTGAATGCAAGATGTAAAATGGTTGAGGATGAGGTCAGTCTGTAGTCTTAGAAATACTGCAAAAGTGTGGAATTACAAAAGGATTGTGGAGTACCTGCTGGAAATCTGAAATATAAATTAAATTGGAAATATTGATTATATGAAATTGTTGAACTCATTGTTATCCAGATGTGATGTGCCTAGTAAGAAGATGAAGTGCGACTTCTCATACTTGCATCAAGCTGCATACTAGGTGGCTGAGTAGGAGTGAGTAGTGAGCAGCAAATACAGAATAGTAAACAAAAATAATTTGGTGACTCATATGGAAAGTGTATTTAGAGCCCTGGATGGTAGCTGGGAGGCAGTAAAAGGGTAGATATCGTAGGTACAAGGAACTGCAGATGCTGGTTTACAAAATAAGATACAAAGTGCTAGAGTAACTCACCGGGTCAGATAGCATCTCTGGAAGCCTTGATGTGTCGGGTGGGGACTGTGTCTGAAGAAGGGTCCCGACCCAAAACGTCACCCGTCCATGTTCTCCAGAGATGCTGTCAGATCTGCTGAGGAAAGGAGGGGGCAACATTCAAAGTAATCAGGAATGGACAACATGATTTTATGAAAGGTAAATCATTTTTGGCTAATTTTATTGGAGTGTTACAAAAAAAAGGTAACATGCAGTTTATAAAAAGGAACTGTCGGAGGTATTGTACAGATTTCTAGAAGGCATTTCTAAAGGTTCTTGACTAGGAAGGGTGTTGAAGGTTACGGAGAGAAGGCAGGAGATGGGGTTAAGAGGGAAAAATAGATCAGTCATGATTGAATGACAGTGTAGACTCTGGGCTGAATGGCCTGATTCTGCTCCAATGACGGTATAAGATGCCACAGTATAGATTACTGTAGAAAATAACAGCTCATGATGCAAGAAACATTGATGTGAATAGGACATTGGCTAGTTAACAGAAAACAGAATAGGCATGAATGGGTCTTTTTCTGCTTGACAAGGTGAAATAGTTGCCGTGCCACAGGGATTGTTTCGGGATCGGTGACTTTTTACAATATATATAAAAGACTTGCCTAAAGGCATGGAAGGTCTGATTGCCAAATATGCCAATAATAATAATAATAAATTTTATTTATGGGCGCCTTTCAAAAGTCTCAAGGACACCTTACAAAGTTTAACAAAGTGTAGAAACATGTAAGCGGAATGAAATAAATAGTAAAGACATCACGAGCCAATGACACAAAGATTACTAGCAAAGTTAGGTGTGAAGAGGACAAAAGAAGTCTACAAAGAAAATGACTGTGTGAGCAAAGGTCTGGAAAATGCAATATAGTGTGTGGGAAAATATGAAATTGTACAACTGGCAGGAAAAATAACATGGAGCATGTTTCGGGAGATTAAAGGATCTTTATGTCCAAGTGCATAATTTATAAAAGGTTATTGTACAGGTGCGGCAGGTAATTAAATTAACAATGTTGTCATCAATGCAATGAGATGAAAAGCAGGTGATTACAGTTATGTACAGGTGCTCCCGAGGATACGAATGCCGGATTTATTACAGCCCGTACATAGGGATGAATGTTTGGAAGGCCGGCAGGGTGGATTTGCTGGCAGCTGCAGGCACCATAGATACATAGACAATAGGTGCAGGAGTAGGCCATTCTGCCCTTCAAACCAGCACCACCATTCAATGTGATCATGGCTGATCATCCACAATCAGTACCCCGTTCCTGCCTTCTCCTCATACCCCTTGATTCCCATAGCCCTAAGAGCTCCACTGAACTCTTTTTTGAATGCATCCAGTGAATCGGCCTCCACTGCCTTCTGAGGCAGAGAATTCCACAAATTCACAACTCTCTGTGTGAAAAGGTTTTTCTTCATCTCAGTTCTAAATGGCCTACTCCTTATTCTTAAACTGTGGCCCCTGGTTCTGGACTCCCCCAACATTGGGAACATGTTTCCTGCATCTAGCGTGTCCAATCCCTTAATAATATTATATGTTTCTATAAGATGCCCTCTCATCCTTCTCGACCTCAAAGGGTAGCAGAAGCAGAATCTTTGCTTTTTTTTAGGCAAAGGTGTCTATGCTTTTCATAGGCAAGGGAGAGAAGGGTTACTGGGAATTGGCAGAAATGTGCCGTATAGATTATAATCAGATGGCTCACGATCTTATCGAATATCAGATCAGCTTTGAGGGGCATGTGGCTACTCTTGCTCCTAGTGTGTATCCCTGTATTGAATAACAAAGTGTTGGAGGAACTCAGCAGGCCAGGTAGCATCTGTGCTGGGTCTGAAGAAGGGTCCCAGCCTGAAACATAGTCTGACAATTTCCCTCCAGATACCAGAACCTGCAGTCTCCAGTGTCTCTTAGTGCTCCAAGAAATTGTGACAAAGCATTTCAAGACTAAATATTTCTGTCTTGCAGGCAATGAATATGAGCAGAGAATATTTCAATTGGTTTAGATAAGCAATACTGGAGGCCAGAGGTTGTCTCCTAAACTTGAGGTGATTTAGGTATGAAATGTAACAGGAAAATATAGGGAGTAGATGATTGTTGATGGTAAAGAGTGACAAATATTGTCTTCTAAATGACCATTAACAGTTTTCACTTTGCAAATGCTTATGTGGGATGATGAAAGACGATTGTTGGGTTACCTCTGAGAAACTATATTAAAAATGATTTTTCTTCTCTCCTCCCCCTTTCATATTGTAAAATCAGACAGTGCAACTTTTCATTTCCTCATTGGTGCAGCACAAGGAAACTCAGCATCGTTCCACGTAAGCATTGGAAATTGTTATTATCAGCCTTCGATTTTGAATTACACTGATTGAATATATCGCCAACCATTAACACTTTGGCTATCATGAAGCTTCTTGTTCTGACAATTCTACTTTTATGCGTGCATGACATCGTCGTCGGAATCAGTCAGAAGATTACCAAGAAATTGTCTATTACTCAAAATACGGGTCAATTTCAAAGCTCGGGGACTTTTGAGATGAAAGCGCCAGATCTAAATGATGAAGAGTTTCACTCCAGCCATATGCCTGATCATTTGAAATGTGATTCCTGCAGAGCTATTTCTTACCAGGTAGGTAACGTACTGTGCTGTGCTACCAGTGCAATGTTTTGGCACTGTTCGTGTTGAGATGCAGTGATCTTTATCTGCACCGATCTGTCATTATTTCTGTCTTTACTTATCATTTCCTTTATATTTTGCAACCAGGTTTATTCATCTAATAATGCAAATTTGAACATTTATTCAATTAACAAATTACTAATTCGTTGACATGTCAATTCAATACCAAAGGGAAAATTAATAAGTTCATAACCAAAAGTCTCCATACTATCCCCATATTATAATGGTGACCACAATCCCAAAATACCCTGATAGACCATAAGATAAGCATGGCTGTTCTATTTTTCCCTCTCAACCCCATTCTCATGCCTTCTCCCCATAACCTTTCATGCCCTTCCCAATCAAGAATCTATCTATCCCTGCCTTAAAAATACTCAATGTCTTGGCCTTGCCACAGCCAACTGTGGCAATGAATTCCACAGATCTTTTGGCTTAAGAAATTCCTCCTCCCATTTTGAAGGTACGTCCTTTTATTCTGAGGCTGTGCCCTCTGGTTCTAGACTCCCCCATTACTGGAACCATTCTCTACATGTCCACTCTATCAAAGCTTTTCATTATCCGGTAGGTTTCAATGAGTTCCCCCTCATCCTTCTCAACTCCAGCGAGTGCATTCACAGAGCTTTCAAACACTCATCATACATTAAGCCAATCATCCCCGGATTCATTCTCGTAAACCTCCACTGGACCCTCTCCAATGCCAGCACATCCTTCCTCAGACATGTGCCTCAAAACTGCTCACAATATTCTAAATGTGGCCTCACCAGCACCTGATAAAGCCTCAGCATTACATCCATGCTTTTATATTTCTAGTCCCTTTGAAATGAATGCTAACATTGCATTTGCCTTCCTTACTGCCGACTCAACCTGCAAATGAACCTTTTGCGAATCCTGCATCTGCATTCCCAAGGCTCTTTGCACTTCTGATTTTTGAATCCACTCCCCATTTAGAAAATAGCCTGCGCCTTTATTCCTTCTACTAAAGTGCATGATCGTGCACTTTGCGACCCTGTATTCCATTTGCTACTTATTTGCCCACTCTCCCAACCTCTCCAGGTCCTTCTGCAACCTGAACTTAAAGAAAGGTAACTTTGAGGGTATGAGACGTGAATTGGCCAAGATTGACTGGCAATTAATTCTAAAAGGGTTGACGGTGGATATGAAATGGAAGACATTTAAAGACTGCATGGATGAACTACAAAAATTGTTCATCCCAGTTTGGCAAAAGAATAAATCAGGGAAGGTAGTGCATCCGTGGATAACAAGGGAAATCAGGGATGGTATCAAAGCGAAGGATGATGCGTACAAATTAGCCAGAAAAAGCAGCATACCGGAGGACTGGGAGAAATTCAGAGACCAGCAGAGGAGTACAAAGGGCTTAATTAGGAAAGGAAAAATAGATTATGAAAGAAAACTGGCAGGGAACATAAAAACTGACTGCAAAAGTTTTTATAGATATGTGAAGAGAAAGAGATTAGTTAAAACAAATGTAGGTCCCTTGCAGTCAGAAACAGGTGAGTTGATCATGGGGAACAAGGATATGGCGGACCAATTGAATAACTACTTTGGTTCCGTCTTCACTAAGGAAGACATAAATAATCTGCCGGAAATAGCAGGGGACCGCGGGTCAAAGAAGTTAGAGGAATTGGGTGAAATCCAGGTTAGTCGGGAAGTGGTGTTGGGTAAATTGAATGGATTAAAGGCCGATAAATCCCCAGGGCCAGATAGGCTGCATCCCAGAGTACTTAAGGAAGTAGCTCCAGAAATAGTGGATGCATTAGTAATAATCTTTCAAAACTCTTTAGATTCTGGAGTAGTTCCTGAGGATTGGCGGGTAGCAAACGTAACCCCACTTTTTAAGAAGGGAGGGAGAGAGAAAACGGGGAATTACAGACCAGTTAGTCTAACGTCGGTAGTGGGGAAACTGCTAGAGTCAGTTATTAAAGATGGGATAGCAGCACATTTGGAAAGTGGTGAAATAATTGGACAAAGTCAGCATGGATTTACGAAAGGTAAATCATGTCTGACGAATCTTATAGAATTTTTCGAGGATGTAACTAGTAGCGTGGATAGGGGAGAACCAGTGGATGTGGTGTATCTGGACTTCCAGAAGGCTTTCGACAAGGTCCCACATAAGAGATTAGTATACAAACTTAAAGCACACGGTATTGGGGGTTCAGTATTGATGTGGATAGAGAACTGGCTGGCAAACAGGAAGCAAAGAGTAGGAGTAAACGGGTCCTTTTCACAATGGCAGGCAGTGACTAGTGGGGTACCGCAAGGCTCAGTGCTGGGACCCCAGCTATTTACAATATATATTAATGACCTGGATGAGGGAATTGAAGGCAATATCTCCAAGTTTGCGGATGACACTAAGCTGGGGGGCAGTGTTAGCTGTGAGGAGGATGCTAGGAGACTGCAAGGTGACTTGGATAGGCTGGGTGAGTGGGCAAATGTTTGGCAGATGCAGTATAATGTGGATAAATGTGAAGTTATCCATTTTGGTGGCAAAAACTGGAAAGCAGACTATTATCTAAATGGTGGCCGACTAGGAAAAGGGGAGATGCAGCGAGACCTGGGTGTCATGGTACACCAGTCATTGAAAGTAGGCATGCAGGTGCAGCAGGCAGTGAAGAAAGCGAATGGTATGTTAGCTTTCATAGCAAAAGGATTTGAGTATAGGAGCAGGGAGGTTCTACTGCAGTTGTACAGGGTCTTGGTGAGACCACACCTGGAGTATTGCGTACAGTTTTGGTCTCCAAATCTGAGGAAGGACATTATTGCCATAGAGGGAGTGCAGAGAAGGTTCACCAGACTGATTCCTGGGATGTCAGGACTGTCTTATGAAGAAAGACTGGATAGACTTGATTTATACTCTCTAGAATTTAGGAGATTGAGAGGGGATCTTATAGAAACTTTCAAAATTCTTAAGAGGTTGGACAGGCTAGATGCAGGAAGATTGCTCCCGATGTTGGGGAAGTCCAGGACAAGGGGTCACAGCTTAAGAATAAGGGGGAAATCCTTTAAAACCGAGATGAGAAGAACTTTTTTCACACAGAGAGTGGTGAATCTCTGGAACTCTCTGCCACAGAGGGTAGTCGAGGCCAGTTCATTGGCTATATTTAAGAGGGAATTAGATGTGGCCCTTGTGGCTAAAGGGATCAGAGGGTATGGAGAGAAGGCAGGTACAGGATACTGAGTTGGATGATCAGCCAGGATCCTACTCCTGCACCTAATTTCTATGTTTCTATGTTTCTATGTTAACCTTCCTCCTTCTTCCACACTACCTGATGGCCTACAATAGAAACTGCAGCCAAATTTGAATTGGGGAAAAAAAAGAGTAAATTTAGAATGAATGCATTTATGAAGGACTAAGATATTTCATTGATTGTGTGCCGTTGTGCTATCGGATAGGTACATTTTGATTGCTAGCTATCGATTATTAGATTTTTACTTCCAAACTGAGAAGCACTACCTTTTTGTTAAAGACAGACTAAACAAATTAGTGAAGCCAGTCCTTTACAGGCTGTCATATATTTCAGTGGACAAAACACTAGAGATAATGAAAGTATAGCAAAACAATGAAGTCCTTATGATTTTATTTTGCTGGGAATTGACATATCTGATTATTAAGGATGTCTAATCTTAACTTCTTCAAAATAGAGAATATTATTATGGGAGTTTGGAAATGGGTGAAACAAAGAAATATGTATGCCGTGAAGAAGTTTTGGGTGAGGAATAAGTATTAATGTTCTTGTTGACCATATCCAGAAGGAAACTGAATTATAATAATGAATAAAAAGTGGTTTTACTTCTTTGAAACTTATTGATATTTTGCCAAACTACTCTTCCATTGTTGTTCAACTTGATGTGGAAAAGATGCAAGAATATCTTTCCAAAAGGGAATCACAGATCTCCGCAGTGAAAGAGGGCAAAGCAATGCTGAGTGAATCTGAGTACACTGATGCTTTGGAGAAGTGTTGTGGTCAGAGTTGGGAAAGGTGAGTGTGCTGCGAGTTTGTCTTTGATGTAAAATGAAACATTTAGTTTTTTGTCATTGACAGTGATATAGATAAGTAAGTAAGTGTTTGAAAAAAACACTGAAATGAGGTTATGCGTAATAGCTTGGCATGGATGAAAAATTAACTCATTTGTTATGTTACGTTTTTTAGACATCAATAATCATTTACTTATATGTTGATCACAACTCCATAGTTTTTAAGAAGGGTTTGAATTGGGAAAGTACTAAATTGGAGTAAGGCAAACTACAACTTTATTAGGAGGAGCTCGGGAGGGTATACTAGGAGCAATTACAATTGGGTAATCTGACATGGGAGTTGTTTAAAGACCAGTTGATCATAGTTCAGAACTGGCATGTTCCAGTGAGAAGGAGGGCCTTGGATTACTGAAGAGGTTGTAGATTTAGTTTAAAAGAAAATTGAAAGCATGCAAGGTTTAAGAAGATGGAATATAAAGAAAGAAGGAAAGAACTCAAGTGGCCGTTAAGAAGGGCTAAAGGGGGCCACAAAATGGCTTTGATGATTCGGATGAAAGAAAATCCCAAAGCCTTCTGTACCTATATTAAAAACAAGATAGTAACCTGGGAAAAAGTAGGACCACTCAAGGATCACAAAGGGAATTTCTATTTGGAGTCTGGGATGTAGGATAGGTATTAAATGAACACTTTGCATTTGTTATCACCAAAGAGAAGGAAATTGAAGTAAATGTGGAGAACACTAATATGCAAGGGCAGTTTGAGATTAACAAGGAGGAAGTGTAGAGGCTTTTGAAGAACATTAAGGTGGATAAATCCCCTGGACCTGACGAGGCTTATCCCAGGTTATTGACAGAAGCAAAAGAGGAGATTGCAGGAGCCTTGATGACGATCTTTGTATCTTCACTAGCCAGGTCCCAAAGGATAGGAGAGTAGCTAATGTTGTTCCTTTATTTAAGATGGGAAGTAGATAAAATCCAAGGAATTATCAGCTGATGTGCCTGATGTCGGTGGTAGGGAGGTTATTGGAGAGAATTCTTCAGCATAGAATTTACTCCCATTTGGATGAGAATTGGTTAATTGGGGACATTCAGCATGGTATTGTACACAGCATGTTTTGCCTTACTAACTTGATCGAAATTTTTGAGGAGGTGAGGAAGGATAGGGCAGTGCATGTTGTCAACATGGATTTTAGTAAGTCATTTGATAAAGTCCCCCCCATGGTAGGCTGATCCAGAAGATTAAGAAGCACAGGATTAACAATAACTTGCTTGTTTGGATTCAGAACTTTCACAATAGAGGGCCGTGATGGATGAACAATATTCAGACTGCAGGTCTGTGACCAGTAGACTTCTGCAGGAATCTGTGTTGGGACCTCAACTGTTTGTGATATATATAAATGACGGACATAAATGTGGACAAATATAAAGGGGAAATATACAATGAATGGCATGACCCTTAACAGCATTTTGGGGCCCAAGTCCATAACTTCCTGGACAAGTAGATAGAGTGGAAAATAAGTCATATGGCGTGCTTGCTTTCATAGGTCAGGTCATAGTGTACAAGAGTGAGAAAGACATTATCTGACTAAACTTTCCATCAACATCACAAACCACAAACAAAAGTGAATTGTGGTTCAGATCATATACGATGAGATCATCATCTGATAAAGCAAAAGTATATTCGGAGCGCCAATATTTTTAACCCTTCTCTAAAATATTAGTCTTTAACCAGAATTTTCAGTTTTATCAAGAAACAATGTTTAGTTGATTTCCATGAAATTATGTAGCATGTAGACACAAAAAGCTGGAGTAACTCAGCGGGACAGGCAGCATCTCTGGAGAGAAGAATGGGTGACGTTTTGGGTCGAGACCCTTCTTCATCAGCATGTAATCGATTTACTAAATTCATTCAGGTTTTGCAGAAAAAAATTCTATCTCCACCTTAAATGTATCTAATGATCTAGCCTGAACCACCCTTGAAGGCAGTGGATTCTAAAAATGTATTACCCTCTGACATGAGAAACTGTTATGCATTACACAAAGTGCTGGAGTAACTCTGTGCGTCAGGCAGCTACTCGGGAGGATACACACAAAGATGGATAAGCGATGTTTCACTTCCCCATCCGAAATGTTGCCTATCCATGTCCTCCAGTGATGCTGCCTGACCCGCTGAGTTATTCCAATACTTTGTGTTTTGCTCAAGACTCCAGTATCTGCAGTTCCTTGTTTCTCTAATTTTTTATTCATTTCAGTTTTAAATGAATGGCCCCTTATTTTTCAGCTTTGTCCCCTTTTTTGTAACTCTCCCATTAGTGAAAACATTTTGGCATCAAACTTGGGATCTTATGTTTGAATAAGTTCAAAACTCCAAGGAACACAGAACTAACGTGTTTTTCCTCTGAAGGGACGGCCCTATCATCCCTGGTATTAGCCTGGTGAATCTCCTATGGAACATTGTAGACCTGAGAAAATGAACCCCAAACCTTGTGCACCCTGCAGCCATCTCTCCATGACAACTATTAAATCATACTTATACATTGTTGTGTGCCATCAACTCATCTATATTGTGCTTTGATATTTTTAATAGTTTGGACTAACTCTGAATATGCTCTGTGCTGGGTACTGTTTACATTTGCTGTCACGAGTCATTTCCCCTCACAGTCCCATGTCACTGCACTCTCATTTCCTCATGATTTACCATACATCCCATTGAAGGGAAAAAAGACACAATGTGCTGGAGTAACTCAGCGGGTCAGGCAGCATCTGAGGGTGAACATGGATAAGTGACGTTTCGGGTCGGGACCCTTCTTCAGATTGGGACCGTTCTTCAATCCCAAAAAGTCATCTTTACATGTTCTCCAGCGATACTGCTTGACCCACTGCGGTACTCCAGCACTGGTACTCCACCAGTTATCTCATTCTTGGAGCCTATTCTTAACATAAACCCCTGTCCAAAACCCTATGGTTGACAAAACACAGGTCTCGGTAAGATCCAGATGAAGCCTATTCCAACAAAATAGCTCTCTGAAACATAGTCTAAAGAAGGGTCTCGCCCTGAAACTTCACCCATTCATTCTATCTAGAGATGCTGCCTGTCCCGCTGAGTTACTCCAGCATTTTGTCTCTATCTTCAGAATAGCTCTCTCGTTCCGCAGTGTCGCATGACTAGGGACCCATTTCTACCACACCACACTTTTACCTTTCTAATTCTGTTTCACATTCACCAATTTGCATGTGGCTCAAGTAATAACTTGGAGATGACCAACTTTATTGTATGTTGTGTACTGTGGTGTGTAGTTTAATAAATTACGATCACACCCTGGTAAACTTACCAGTTTCAACATGTATCCAAAGGCTTCTACTGCATAATCACGTTTTTACAATAATGAGTTTGCCCTACAGCCCTATAGATCAGTGATATTTTTGACTTTATTTGATATGCCATACAGGCATGGTGTAATAGACGTTGGTAGTGTTAAACGCCTGTCGGGTCCAGGACTGGAAACAGAAGACTTTACAGGAGTGAAAATGTTGAGTGGACCATGGCCTGGAAGGTAACTAAAAACTGTACAAATCCTCCCCCCTTCTGTCGTGGGGTAGACTGACTCCCCTCTCTCCCCTCCCCCCCCCCCCCCCCCTAAATCTTTGCACATCCCCAATCCTTTCCACTCATCACCTTAATTTCATGTATCTTGTATTTTATGACTTGGCAGATCAATTTCCCTCCTGGGATAAATAAAGTTCTTTCGTATCGTATTGTTTCATTATTTCTGATGTCCATTAAGTTGTGAGAACTTTAACATCCCCTTCTGAATGTTAAATGTAGATGATAGTTGAAGTGGAAGGCCTTCTGGTTTGGTTGGCCCACACTTTTGGATTATTTCTACACAGTAAATTTGGTGCTTAGTGTGTGTTCAAATGTCACTTTAGAGGAACAACATTCCAGTTTAAAGTTGTCTTTTAGATGTAAATCATTTTAAATGCACAAAACTGTAATCATTTTAAGATATTTTTAAGCTCTTCATTGATTTCATTATAAAATCTCAAACTGAAAATGGCTTTGGTGTAATTTTGGGTAAGAGGAAGCAGAAATTGCTTTTGTACTTCTCACTTCAGTTCTTCCACGCAGATTAACATTTATGTGTAATTGTTACAGATTGTTCAAAATGTGCCAGGCTTACCTGGGAGAGTTTACAGAAGATGACATTTACAAGGAGTACAGAAATAATCGGGATTACTTGGAAGATTTTCTCTGCTATGGTGAAAATGGAGCTTGCACCAAGCACACAACAGGTTTTAAGGATGAAATGTAAACATTGAGCACAATAGTAAGCATATTGGGTGTGGGGTGCAAGTGGATAATTGGGAAAAGGTGACGAGAGGTAGTGAAGGTGACAGAAACAGCAACATGCAAGGTTTCCATTTATTAAAATGGTGGAACTGAAAATGAGGAATCAGGCACAATTCACACCAGCCCTGACATGCTTTCACATGAAGCGTTACATAATAAATATATTAATCCAACTAAATCTTATTTAAATTGATGATCAGTTCTGTTTTCAAAACTTAATATTCTAAGATATTCTAGCATATAAATGTTTTGGATACAGGGAAACCAATTATATCCAAATACATACCGGCCATATTTAAAACAAACTTGATTGTGTTGAACAATAAGTGGAAAACATTAACTAGTTTCATTAAAGTTAAATTCAGTTATCTGTTGTAGCGTCTTCAGCATTCCATTTATTTTGGGCAGAAATACCTGGAGATTAGTGTTTTATTGGATATTGTGCCAATAGTTGATGTCAGGGCTGCAGTTTTTCTGTGTTCCAAACTTATGTAACAGAGACCAACATAAATAAACATATTTGACATAATTTCAAGCTTTGAAATTACATTGTTTTAAGGCAAAGTATTTTATCAATAATGACAACACCATGATACCGAGCTCTCTATTTCCTTCTTGTACTCATATTGTTCAAAATCCACGCCACTATGGGTGGTGTCATCTGCCAACCAATGGTCAGTGTGGTCTTGTTAAAGCAGTTGATATCTCAGATTGGAGTAGGGGAAGGTTAAGGATGTCCGCAAATACTACTTCCAGCTGATCCACACAGGTTCTGAGAACCTTGTACCTTCCGAAGAGTCCGCCAGGGACTATACTGGAAGTTGGACAATTTTATACTGGACAATTTTGACATTTATCAAGCCAATTAACCTACAAACCTGTACGTCTTTGGAATGTGGGAGGAAACCGAAGATCTCGGAGAAAACCCACGCAGGTCACGGGGAGAATGTGCAACACCTTGCACCTGTTTGCATTAAATTTCATCTGCCTCCACCTCTTTTGCCTCCCTCTCGATCATATCTGAAACAATGAAAGCCCAGAACCTTGAACTGCCAGTTGTATCCTTCTCACAAGCATGCTTCCACAATGACCTCAACATCATCGTTCCAAGCACTGATCCAGGCTCTGTTAATTTGATTTATCCACAACACTCCTTGCATTGAAACAAACATACGTCAGTCCATCAGCATGACCATTGTCCTTCACCCCTCCCTACCTCTCCTTCCTTTGAGCCTTACTGATCCTAACCACTTTCCCAAGGGCAATTAGGGATGATAATAAATGATGCCTTTGTTATGGATGACCACATCCTGCAAAGAAAAGAGAAAAAAACACTTTAAAAAGACTAAACAGAGTGACCAAAGAGAAAAGACCATTGTATTTAACCATTTATGAATTTGAACAACAATGAAAGCCCAGAACATTGAGCTGCCAGTTGTATCCTTCTCACGAGCATTATTAAGCATTATTGAACAAAATTTGATACTGAGCCACATAGGAGATATAAAAATAGGTGACTAAAAGTTTGATAAGAGAAATATTTAATCTTAACATAGAATATAGCCGAAGAGCAGGCCCTTTGGCCCACAAAGTCTGTGCCGAACATAATGCCAAGACCATCTCTTATCCACCTTCACATAACCCACATCCATTCATTCCCTGCACATCCATGTGCCTATCCAAAAGTATTTTAAATGCCATAAACATATCTGCTTCAGCCACCACCCCTGGCAGCACATTCCAGGCTCTCACCACCCTCTATGTAAAAATAGGAAAGGTAGAAAAATTTAGGGCCTAGTAAGCTGATGCTGGAACAATTGTCCTGAGGAGTGAACAATACTGTAACTGGACAGAAATATGAAGGCTGTAAAGGTTGAAGAGGTTACAGCAATAGGGAACGATCAGGCTATGGAGGGAAGCAGGAACTTTTGAACTGAACCACAACTTGGTTTGAGCTACAGTTCACATGAAACAGCAACATTATATGAAAAAGTGAAACTGGAATTTGGGACAAGCCAGTGTTACTCTGAGTAGTACAATGACTTTTAATCCTTTGTTTTTCTTGAGAAAGTACAGAATAACTACACTAGCAATCAGCTTAATTTAGCTTTGTAAAATGAACAAGTATGATCCTATTTTACACAGGCCACTGGTCCCATAATCTCATGACACCGTTCAGTTAATACATAAGGAACCAAAAATGAAACACAAAACATTTTCCCTCGAATAATCCTTTACTGTTATGAAGTCAAAGCAAGACAGGAAGTGAATTTATAGATATGTGTTAGCACTTCTCCCCCTTTACACAAGATCATAGAGTCACGCAGTCACGCAGTCTTCTATGTCTAGATGATTCAAGTTCATAAGTTGTGTCGTAGCAGAATTAGGCCATTCGGCCCTTCCAGTCTATTCCGCCGTTCAATCATGGCTGATCTATCTCACCCTCCCAACCCCATTCTCCTGCCTTGTCCCCATAAACCCAGACCCCCCTACTAATCGAGAATCTATCAATCTCCAGCTTAAAACTAGCCATTGACTTGGTTTCCACAGTCGTCAGTGGCAATGAATTCCACAGATTCACCATCCTCTGGCTAAAGAAATTCCTCCTTATCTCCTTTCTAAAGGTACGTCCTTTTATTCTGAGACTTTGTCCTCTGGTCCTACACTCCCACTAGTGGAAACATTCTCTCCACATCCACTCTATCCAGGCCTTTCACTATTCGGTAAGTTTTAATGAGGTCCCCCCCCCCCCCCCGATCCTTATAAACTCCAGTGAGTACAGGCCCAGTGCCGTCAAATGCTCTAGATACCTCTTAAATGTTGTCACCAACTCTGCTTCTATCCTTTGTGTGCAGTGCATTCCAGCTACACACCACTCTCTGGGAGAAAAGGTCCTCTGCAGATACCCTCAAAATTTCATACCCCTTACCCTAAACCTATTCTAGTTTTATCCCCCTTTAATATGGGCAAATGTATCTGGCAAATAGCCGCATTTAATGTTAATATATTTGACTTGGGAGAAGGCAGGAGAATGGGGTTGCGAGGGAAAAATACATCAGCCTCATACAGCTATGATTTTTGGACTCCCAACCTCCTCCACACCAGGGGAAATAGACCTCCTCCCACCAGTTTCATCTCCTAACTGAAACCTCCCTACACCAGGTACCATCCTGGTGATTCTCCAGGTTACATTGCCCATTGATCACCCATTCACACCAGTTCCACATTATTTAACGTTCGTATCCACTTCCAACACATTAGGGACAATTTTGTAAATTAACCTACAAACCTGCACGTGTTTGGAATGTAGGAGGAAACCAGAGCACGCAGAGAAAGTACATGTGGTAACAAGGAGAACGCATAATCTCCACACAGAGGTAGGGATCAAACCCAGGTCTCTGGTGCTGTGAGGCGGCTGCTCTACTGGCTGCGCCACTGTGCTGACCAGTTTGAGAACCTGCCATCTTGTTTGCGGTATGATGCAATATCGACATGCGGGAGGAACGGGGGCAGTCTGGTGCTTCCCTTCCTTCAGATAGACAATGAAGAACAAGGAATTGTAGTTAGACAAAAGTGCTGGAGAAACTCAGCGGGTGCAGCAGCATCTATGGAGCGAAGGAAATAGGCAACGTTTCGGGCCGAAACCCTGAAGGAAATAGGCAACGTTTCGGGCCGAAACCCGGAAGGGTTTCGGGCCGAAACGTTGCCTATTTCCTTCGCTCCATAGATGCTGCTGCACCCGCTGAGTTTCTCCAGCACTTTTGTCGACCTTCGATTTTCCAGCATCTGCAGTTCCTTCTTAAAAAAATAATTGTAGATGCTGGTTTAAACCGAAGAGAGACACAAAAAAGCTGGAGTAACTCAGCAGGTCAGGCAGGATCTCTGGAGAGAAAGGACAAGTTGACTCTGGATGATATCCCTGCGTGCCACTACCATTCTTCACTAATTCTAATGAGTGCCGTCAGTAATAAAAACGGTGATTTTCAATATATCCTGTAAAGTTGTAAACAAACCTACACAGAAGTAAACGTTTGGGGTGGGAGATTGCAACCTTCATGTGGTCCGCCCTGTTTCGACCAAAGATACCAGAGTTTCTTTGGTTTCGACGAATGCAATCAACCCGGCGTGCACAATCAAATAAGATCAAATAGAACAAGTTGTCCTACAACTTTAGGCTGTGCTCACCATACGCAAGCAGAAGTGAACTTCTACCGCTGCACCATCGAGAGCATCCTTACCAACTGTATCACAGTATGGTATGGCAACTGCTCTGTCTCCGACCGGGAAGCACTGCAGAGGGTGGTGAAAATTGCCCAACGCATCACCGGTTCCTCACTCCCCTCCATTGAGTCTGTCCAAAGCAAGCGTTGTCTGCGAAGGGCGCTCAGCATCGCCAAGGACTGCTCTCACCCCAACCACAGACTGTTTACCCTCCTACCATCCGGGAGGCGCTACAGGTCTCTCCATTGCCGGACCAGCAGGTCCAGGAACAGCTGCTTCCCTGCGGCTGTTACACTACTCAACACTGTACCTCGGTGACTGCCAATCACCCCACACTCCTCCCACCAGGAAAAATACTGTCCCCTCCCCCTCATCAGCCCTCTGGTTGTCTCCTCCCATCCCCCAGCCCTCGGGCTCCTCCTCCGCCTTTTTTCCTTTCTTCTCCCCACCCCCTATCAGTCTGAAGAAGGGGTTCGCCCGAAACGTTGCCTATTTCCTTCGCTCCATAGATGCTGCTGCACCCGCCGAGTTTCTCCAGCATTTTTGTGTACCTAGGAAAAATACTATGACTGTATGCACGTAAATAGATTTATTTATTGCTCATATTTATGTCGCTCTTCTAGGGAGATGCTAACTGCATTTCGTTGTCTCTGTACTGTACACTGCACAATGACAATAAAGTTGAATCTGAATCTGAAGTAAACGTTTAGCATTTACTTTTCTGGTGGCACTGATTAAATCTAGTGTAATTCTAGTGCACCCAATCCCTTTTTAACTAAATGGATTATTATTTAACTAAACCTAACTCTAACCCTTTTAGAAAATTGTTTAATAGTGTTTCACGAAAATTATTGAATATTGACATAACAATATTTACAAAAATTATGACACAGATTTCATTTTCCCAATACATGGGATAATTGATGATCCGAAACGTGGACTATCCCTCTATCTCCACAGACGCTGCCCGACCCTCTGTGTTCCTCCAGCACTTTATTTTTCTGTTCCAGATTCCGACTTTTCTGTATCCATTCAAAAATGCAGAACACTTATATATTGCCAATGTGGAGTTTTAAATGGTTTGTGTTATGTGAAGGGCAGATTTCGCTTTCGTCGCCCTATTTACACCGGCCGGCCGGGAATAGGTCCAAGAAGCTCTTCCTCTGCGTGCATCCCGTGCTGGTGAGCTCAGTGCAGCAGCTTCAGGGAGAGTTTGAAGAAAACTCCCCGCTACTGGTGATTACTGGCCGCGGTTGTGGAGGCGGAAGCGGATTGTCCTTCCCTCCTCCCTCCTCCCTCCCACGCTTATACCTGCCCCGGGGCCAGGCTGGCTGGCGTAGTACACTGAGGGCTGAAGGCGGGGTATACTCTCTGGATATCTCATCACTGGAACAGCAAAGGGCAATGGAACTTGTGATCCCAACTCTCCTGTCACTGGCCATCACTCTCGCCGGTAGGTTCATTCATCTGCTAAAGCGATCTTCTCGGCAAAATGCGAAAACTTTCAAGTTGCTGTAGAATTTTTTGATCACATTTTATCCTGTCGTGTCGATCATTAACTCAGCAATGAAACGTGTTGAAATGAGAGAATTTGAGGAGTGGCGTTAGTTGGTGTTTCCTGTGTGCAGTTGATCCTGCTGATTAGGACTTAGTTACAGCTAAAGGGATATGGGGAAAAAGCAGGAACGGGGCACTGATTGTGGATGACCAGCCATCATCATATTGAATGGCGGTGCTGGCTCGAAGGGCCGAATGGCCTGCTCCTGTACCTATCTTCTATGTTTCAAGGCAGGGGCGGTCTGAAGAAGGGTCTCGACCCGAAACGTCACCCATTCCTTCTCTCCAGAGATGCTGCCTGTCCCACTCAGTTACTCCAGCATTTTGTGTCTCTCTGCAGGGTCGCTTAATTTGGCCACAAAAATTCAGCCAAATGAGTATTCCCTGAAATGCAATCTTCGCCCTGTGTAACGTAGCAATGCTCCGTGTTATTGATCCGATAGTCTTTTGTTTAATGTTAATGAAGGACAAACTCTCCAGAGGAGGACACTGCCGCGGGGAATGCGGTTGTACCACGCCGTGGTTTCACTCACCTCCACCAGAGAGAGGGACACGATTGTTGCTTTAAACTCTCACAAGCTCGGAGATTCACCGAATCTTGATTAGTACGGGTGTCAGGAGTTATGGGGAGAAGGCAGGAGAACGTGTAGGAAGGAACTGCAGATGCTGGTTTACACCGAAGATAGACACAAAAAGCTGGAGTAACTCAGCGGAGTAAACGCCACCCATTCTATCCAGAGATGCTGCCTGACCCACTGAGTTACTCCGGTATTTTGTGTCTATCTTCGGCAGGAGAATGTGGTTGGGAGAGAGGGATTGAATGGGGGAGTAGTCTTGACGTGCCGAATGGCCTAATTCTGCTCCTATCACATGAACTCACAACTGTACACACCCGGGTTAGCTAGCTGCACCCTGCGCCTGAGCCTCTAGAGGCGACTTTGAATTTAAAAGGCAGTGTTAGCTGAAGGAAGGATTTGGTTTTTAAATTACGGAAGCATAGAAACATAGAAAAATAGGTGGAGGAATACGCCACTCGGCCCTTCGAGCCATATAATCATGGCTGGTCATCTAAAATCAGTTAAAAGATCATAAAAAGAGAGTTAGATAGAGCTCTTAGGGCTAACGGAATCAGGGGATATGGGGAGAAGGCTGGGACGGGATACTCATTGCGGATGATCAGCCATGATCACATTGAATGGCAGTGCTGGCTCGAAGGGCTGAATGGCCTACTCCTGCACCTATTGTCTATGTATCTAAGTACCCCGTTCCTGCTTTTTTCCCATATCCCTTGATTCCTTTAGCTCTAAGAGCTAAATCTAACTCTTGAAAACATCCAGTGAATTGACCTCCACTGCCTTCTGTGGCAGAGAATTCCACAGATTCACAACTCTCTGCGTGTAGAAGTTTTTCCTCATCTCAGTGCTAAACTGTGACCCCTGGTGCTGGACTCCCCCAACATTTGGAACATTTTTTCCTGCATCCAGCCTGTCTTAAAATCCTTTAAGAATTTTATGTTTCAATAAGATCCCCTCTCATCCTTCTAAATTCCAGTGAATACAAGCCCAGTCGACCCATTCCTTCATCATATGTCAGTCCTGCCATCCCGGGAATGAACCTGGTGAACCTACAATGCACTCCCTCACGCCACCCATTCCTTCTCTCCAGAGATGCTGCCTGTCCCGCTGAGTTACTCCAGCTTTTTGTATCTATCTTAGGTTTAAAACAGTATCTGCAGTTCCTTCCTACACATAATGTGTGATATGATTTGCCAAGGCCCAAGCAATGATCTCACTAGTTTTCATCTACCACTCCATTTAATCCTGTTTTCTCTCTTCTGTCTCTTCTCAACTAGTCTTCACTCCATGTTCCATGCACCTCATTTTACCTTCATATGGGTCTTTACCAAAGACTTTACGAAAATCCAATTACGCCACGTCTACTGGTTTTCTCCCATCTGTAGTTACACCTTCACAAAATTCCAACAGTCAATGCACATAACACCATGAATAAGAGATAATTCCATGAATCACCGTGAGAAACAGGAACACTGGATGGTGCTTCCTCCACCTTCCTTTCCATCCCAACATAGCGTGCTGCAACAGATCCCATTTCCCAATTCTTTTGCTAGGGTCCAGTCAACTCTAATCTGCACTGATCCTGAGGATCTTTGGTATTCACCTATGCACAAAGCAGGGACGTTTGGTGGTAAATAGTAACAAAAGGTCAGACGGGATTATTAGTAAACCCGATAAGGTTTTGTTTACGTGACAATCAGGCAGCTACTAACATGCAGAGTTATTGAATTCACTTTAATTACTTGCCACAATAGGTAGGCAGCACACAAACCACAACAAGAAGACAGCTGATAAAGATCTGCACATGATAGGTGTGAAGAGGAACAAATTAGTTAAGACAAATGTGGGTCCCTTGAAGACAGAAACGGGTGAATTTATTATGGGGAACAAGGAAATGGCAGACGAGTTGAACAGGTACTTTGGATCCATCTTCACTAAGGAGGACACAAATAATCTCCCAGATGTACTAGTGGCCAGAGGATCTAGGGTGACGGAGGAACTGAAGGAAATTCACATTCGTCAGGAAATGGTGTTGGGTAGACTGATGGAACTGAAGGCTTATAAATCCCCAGGTCCTGGTGGTCTGCATCCCAGGGTACTCAAGGAGGTGGCTCTAGAAATCATGGACGCATTGGTGATCATTTTCCAATGTTCTATAGATTCTGGATCAGTTAGTGTGGATTGGAGGGTAGCTAATGTTATCCCACTTTTTAAGAAAGGAGGGAGAGAGAAAGCAGGGAATTATAGACCAGTTAGCCTGACATCGGTGGTGGGGAAGATGCTGGTGTCGATTATTAAAGAGGTAATAGCGGCACATTTGGATAGCAGTAACAGGATTGGTCCAAGTCAGCATAAATTTACGAAGGGGAAATAATGCTTGACAAGTCTTCTGGAATTTTTTGAGGGCGTAACAAATAAAATGGACAAGGGAGAGCCAGTGGATGTAGTGTACCTGGACTTTCAGAAAGCCTTTGATAAGGTTCGACACAGGAGATTGGTGGGTGAAATTACAGCACATGGTATTGGGGGTAGGGTACTGACATGGATAGAAAATTGGTTGGCAGGCAGGAAACAAAGAGTAGGGATTAACGGGTCCCTTTCAGAATGGCAGGCAGTGGGGTGCCGCAAGGCTCGGTGCTGGGACCCAGCTATTTACAATAAACATTAATGATTTAGATGAAGGAATTAAAAATAACATTAGTAAATTTGCAGATGACACAAAGTTGGGTGGCAGTGTGAACTGTGAGGAGGTGGCAATGAGGATGCAGGGTGACTTGGACAGGTTGGGTAAGTGGGCAGATGCATGGCAGTTGCAGTTTAATGTGGATAAATGTGAGGTTATCCACTTTTGTGGCAAAAACAGGAAGGCAGATTATTATCTGAATGGTGTCAGGTTAGGAAAAGGCGAAGTACAATGAGACTTGGGTGTCCTTGTACATCAGTCACTGAAAGTAAGCATGCAGGTACAGCAGGCAGTGAAGAAAGCGAATGGCATGTTCACCTTCATAACAAGAGGAGTTGAGTATAGGAGCAAAGAGGTGCTTCTGCAGTTGTACAGGGCCCTGGTGAGACTACACCTGGAGTATTGTGTGCAGTTTTGGTCTCCAAATTTGCGGAAGGACATTCTTGGTATTGAGGGAGTGCAGCATAGGTTCACAAGGTTAATTCCCGGGATGGCGGGACTGTCATATGATGAGAGAATGGAGTGACTCGGCTTGTATTCACTGGAATTTAGAAGGATGAGAGGGAATCTTATGGAACCATATACAATTATTAAGGGATTGGACATGCTAAAGGCAGAAAACATGTTCCCAATGTTGGTGGAGTCCAGAACCAGGGGCCACAGTTTAAGAATAAGGGGTAGGCCAAATAGAACTGAGATGAGGAAAAACCTTTTCACACAGAGAGTTGTGAATTTGTGGAATTCTCTGCCTCAGAAGGCAGTGGAGGCCGATTCAGTTGATACATTCAAAAGAGAGTTGGATAGAGGTTTTAAAGATAGCGGAATCATGGGGTATGGGGGGAAGGCAGGAACGGGGTACTGATTGTGGATGATCAGCCAGGATCTCATTGAATGGCGGTGCTAGCTCGAAGGGCCAAATGGCCTACTCTTGCACCTATTGTCTATATCTATGTAGATCTGTAATATTAGATTCATAGAACCATACAGCATGGAAATGGGCCCCTCAACCTAACATCTATGCGGACCAAGATGCCTCATCTAAGCTAGTCCCATTTGCCGCATTTGGTTCACATCCCTCTAAACCTCTCCTATCCATGTACCTGCATAAGTGTTTTTTAAATGCTGTTATAGTACCTTGATTTCCCAACCCTGGGCAAAAGAGTCTGCGCATTCACTCGATAAGCGAATTCCCCACATTATTTTATTATGATATAGTTTAACAGGGAACAGGTGGAAAAGGTGTTTCCACTTCAGAGAAACTCTAAGACTAGGAATCAATAATGACATAATTACTTGCTCATGAATGGGTGACTCTACCTGCAGAGTGACTAGAGAGCTAGACATATGACTGTTGGGTCCCGGAAGTGAATGTAATGCTGGTACATTTGTGAGTAAGCCATGTAGATGAGATAGAGAAGATTGGGTTTCCTGGTGACGGAGCACAAACAATGGCATGTATTGTACGGTAAAAGGTATGTTTCTGAGTTCTCAATTTTATATATTCTATATAAATAACGAGTATTGCAAACATCGTGTCCCCTGGCTGCCGTAAAAGACCACACACAATCATTTGTGCCAAGGTAAAACCGCCATCACTATTAACACGATTAGAGCTGTGAGCCTCATATGGATATATTCCAGTCCTGTTTCTCCTGCTACCCCACCCCATCTCCCTCCAGCTAAGTCGCACGCACCAGGGGTTGTTGCAAAGGCCTTCTACAGACTTGTCGAACAAACTATTGTTGAATTGCAGATTTTGTTTTTGCCTTGGGAATTGCAACGTGAACGAGGTGGAACCAAACGTTATGTTTTCTGGTCTACATAGAGTAATAGGTTGTCTTTCTTTGGTATCATTGGGCCCACATTATCTCCACGTACTGCATATACGGTTGAATTTTCCTAGTGTAAATCATGGCAGGAATTACATAAGAGCCTTGTGTCATACAAGACCAAATGTAATTATTTGCACAACGCATTGATATATTTGTGCACAATTCCACACACTGATTGCTGCATGTTTTTTTCTGTTGCTCTCTGCTCATTGTATTCCCCTCTTGGGTCTTTAACTTTCTATCCCGCCTAAGAGAAATGATTTGAAAAAATGTGCGGAAGTACAGAGCAATTCTAATTGTGTGAAACACCATTGACAATCAACCTGTGGAGTGAACTTGCATTGATTATTGGAATTATTGTTTTAACTTTTTTTACAGCAGCTGAACTCATCCTGCAGCCCCCTTTATATCCTCATTTTAATTCTGTGAATACTGAAAACATCTTTCACTGGAGTCCAGCAGAGAATGGTCCACAACACATCCGATATGACGTGCAGTACCACAGGTAAGAGAATCTCGTTGTCTCATAGCCAACATGGTGATCGATGAGGATATGTGAAGGTTCTAATGCAGCAACTGCATTAAGCTCAGTGAATCTGTTACTGGCTTTACCTTGCACTAAACATTATTCCCTTATCATGTATCTATACACTGTAAGTGGCTCAATTGTAATCATGTATTGTATTTCCGCTGACTGGTTAGCACGCAACAAAAGCTTTTTACTGTATCTCGGCACACGTGACAATAAACTGAACTGAACTGAATTGAACTGGCATATGATTGGCGTGAACTGGTGGATACGTGGACAATGTGAGCTCTGTAATGCGGGCAGGGGCTGGGGTGCCTGTAATACAACAAGCAGCACTTATTCTAATTGTTTCAACTGTGACTATTTGTTTTTGGAATCAGGGAGCATGCAGACAGGGTATCAATCAGTGCAAGCTGTATTGTGGACCAAGCATCCAAAGTTAGCAGCACCCAGTAGACCCCAGTCAGTGGCAGGCAGCTCTGTCCAGAGCACGCCTCACATTCTTCCCGGGGCACCGTATGCAACACAGTTTATAGGCCCTATCTCACACTCTGCCTTTTCATCTCAGGCCTTTATCCAACCAAATCTGCCAGTCATAAACACCCCTCATCCGTATCCACCTATCACTTCCCACAAAAAAAAAAGACAAAATGTGCTGGAGTAACTCAGCGGGTCAGGCAGCATCTGTGGAGAACATGGATAGGTGACGTTTCACAGAGTGCTGGAGTAACTCAGCGGGTCAGGCAGCATCTGTGGAGCGAAGGAAATGGGCAACCTTTCGGGCCGAAACCCTGAAGGAAATAGGCAACGTTTCAGGCCAAAACCCGGAAGGGTTTCGGGCCGAAACGTTGCCTATTTCCTTCGCTCCATAGATGCTGCCGGAACATGGATAGGTGATGTTTCACAGAGTGCTGGAGTAACTCAGCAGGTCAGGCAGCATCTGTGGGGAACATGGATAGGTGACATTTCACAGAGTGCTGGCGTAACTCAGCGGGTCAGGCAGCATATCTGGAGAACATGGATAGGTGATGTTTTGGGTCAGGACTCTTCCTCAGATGCCAGGTTTTGTCCCACCTCTATTGCAGCTTTCTTCCACCCGCTACAATCAGTCTGAAGAAGGGTCCCGAACCAAAATGTCACCTGACCCTGTTCTCCAGAGATATTGCATGACCTGCTGAGTTACTCCAACACTTTTATCTCTTTTTAGATAGCACATGAGGCTGTGTCTCCTTCTTTCCCCTCATAACTTCTAATTGAAAACGTCACATTACACATTTTGCAGCATTAATTTTATGCTTTCAGAGTTAATTTGCCAGGTTAATCAATGTTGGCCTGGAGACCATAGTACAACCCCTTCATTATTTACCACAGTTGAGTTATGGGTCATCCTGCTTAATCTGGACCAGGTGGAAAGCTAGGTGTAATAGGAATTGTACGTTTCCAGATGAACAATTCACATCACATTTGGGCAGAGATTCAGTGGAGGTCTGAGCCAGTGAAAGAACTGAAATAGCTTTATGTAGGGACTAACATGATGACTCAGAACATGCCTGTATCAAAGAAATTCAAGTTTGATTTACTCAATATTTCAGTATTTTACGGTTAACTTCCTGATTTATCAATATTTTGTTAATATTGACTTTCACTGACGCTGTTTCGTGTATTTGTGTTGCAAAGGCGCTATATAAATCCAATCCATTATTATTATTATTAATGTTGGGAATGCCTGATTGTGGAAATGTTAAAACACGCACACAGTGATCATGAATCTTGCGTGTGATTACGCACTCATCTCAGCAACGTGGTTTAAACTGAGAAGTAAACGGTGACGTGAAGAACTGTGTCAACACAGCACTCTAACTAGAACACTATATGCCAGCCTCAGAAACTACAGCAGGAAAGTCCGAAAATCACCAATAAAGCCAGCATTCTGTCACTAATCCCCAGTAACCCTCGAGAAGGTGTTGAGCCCACTTGTACTGTGAGATGTTTCGGAATTATAAGGGCTAAAGCAGCCTTTAAATGCACTTTGATTATGCTCTTCCGAACATAGACCCGAATATAGACACAAAAAACTGAAGTAACTTACCGGGTTAGGCAGAATCTCTGTTGAAAAGGAATAGGTGACGTTTCGGGTCGAGAATCTTCTTAAGACTTCTTGTTCCTGGTTTGGCCCCGAGTCATCCATTACATGTAAACACATCCACCATTATTGTGAAAAAACCTATTCTTACCAGGTCTGTTTGCGAGTTAAGTGTAAAAACCACAATTGACATTGTCTATCTGTAAAACTGTAATTCTCAGTATTCTGACCAAGTCCATTTGCAAGTCGTTGCAATGACTTGGGGTTTCCCATTCCACCACTAAGCCTTTACTGCGGAGAGCCAAACCTTCAGTGCGCAAGGATCAGGGTAATTGGACAATAATACTCTGCGGCCTGCTGTGAAAATGGTGTTGACTTAGTCAGATTACAGGATTAATGGTTCTGCCAAAGTGTCTGAAGAAGGGTCTCGACCTGAAATATCACCCATTCCTTCTCTCCAGAGATGCTGCCTGTCCTGCTGAGTTACTCCAGCTTTTTGTGTCTATCTGCCAAAGTGATGTTGTGTCGCCATATTAATACAATGTTTTGCATGCCCAGAGTGGAAATGTTTAAGGTAATTTCAAAGTATTAGACTTTTCTCAACAGAGCACCTTTAGAAAACACACAACTGGTATCATGATTGATACACACAACTTTGGACGCCACATTAATGTCATATAAAAAATACCCGCATGAAACTAATGCCTTTCAAATGCCCTTTCAGCATGGCCAAATCACATTGAAATATAGTTACTGTTTAATGTGGAGAACACAGCAGTGTACTGCAAGCTCACATAGACAGCAATGCGGAAAAGAGTAGATTGATTGAGAGATATAGCATGGAAACAGGCCCTTCAGCCCTCCGAGTCCATCCCGATCATCGATCACCCATTCACGGCAGTTCTGTTTTCCCACTTTTGCATCCACTCCCTACACACTCAGGGCAATTTACAGAACTGATTAAACTACAAACCCGCACGTCTTTGGGATGTGGGAGGAACCCATGCTGTCACGTGGAGATCGTGCAACCAACACATAAAGTTCACCCGAACACCACACAGACAACACCCAAAGTCAGAATCGAACCTGGGTCTGGGGCACTGTGAGGCAGCAGCTCTACCCGCTGCATCACCATCTTTCTACATTTCCACTGCGTTTACTGGTGGGTTGTATGAAGGTTGGTTTGGACACAAGGAGTCCTCCCCTGTTTTTATAAGTATCAGGGAGGGTGGTTGTAGGCAAGAGATCGTGTGAAAGAACATCCTGAAATATGAATGCGCAGAGTTAGCACAGGAAATGTCCGCAATGAGGATGCTTCTTGAGAGAGTTAGCTTGCCTGATAATGTGTTGATGAGTCTGGTTATTGATTCCCAGGTATGGACATGATGAAGAACCTATCCCTGTGTCACACTGTACAGGGATACCCCACTGCTACTGTGACCTGACTGAGCAGACATGGGATGTCAACATTACCTACTTTGCCAGTGTCAGAAGTGTGATTGGCAACACAAGCTCGACATGGGAACGGACGATGTTCAAACCCTTCGATTCCAGTAAGTGACCTCTCAACCCACAGTGACTGTTACATCAATCATCTCTAGTGCCCACTACTCTTATGGAACAGTTTTTAATCAAAGATGACAGCTTGAAATATTTCTGCAAATCTGGTGATTGATGATAACTTTTAAGTTGCTTTGTTATGAGTTATACCTTTTTTTTTAAAATTCACTGCTGAGGTTGATATCCATGGCACAAGTTGAGAACACAGCTTTTGTCTCACTTTCAAGATCGGTCTGGGATTATAATCTCTCGATCTACTCTATCCTAACCAAAGGTTAACCAAAAACCGAAAGGCTGCCTGATGTTTTTGCTTTGTAAGCATTGATACTAACAGAAGCTACGACTCTTGCCTCCAGCTAGCGTGACACAGTTAATTGTGGGAGGTGGACTGTGTGTGCAACAAGACCTACATATTGTGGAGGAAGGAACTGCAGATGCTGGTTTAAACTGAAAATAGACATAAAAGTTTGGAGTAACTCAGCAAGTCAGACAGCATCTCTGGAGAGAAGGAATGGGTGACGTTTCCGGTCGAAACCCTTCTTCAGACTGATGTCAGGGGAGTGGGTGGTACGGAGATAAAAGACTAGTCAGAGAACTGGGAAGAGGGAGGGGATGGAAAGAGAGGGAAAGCAAGGTCTACTTGAAGTCAGACAGCATCTCTGGAGAAAAGGCATAGGTGAAGTTTTGGGTCAAGACCTTCAGACTGAGAGTCAGGGGAGAGGGAACTGAGCAGAAAGGGAAGGGAGAGAGACTGAGTCGCTCATACTCACTGACATGCTCCGTCTTATAAACATGGCAAGTATATTTACACTCACTGACACGTCCAGACCAGAATACGCATTGATATTTACATAGATATCATCATTGACATCCATAGTCATTGACGTGCAGGCTCACTGATGTAAACACTGCCACATTCACCTATGGACATCAGGCACTGACAGGTTTGCTCATCAATGCACACCTATGGAAACATTCACCATGAATATCCATACTCATTCATTGGCACATTAATACTTACAGGTTAATTC
The DNA here is from genome assembly GCA_038087875.1 of Malacoraja senta. Classification (NCBI taxonomy): domain Eukaryota; kingdom Metazoa; phylum Chordata; class Chondrichthyes; order Rajiformes; family Rajidae; genus Malacoraja; species Malacoraja senta. Next base: position 26,268,203 of record CM075988.1, read on the forward strand.
ATTTTCATTTTGTATGTGGACCAAAATCTAATTTTGGATTTCATTTCCTTTCAGCCTTGTTGGGTTTGCCATCCTTTGTTACCGAAGTGGAGCATGACGTGATTACAGTCCGACTCTTCCCGCCCACCCTGTACACAGCAAAGAGAAACAGGTCGATGGGGGACGTGTACCCACAGGAATTGAAGTACATCATTTATGTCCATGCGAATGACACTGACAGGGTAAGACCTTGTGGATCTCTGCCAATCTCTGCGACGGTTAATAATGACAATGGTAATTCTCATAAATTTGATGATTGCTGATGACAAATTTACACATTGCTGCCCCATCCCTGCCCTCGTAGTCAAACAGCCACCTACATCTCCCCACTCACTCCTGACAGGGCTGTAGCAAAATCCTCCTGTTGCTTGCCCTGATGATTGTTTCTCAAGAGCGAGTCATCCCAGGAGTGTAAGGCACAGTTGGGCAGTCAGTTACCTGCACGACCCTGCAGCTGAGCATTGCTAGGCCCACACTGGTTTTGGTCTACTGGGCTTCTTTAATACTAATAAATTGAATGCATACAGAGCTTCAACATAGCTAATGTGTTTCCGGCTCATGTTCCAACAGACTGAGAAAATTCACAGTTCGGGAGCACCGGTCAAAACTACCATGCGACCAGGGAATATCTATTGCATCAGCGTCAGAGTACATTTGCACGGAGACTCGAGGAAAAGCAACATTACAGAAGAGACATGTATCAAAATCCCAACTCCTAATCCAGGTAATGTATCGCATTAATCGTAATCATAATCATAATTAATTTATTAGCCAAGCATGGTTTGCAACATACAAAGAATTTGACTAATATAAATGTTAGTGGCGTCTCAGGAGCCTGTTGTTAGTTTAGTTTGACAAGATTAGTCTGGCATAACAGTTAGAACAGAGCCAAGTGAATTTCGTCCAGACAGATTGAGAAAGGTTTTGCCTCCCATTCTGGTCTATCGTGCTGAGTTGAAAAGTCAGTAAATGAATCAATTCCTGTCAGAAACTGCTTGAACATTTCCAATTTTGAAGTTTTCTTTTCTTTGGCCTACTAATGTTCCTAGAAAACCTGTTAGGAAACAATGGACTTAAGATCTTATCTCAGTGGAAAGACCAAGAAAAGAATGTAAAAAGTGCAAAATGAAAAACTACTTGGCCCGTCCAAATAGATTACAGTATAAATGCTGGGAGCCAAAGGGGATGTGAATTTGTGAAGTATTTAACTGTGACGCAGTTAGTAACACTTCCTGTTTGAAGTCAGCCCCTTTGTCACAGTGCCTACTTTGCCATTACACTTACTTACAATTTAACAGGAAGCCAAGCTGAATAGGAATCTGATGGATAAAGACAACAGTGGCATGAAAGTCACTAGATAACACATATCTCGTCTTGCTTAATTATATGATAAAACACTTCTCATTATAGAACAGGGTGATGTATTTGGCAGCGCTTTGATTCATAACCATTTCTGGGGCAACATATATTTTCACATTGACTTCATAAACAAAACAATAAATGCTAAGTCCATGTCCATGCAAAACCCCCTTGTAATAAAGGTCTTGGAGCAAGAAGCATAGACTGGGTTGACGTGGCCTGAAATATGTGGAAGTATCGGGCTGGTTTAGGGATTATGAACAGATTATAACAGGGTAGTTTGGAACAGGGATGGGTGGGATGTCTGAGGGTGATAGATTGTTATCCACAAAGAACAAAAGTACCCAGGCAAATGGAGATAAGATTTGGATCAACGTTGATCTCATTGAATTGCAGATGAATCTCAAGGGCCTGAATTAAGATTTTATTATGTTGTCATTCCTACTGATAATTAGTGGCCTTTTATTTTCCAGATGTGGAGACTTTGATCAAGACTGTCGTTGGAGTCATTAGTGCTACCATCACACTGTTTGTTCTCTGCTTCTGCCTGGCCATGTTCTGCCGGTATTATTTGAAGGAACGAAGAATGACTCCAGCTGTCCTGGTAAGTTCTCCTCTCACTCACTCACAGTTTAGCAAACCATTATATCCAAATTAATTACTGCCAAGAACTCTGATCTAATCTCTCACCTCCAGAGTGAGCCCAGTGGCATAACTCTACCCTGACTCCACGCCAACCCATTCCTATTGTTGGCTATCCTCCATACCCCAAACCTGCCCGCCCTCCTGCTCCTCTGACTGACTATTTAGTGCCCCCTGTATTTCCATCAGGGTTACTAAACTAGATCAAGAAAACTAGCAGAATTTAGCATAGTTTAGTTTAGAGATACAGCGTGGAAACAGGCCCTTCGGCCCACCGAGTCTGTACCGACCAGCGATCCCCGCACACTAACACTATCCTGCAAACACTGGGGACAAATGCGTACAGGGTAATGTTAATGTCACTGTTTTTTTGTATGTATTAAAAATAAAGAGCCGCTTACAGCTACATAAGCAGTTTCCACATCCCTTTCAGAATGACCCCGTGTGCGTTTACCAGATAGTAACGTCACGGTGTTAATCCTCACGCCTGGTTTGCTAGCTCAGTATGGGAACATTGATGATTAATAATCTGGATGAGTAATTGACAATTTGCAAATCTGAGTTTATTATTCACCCGGGTGTTAATCATACACAGCATTAGGGCAACAGGGGCAAGACCAGCAATGTTCATTTCTACTTCCCTTTGAGACATGTACATCTGGGGGAAAAAAGCTATGCTTAGAAACTACTATGAAGCAGTAGGATCGTACAAACGTAACTGGGTCACGTGAGTCTGTCAGAGAAGGAAACGCGTCGTTTTAATCTACGTAGGGTTTATGAGTAACTGCAGCTTGGATTGGACTTCCTGGTGGTGTAGTAAAGGAAGCTGGTACAGACAGTGGCTCAGCTGGTAGAGCTGCTACCCTCCAGTGCCCAACTTGCCCACGCCAACCAACATGCCCCATCTACACTAGACATGTCCCATCTATTGCCCCATCTACACTAATGCCCCATCTACACTAATGCCCCATCTACACTATTGCCCCATCTACACTAATGCCCCATCTACACTAATGCCCCATCTACACTATTGCCCCATCTACACTAATGCCCCATCTACACTATTGCCCCATCTACACTAGACATGCCCATCTACACTAATGCCCCATCTACACTAGACATGCCCATCTACACTAATGCCCCATCTACATTAATGCCACATTTACACTAATGCCCCATCTACACTAATGCCCCATCTACATTAATGCCGCATTTACACTAATGCCCCATCTACACCAATGCCCCATCTACACTAATGCCCCATCCACACTAGACATGCCGCATTTACACTAATGCCCCATCTACACCAATGCCCCATCTACACTAATGCCCCATCTACACTAGACATGTCTCATCTACACTAATGCCCCATCCACACTAGACATGCCCCATCTACTCCGGTACACAACACTCTTTACCTTGATGCAGGAATGTTCATAATGTTCAGATGGAATCACGTTGGTGAATGAGGTTTAGGCTGCATTCAGACCTGATGGTGGATTTGCATGGTCTATACCTGGCACCTCAGGATAGGCTCGAAGCCGGGCTGAAAGGTTTTGGCTTCCCTCATTGTGGTTCAGCAGATTTCCCATCTTGTGTTCTCCGTTGCGTTGCTTTGCATTTGCATTCACAATTAAACTGTTATTTCCTTTCACAGGAAACCTTTGGAAAGAACAGGAAGTTTTTGAGCAAAATGGACTACCTGAGTTTAACAGAGGATGTGGTGGTACAGAAGGTGATTGCTGACGATGCTCATCACAGTGTCACCAAGATTCTGGACCAGGATGACCCATGGCCGGAGCAGAAGATGAGGGAGGCATCCTCCGTGGACAGTGGGATCGATATTGGCAGCCACTCGCCTGGGCGGATAGTTTTGATTGGTGAGGTTATGAACCTCTACAGGCAGCAAACGCCAGACTCCAGTGGTGTCCAGAGCACGAACTCCAGCAGTGTCCAGAGCACTGACTCTGAGTGTGGGCAGACCAGTTCTCAGCCCATCAGTGTCTGCTCGGTACACATCCCGGCTGCAAGCCCGGACCTAGGCGACTGCACTGGGGGCTATCAGAGGCAGATGCCCAGGGTTAACGATGACTCAGTGGCAGCAATGAGCAGTGTCATGCCAGAGCCTGCCCCAGACTGCACCATTTCAATATCAGGCATCACTGTGGCACAAGACTTTACAAACAAATTTCTTACTTTAGGTGACATCATGTTAAAGGATAATGAACTTTAAGCAAAAGATCTTCATATTTAACATTCTGAAAGTGATTACCGTGCGTTTTATAATTAACTATTTATTAAAAAAAACTTCATTTCTTCCACCCATTGTAATTTGATTTATTTCTAGAAGCTCCTTGATAAACCATGATTTCAACACATCACAAAGCTGGAGGCTGCTCAAGCTATCCACAAGGGCACAAATTCAAATCTTCATTCAATTCTAGACACGAGCATCACAATCAGAGCATTGCCACCACAGGGTCAGAATGCTCAGGACCCACTGCTGAGGTGTGAACATATAACCTGACGTTCTCTCTGACATGAAGGTGCTGAACCTTGGAATAGACAGCACCCTAGGGGGACGGTCTGTTCTCTCAGGTAGACTAGTAGATCTCCTCGATCTGAGTACTTCCTGCCCTGATACCCTGGCTGATATTTATCCCTAACCAACATCTGAAGAAGGGTCCTGACCCCAAACGTCACCTATCCACGTTCTCCAGAGATGCTGCCTGACCCGCTGAGTTACTCCAGCACTTTGTGTCTTTTTACAGTGAAACAATTAACTGGGCATTATATCTTAGGAGCTTGATCTGTACAAATTGGCGCACACCAGACCACAGGTTCATGCCAGAACATTTCTACATTTATAGCAATAGCTCTATTCCAAAATCACAACTAGTTGCAAAGTACTTGCTGGTGAGATGTAGCTCAGGGCTAGTATAAATGCAAGGCATCAGTCTTTTTCTTATGTTCAAATGATTAAACAAATATTGAATTAAAAACATTTGCACTCTGGCAAATCAATCTCAGAAATGGGAAAAATGTAAACTACCTGCCCAATGTTTCTCACAAAACTCTGAGGTGGTGAAAGATATCAAGAAGACCCATTGCACCAATGTCAAAGATAACTCACTCACTCCTTTTATGAGCTTGTAGCGACTCTAGAGTGGTCACTGTTGGGGGAAATGCAGGAGCCATTTTGTGCCAAGTAAGCCCAGATCAGTACTTTACCAGATCTGTTTCTGTAATAGTGTATTATTATTTTTATTATTAATATATGGATAAATATTGGCCAGAATTATCCCTCTTCATTGTCCTCTTAAAACTTACTCTGGGGTATTTTATTTCTCCCCAAGAGGAAAGGTGGGGCCTCAGTTTAAACTCCTAGCCAAAGGCGGGCACAGATAAAGCTCTGCTGTCCAGCTGGGCCAGTCTGGAGGAGACGCCTAGTCTCAAGTAGTCTTGGCCTCCAATCAGCTGGCCATTACCGAGGCAAGGCTGGCTCGCGTCCTCGCGGGCAGGCATTGATGGCAACGTCTTTGCCCCGTCACTGACCTTATCCAGAGAGTGGGACAACCCAGATTCACCAAAACCAAAGCTGTGAACTGACTAATTATGAATGAGCAGGAACTCTGGAACTTCTTGAACTTGTACAAGGTGCAGAATGAATGGCAGAAGCTTACGGCTCCACTCTGGGTTATGTACGCCTCACATGGACACTCCGTACACACAGCCGAGCAGCTATTGAGGGAGCGCAGCGTAGGTTCAACAGGTTAATTCCCGGGATGGCGGGACTGACATATGGTGAAAGAATGGGTCGACTGGGTTTGTATTCACTGGAATGTCCAAGTCACTCTGCACCCTCAATGCTATGAGGATGCAGGGTGACTTGGGCAGGTTGGGTGAGTGGTCAGATGCAGTATAATGTGGATAAATGTGAGGTTATCCACTTTGGTGGCAAGAACAGGAAGGCAGATTATTATCTGAATGGTGTCAAGTTAGGAAAAGGGGAAGTACAACAAGATCTGGGGGTCCTTGTTCATCAGTGACTGAAAGTAAGCATGCAGGTACAGCAGGCAGTGAAGAAAGCGAATGGCATGTTGGCCTTCATAACAAATTTAACAAACAAACTGGTCATTCCTTCTTCTCCCTGCTGCTGTGAGGCGAATGGTACAGAAATCTGCACCACCAGACGGAGCTACAACTCCTTCTCACTCTGCACTTTTGTTGTAGATTGTCCGGTTGTGTTACTCCAGTACTTTGTGCCTTGTTTTGTAAACCGGCATCTGCGGTTCTTTGGGGATAAACCAATATTGCTAATGTTATATGCAGTAGTACCAATATCTCCCTTTTTCCCTGAACTCATGTTGCCTCCTGGGAGAGTGGACCTTTCCTTGTGCGGGGGGTCACCCTCGGGAGTTGGGGTCATGAGGACCAGTGGGTCTATTGTCCAACCAAGGAGTTGTTCTGAAGTCCTGACCTCCCTTTCTTTTGCAGCAGGTGACTCAAATCCCACCCACCTTTTTCAAAGGTCATTGTAAAAGCCACTAATAAAGAGCCGTGATCTTGTATATTGGTCTCTTTTTATTTTGTGTCTCTGGAATTCTTGACTCTCAATACATCTCACCAAAGCTAAGAAATCTGGTTATGGTGTAACTGGGGCGCAGGCACTGAATCCTGCCGAGGTGAAACAAGAATTTGGTTTTCTTTTGGGAGGAGGAGGGGTGGGGGGGGAGATGGAGCATGAATTACAGTAAACCCTTGCTATGGTGAACCACACTTGTGGGGGGCAGGGGGGGGGGTGGGTTGGGGGCAGTTGAGAGGGAGGAGGGAGGTAGTGCCTGTTATTGCCAATGTTCTGCTACAACCAAATAAGGGGCTTAATTTGTACTATACACTTGGAAAAAACAGCAAATAAACATACAATAAATAAACAGTAAGGGGCACCAAATATACCATGCCTTGTAGTGGCACAGTGGCACTGCAGTCGAGGAATGTCTATCTGTGATTGAAATTCTTGATTCTCTGCATTTCTTTGCAAAACGAGCTGTGATTTGGTGAGAATTACGGCTCATCCTCTTCAGTCCCATTGCGCCCCCAGTCCCCTCCCTTCATATTGCGATACTGGAACTGGTGGTCTGAGCTGCGATTTCCCACACTGTTCATCATCCCACTGACAGTAAACGGGGGGTGAAACTCCAGCTGGATGGCGTTCAGCTCCCTGTAAAAATAACCCAGCAGTTAGTACATTGCCACTTCCACAAGTCAAGGTGAGGGAGGAAATATTTAATAGGAACCCAAGGGGCAACTTGTTTTACACAAAGGCTGGTGGGTGTATTCTGGAGGCACCCATGTGTGTTACAATGGGTTAATGAAAAGAGCCGCGTTTAGTGCAAGATTCTTCAGACCTGCAATGTGAAGCGGAACTGCAATGCAACTGGCATGCAGCACATTCACTCTGCTCAGATATGAGCACAGGTTTACTGAACAACAATTAAACATTGTGGTTTTACATGGAACAGCACGTGTTGCCCTCCATAGAACGGCCAGTCTTTGACTTCATTCTGTTTTATGTCCACGCCCACACTGATGGTGAACTATCCACAAATACACCAATAGTGAACTATCCACATCTACACCAATAGTGAACTGTCCATGCCCACACTGATAGTGAACTATCCACAAATACACCAATAGTGAACTGTCCACATCTACACCAATAGTGAACTATCCACATCTACACCAATAGTGAACTGTCCACGCGCACACCAATAGTGAACTATCCACAAATACACCAATAGTGAACTATACACGCCCACACTGATAGTGAACTATCCACATCTACACCAATAGTGAACTGTCCACGCCCACACCAATAGTGAACTATCCACATCTACACCAATAGTGAACTGTCCATGCCCACACCAATAGTGAACTGTCCACGCCCACACCAATAGTGAACTGTCCACGCCCACACCAATAGTGAACTGTCCACGCCCACACTGATAGTGAACTATCCACAAATACACCAATAGTGAACTGTACCTCAGAATATTCCGACGGAAGTTCATCTTGGGTCCTGTGGACGTACAGAAGGAGGAACAAAGATTACAACGGGCTTTGCATTGAAGCAACAAGCTGGTCTCATATTAGACACACCCACAGACACATCCACACAGACACCCATACACACATGCACACACACACGCAGCACAGTATCCCACAGAAACATAAGCCTATTTCCTTCGCTCCATAGATGCTGCTGCTGCACCCGCTGAGTTTCTCCAGCATTTTCGTGTACCTTCGATTTTTCAGCATCTGCAGTTCCTTCTTTAACACAACATAATCCCCTTCACAGAAGAGATTTCTGACTGTATTTTTCACTTCCCATTCTCTATCCTAAACCTACTCATTCATATCTAGGCTATACTGTTTAATGACCCAAGTGTAGGGTCCCAGCGCCAGGTCCTGCTTCACCCCATGCCTGTTCCCCAGGAGGTCCTACACCAAGAGTGACCACCGCCGCGTGTGACCCCTCCCACGGGGGTCAGTGGGGGGGTCAGTGGGGCAGTGGGGGGTCAGTGGGGCAGAGGGGGGTCGGGCGGGTCAGTGGTTACAGAAACATTGGTGGTCTACGTTTAAAGGAGTGTCCACGTCAGTGGTAGAGGATGAAGAGGGCAGCCAGGGAAACAATGGTGAGCAGCAGCAGGCAGATGGCAATGATGATCCCTCGCGTATTCACACCGCCATCTGAAACAAGAGAGAGGAACATCATCAGAATGAGCACATCTCAGCACTCTGCCTTTTCATTAACTATTGGTTTTGTTTGATGTTTCTGATTGGACCTCTTAAATGACAACAAAGACACAAGGAACAGTCCCTGCCTCATGTGCACGCATCTACCTCATCTCAGCCCATCAACCTAGCTTTCCCTTACTGTCTCCCTCACATATTTATCATTCTCTCTCTTAAATGAATATAATCCACTTTACAGCAAGTCCCATATTCTACTGAACTAGGAAGACAATTCTCCAGACATGTTAGTGTGGGGCTGGTTCAGGATACCTCCACTACATTCACAGCTAGCATTCACCACAGTAACGATTTAAATGAGAATGGAACTGGTATAATTAGCAAGTGAGCAGAAGTCACCACAATTGGTGCATGGTGGACAGTGAAGAAGGTTGTCTAAGATGACCTCATGATATAGATTACCCGTGAAATTGGTCAGGAAATGGATGAAATTTAACTTGGACAAATGCAAAGTGATGCATTTTGGAAAATTAAACTACGAGAGGATGTGCAGAGGGAACGAGGGACTGTTGTTGATCAGAAAGACCTTGAGGTACAAGTATAGAGTTCCCTGATAATGGAACAGGGGGTGAGGATGGCCGAATAAGGTGCTGGTTTACAATTGACATGCTTGCCGTCATTGGTCAAGGCACTGACTATATGAGTTGGGTGGTCATGTTACTGTTGTAGGAAGGGTTAGTTAGGTTGCATTTGGAGTATTTTATGCAGTTCTGGTCACTCGCCATACAGTTAGATGGATCTGATTAAAGCAGAGGAAGGGTTTCGGGCCGAAACGTTGCCTATTTCCTTCGCTCCATAGATGCTGCTGCACCCGCTGAGTTTCTCCAGCACTTTTGTCTACCTGCAGGAGAGATTTGCAGGTATGTTGCATGGACTGGAGGGCTTGAGTTGTGAGGAGAGATTGGAGACACTAGATTTATTTTCCCTAGAGTGATCGAGGCTGAGAGGTGACATGAAAAATACAAATAGTTCTTCTATTAATATCTTCCATGTTACTAATATTTAGTAATAAAATCGTGCCTTTTGCTAGGTTCACTGGTTTTTTTCTCCCATTATTTCTTAAGTAGAGACTGACTCTAATCTGCAGGAACCATTCTAGGATGTCTGGAGCTTTGGAAGATTTCAACGTGCATCCATTATCCCCATGGACGCCTCGTTCAAAGCCTTGAGATAAAGTTCATCAGGTCCTTGAAAGTCAATATTTTGTCATTTCCATTAATTTTACCAATGCCTCATTTTTACTTACTTTACATAATATATACATTACATGTACACCCCCCCCCCCCCACCTCTACCCCCTCCCCAATCTTTGCACATACTCAATCCTTTCCACTAGTCACTTTAATTTCATGTTTCATGTACCTTGTGTTTTATGACTGTCGGCAGATCAATTTCCCTCCTGCGATAAATAAAGTTATTTCGTATCATATCATATTGTATAGTGATGTCACATCACACATTATTTTCTTTCAGCTCCTTATTCACTAGATCTGCATCCACCCATCATTCCCCAAGGCTCTCTGTATCACCTCCTAATTTTCGCTGAAATTCTCTGTCATTTCCTTATTTCCCAATATAATTTCTCCTCTCTCCGTCATTATAGGCTCCCCATTATAATGTACTAATCCTTTCCTTTATGCAAATTTACAGCATCATTTAAAATCTGCCTTTGTTTCTGACAATTACATTTACCCTTTATTTTTACAAGTCATCAATTTTTTAATTGCCCTTTGTTGAATTCTGAAAATGCCCCCCCAGTCAGGCTTATTGCTCATTTGGTAATATTATAAAACATATTCATTCATCTTATGCCAGCTTTAACTTCCCTTGTTAGCCATTCCTGAGCAATTTTTCACTTTCAAATTTTTGCGCCTTAAAATAAATGTATCCCTTTAAAATGTGCACTAATGGCTTCAAGTTTAGTCTGTCCTTGTTTCCTGTCACATCGTTCAATATAGTTTCCTGAGACACCAGAGGACATTCATGAGGTAGATTCAAGACCTTGCTTAACATTTTAAAGTTACGTTACAACTTTATATAAATTCTAATATATTGCGATCTCTCTTCCCGGAACTATTAGAGTTTGTCTACACTAAATATTTACCGTCCAATCCACGCTATTAGAAATGTAGAATATCTGGTCACGTTAGGGTTTCTGGAAGAATGTTTTGTACTGATTAGTTAGTGTGGGCGGCACGGTGGCGCGCAACAGAAGAGCTGCTGCCTTAAAGGCCTGTCCCACTTGGGCGTCATTTGCACGTCATTTACGCGACAGGCCGGTAGTGACTGACGTGCGACAGTTGCGCGAAAATCGTCTAGCAGTACGACAGTCGCGCACCAAGTGCTCTTGAGGGCCCTGCTTCTTTTGGGAGCCATTTACGATGTGGTTCGTACTTAGTCCGATCTCCGTGGCAAGGATTTTCCCAATGAAAATTTTTCAAAACTACGCACGCTTTATACCCGGGTGGTCATGTGGTGCGGCGCTCAAATCACGCGCAATGGCGCGCCGACGGCGTACGGGCGGGGCATAGTTACGGACGTTGACGTACGGTGACACATAATAAATTAGCATAGGCAATGTTCGTGCGTAACCATGCATCACCACGCGCTACACGTACGCCGTCAGTAGGTCAGCGTGCGCAAGGGATACGTCACGCAGGTGGCGCGCGAGGATTTTGAGCATTCCAAAATCCTGGGGTGCCGCATCTTGGGAGATGGCGGTGGCGCGGGCACAGACTGTTTACCCTCCTCCCATCTGGGAGGCGCTACAGGTCTCTCCGTTGCCGGACCAGCAGGTTCAGGAACAGCTTCTTCCCGGCGGCTGTTACCCTACTTAACTCAGCACCTTGGTGATTGCCAGTCATCCCCCCCCCCCACCCCGACACTCCTTCCCCCAGTGACTGATCTCCCCCCCCCCCCCCCGAAAATTACACTACTACTACTGTATATACATAAATATATTTGACTGTTCCATTATTCTGTATTGGCACTTCTGGGTGAGATGCTAACTGCATTTCCTTGTACACTGCACAATGACAATAAAGTTTGAATCTGAATCTGTCACGACACGCCAACCAATTTTTAGGATGTCGCGTAAATGAGGCACAAATGACGCCCAAGTGGGACAGACCCTTTACAGCGCCAGAGACCCAGGTTTGATCCTGATCAGGGGTGCTGTCTGTACAGAGTTTGTACATCCTCACTGTGACCGCGTGGGTTTTTCTCCAGGTGCTCCAGTTTGCTCCCACACTCCAAAGACATGCAGGCTTGTCGGTTAATTGGCTTCATAAGTTGTACAATTGGCCCTAGTGTGTGTAGGTTAGTGTACAGGGTGATGGCTGGCCAGCACGGTCTCGGTGGACAGAAGGGCCTGTTTCTGTGCTGTATCTCTAAAGTCTAAAGTTACAAGTTCTGTAAAGGTACTGTACAACTCTAAAGCATCTGAGATCATTAGGAACACGCTAAGATTGCACAAGGTAGCATATAAATGGCATTTCTGCTTTCTTTAAGTTTCAGGTATTGGTTAGATATTTAAGACTTGGTTTATTTGGCAATGAATGGAATGTCGGCACATTTCTCCTTACTATTTCCCGTCTCTGTGTGGTTCGTGGGAGTAAGCAGCCTTTCGATAAGTCGGAGGACGTCACCTGAAGGAACAACCGTTGTGAGTTTGCTGTACGGATGATCTACAGACAAGAAGAGATACACATTACCGTAGGTTTGGTGGCAGCCGGGCTCTGGTCAACGCTGAGGTGTGGTCACCCTATACTTCTGATAAGGTTCAGGTCTCGATCCACTGGGGCTAGCCATGCTCGCATGGATAGTGGTCATGCCTTTGAACTAAAAGCTTGAGAGTCTGAGTCATCATAAGAAACTTGAGCACAAATCTAGTGTGCTTGTTGCCAGAACCGTCATCATTCTGATCAGAATTTAAAGCTGGATCCTATCTGTCATTGACACGGACGGCTGTGGAGACCAAGTCAATGGATATTTCTAAAACAGATTGACAGATTCTTGATTAGTACGGGTGTCAGAGGTTATGGGGCAAAGGCACGAGAATGGGGCTGAGAGGGAAAGATAGATCAGCCATTATTGAATTGCGGAGTAGACTTAATGGGCCGAATGGCCTAATTCTGCTCCTATCACCATATGTTCTCACAGATGGTGATTAACAAGCTGGCGGAACCATTAACGAGGAGCTCGACTCAGATCTGTGGCCACGTTTAGAACCAGGAAGAGCAGTGAAATATTGGTAACTGATGTTGCACTCAGTTGTATTGGCTAGCAAACTTTGCACTCTGTGAATCTGCCATCTACAAAATACCCACTGTGCTTCCTGCAATTCAACATCAGCTGCTGTGCTCTAAGATTCCTTAGAAGATAAACCATCAGCACCCTCTATGAAGAGAGATTGTGTTCAGGGTGGGCCCAGCAAATCCACTTTGCACACACAAAAGCTGCCAGCTAGACATGGCCCAGATACATGGATGGCCCCCCTCCATGTCTATAGCATTGGAGATGCGGTGTGATTTACCACACAGGGCCGCGTGCACACAGCTCTGGAATTAGTCTCAGGGAGACTTTCAGCCTCTTGGGTAATTGCTCACCTGTCCAATAGTAATAATTGCAGAAACATTGGCACCAAGTTAAAAAAAGTTCCTGTCCTTTTAATCGGAACAAAGGATAGAGATTGGAGAAACTCAGCGGGTGAGGCAGCATCTATGGGTCTGAAGAAGGGTCTCGACCCGAAACGTCACCTATTCCTTCGCTCCATAGATGCTGCCTCACCCGCTGAGTTACTCCAGCATTTTTGTCTACCTTCGATTTTTTCCAGCATCTGCAGTTCTTTCTTAAACAAAGGATAGAGGTTGTTAAGTAATAAATATATTCAGAGGCAGAGAGCATCTCATGTTACAAGCGTACACAATCCCCACATTGTTTACAGTCCCATTACCCTCCAATGCTACGGAGATGGGGGTGAGGGGGGGGGGGGGGGGAGGGCAACAGGAATAAAACCGGTTTAAACATTGAAGCCACAAACCAGAGCTGTACGCAGGGTCCTCGGACCTTAATGCTTACCCATTATTCCCCCTGAGAGACTGCAGCCAGTGCAGCATTTGCTGTCGAGATTGAGAGCTCCCAGCAAACTCGGCTATGATTGAAACTGGTTTGTCCTGATTCCTGACAAGTCAAGCACAGTGGTGCTCAAAATAAACTGGACCATCAGCTGAGTTAAGGCAAACATCATAACTTCACCAATATCACCCTACCCCTATTTCATTCTCCACACCACACCTCACTTGTCCTAACGTCTCTGTTGCCCTTCCTCTCCAGTTACTCTTCCCTTCTCTCTACATCTCCTCCCCCTCCCCCTCCCCCACGCATTCTCCTTCTTTATCATTTCTCTCCACTCTCCTTCCCCCACCTCCCCTCTCCGCCTCATCCTCCATGAGCAAGCGCAGTGTGTGTGTGTGGGAAACCATACCATTCTGGTCTTCAGACACCTGGTGTAGCAGCAGTGGGCTGGTCAAGGGGTTGCGTTGTTACATTGTTCCTGGGCCTTGCTACTGTGACCATTCATAGATCTAGGCACTGGGCCATCAGGGAAGCATCAGATTACTGCTGGACCTCCACAGTTTATGCATGTCATCCTGGACAGAGTCAGCAAAATACTCGAGCCCTTCTGTGATCTATGGTCACTGCATCCTCAATGCTAAAGTTCACCCTCTAGTTTGCATCTTCCACATGCTGCGAGTGAAATGAAATTCTATTTTTAATTTGTTAAATGGGAACCAGAGGGGACTGCTCTAAACAAATTAAAAATATAGATATAGAGTAACGCAACTTAAACATTGGAATACACTTGCTGAAAATGTAGCTGAATAAATCAGTGGGATCTTTGTTGCCAGAGTATCTCCCAGAGATTGGTTCAGGCAGGTGTTACGGCTCTGGGGGATTGAAGCAGGAGAGGATTTGTGCGTCTCGTTGGTTGTAACCAGCCTCTTGCCGCACCTTTGTTTGAGGTTATGATCTTTGCCTGTTCTTTTCCTCAGATGAGCAGTCAGCGCGGACAAGAATCGCGAGTGTTCACCTGTCGTATGAACCAGACGTTCTTGCTGTTGCAGCGTTACAGGTGCACTGGAAGCAACGGTAAATTCCACTGTTGTCCAACTTGTGGAGAATATATGTTTTGTACAATCTGTTCATCTGACACCGTTTCTAATCTCTGGCCTTTGTTTACACCATCTGCCCATCAACCCCCCCCCCCTCCACATATTACCCACCATGCTCTGTTGTGCCTCTTTCCTCTCCGAGCTTTCCCTTTCCCCCCCCCGACCTCCTACAAACAGTCTGAAGAATATCCCAACCCAAACATCACCTATCCATGTTCCCGCGAGATACTGCCTGACCTGCTGAGTTACTCCAGCACTTTGTTTCCTTGTTCGTAAACCAAGCATCTGCAGATCTTTATGTCTACACAGGCAAGCACCAACCCAGTCTCCATATAACGTTCCCAAGGAGGAAAAATGTTCCCAATGTTGGGAGAGTCCAGAACCAGGGGCCACATTCTTAGAATAAAGGGGAGGCCATTTAAGACTGAGGTGAGAAAAAACGTTTTCACCCAGAGAGTTGTGAATTTGTGGAATTCCCTGCCACAGAGGGCAGTGGAGGCCAAATCACTGGATGGATTTAAGAGAGAGTTAGATAGAGCTCGAGGGGCTAGTGGAGTCAAGGGATATGGGGAGAAGGCAGGCACGGGTTATTGATTGGGGACGATCAGCCATGATCACAATGAATGGCAGTGCTGGCTCGAAGGGCTGAATGGCCTCTTTCCTGCACCTATTTTCTATGTTTCTATGTAATCCACCGGCAGATCAACGAGCCAAGCGCCTCCAGCAGCCAAGCTTGAATAAGACACGATCGACCAGCTAACCAGCTGCCTTCACCATTCACATGCTGAGTAATGGGTTCCCAACACAGGCACTCAGTTCACATCTCCACCACAAGGAGGGATCCCCAGGTACACAAAGGAAGCATTAAGGATTCTCTCAAAGACTCTTTAAGAAGATTAAAATGTCCCCACTGCCTGTATTGTCTTTCTGCTGACTGGTTAGCACGCAACAAAAAGCTTTTCACTGTACCTCGGTACACATGACAATAAACTGAACTGATGATGGGAACCCTCCCCCCCCCCCCCCCCCCCACACCCACTCCCCCAGAGAAGGTGCATCCAGTTAGCGAGTGAGAACCTCTCTGATGACCACGCATGGAGGTCCAGTGCAAATGACCATTCCCCAGCAATCCCCACACTGACCATATCAACCACAACACAGCTGCAGGAGAAGCAACCCTTGGCCACTGGGGACTCTGAGAAGGAACTTGGGTTTTCCCCAGGTCCTTCCAAAGACGTGTGGTTCAGTGGGTGAACTGGAGACTGTAAATTCCCCTGGCCTGTGGATGTGGTGTGGATCCAGGGGCCGTTGATGGGAATGTGGGAAGAACAGGTTTCAGGGAATATGGTGGTGGTGACTTTCTGTGAGTGGGATAGACCTCATGGGCTGAAATCAACTGATTCTATGCGTGAATATGGGAAAGATGTGTAGCAGGCAGTAGATGAAAGTGTTGAGCAGTCCCTGTTGATGTGGGCTGTGGGGGTTTGCAGACCAACAGTGGCATTCGCTGAGGAATCTTCGGGCATGTAGGGCTAAGAGAGGTCCGGTTGGTTGAGACATGGTATGGACAGAGAATGCCTGAGCTGACCCAGGCCTGGAGTGATGGAGGAGCAGACACCATGTGTAGGAAGGAACTGCAGATGCTGGCTTACACCGAAGATAGACACAAAGTGCTGGAGTAACTCAGCGGGACAGGCGGCATCTCTGGAGAGAAGGAGTGGGTGATTTTTTCGGGTGGAGACCCAGTTTGACTCACCCAATGTGAGGTCCGTCCCTTGAGTGGTACTGAGCGTCCGAGAGAGGAGCAGTGAGGGAGGAGAGGAGAGAGTGCTGGCCTTGGCTCAACCCACAATCACAATGAGTTTAGTTCAGTGTAGCTTCGTGTCACCTGCACCAAGGTGCGGGGAAATGCATGTTTGTTGCCTGCTATCCGGTCACTAGAAAAACGATATACCATTACAATCAAGCCATCCACAGTGTACTGATACAGGACAAAGGGAATAACTTTTAGTGCCAGTAAAATCTGCTTAAAGATATCCGAAGGTCTCAACTCAGTTCCTCCCACATCCTTGGACATTGGATTCTCCGGCCCCCCTCGCTACCATCCACAGCCCCTGGCTGAATCCCATTCATACCCCCCCCTCCCCTGCCCCTCCACCACCACCCAGCCCCAACTTCCTGCCCCCATTCACTCCACGCCCTCTCCTGGGGTCGACATGGTAGGATGGACAATGCCTGGTGATCTCACTGATGGTGACAGGAGACGAGATAGGCAACGTTTAAAGGAGATGTGCGGGCAGTATTTATGTCACTGGCGCAGTGAGAGAAGTGAACAGTAGATGGAGCTGCTGGCATCTTCCACACTCTTGGTCAATTAGTAGGTAGCTGGCAGACAAGGTGGAGGTTCCATCACACAAGTAACCGGGAACAGTGGGCGTAGCTCGTTGTCTCTTCAATCCAGCCGGCCATTCAACAGGATACCCACGTACCTCTCCATGCCGGTTCCCCTTAGCCCTCAACTCCCTGCTCTTGCATATAAATGGTCTCCACATACAATATTCCTAATCAGCTGGCTTCCACAACTCTCTGGGGCATAGAAGTTGCACGTGATTATTCTAGAGTATTCAACTCCTATTGGAGTATTCAACCCCTTACCCTGAAACTTTAGAGATACAGCATGGAAACAGGCGCTGCAGTCCGCACCAACCAGAGATCCCCGCACACTAACACTCTGCTAAACATGAGGGGCTCTTCACAATTTTACAGAAGCCAATTAACCCAAAAACCTGTACGTCTTTGGAATGTGGGAGGAAACCGGAGCTCCCAGAGAAAACCCACGCGGCCACAGGGAGAACGTGAAACTCCGTACAGACAGATCCTGTAGTCAGGATCACGCCTGGGTCTCTGGCGCTGTAAAGTATCAACTCTACCGCTGCGCCACTGTGTTGCCCCCTATAGTCCCCTCATTCGTGATTCTCCGACTAATGAGCAAGGGTGTGACAGAACCACACGACAAAAAAATACAGGTTAAAGTCGATAGAAAATGTACACAGACAAACAAAGGAGAGAGACATAAAGAGAGGGGCAGAGGCACAGAGATAGGGGCAGAGAGAGGGGCAGTGAGAGGGACAGAGAGAGGGGCAGAGAGAGGGGCAGTGAGAGGGACAGAGCGAGGGGCAGAGAGAGGGGCAGTGAGAGGGACAGAGAGAGGGGCAGAGAGAGGGGCAGTGAGAGGGACAGAGAGAGGGACAGAGAGAGGGGCAGAGAGAGGGACAGAGAGAGGGGCAGAGAGAGGGGCAGTGAGAGGGACAGAGAGAGGGGCAGAGAGAGGGGCAGTGAGAGGGACAGAGCGAGGGGCAGAGAGAGGGTCTCGACCTGAAACGTCACCTATTCCTTCGCTCCATAGATGCTGCCTCACCCGCTTAGTTTCTCCAGCATTTTCGTCTACCTGGAATGGTGCTTGCAATTCTGGCCCCTTATCTAGGAAAGAACATAGTAGCAAAATACAGTAACTGGTCCATT
The DNA here is from genome assembly GCA_038087875.1 of Malacoraja senta. Taxonomy (NCBI): domain Eukaryota; kingdom Metazoa; phylum Chordata; class Chondrichthyes; order Rajiformes; family Rajidae; genus Malacoraja; species Malacoraja senta. Next base: position 26,286,751 of record CM075988.1, read on the forward strand.
TACAGATAAGAGACTATCTTATTACGAGATACTAAATAATGTTTGATTGGTATTCTTTGCAGTTGAGAAGAGTAAGGGGTGATGTTATGGAAATGTGATGTCCCAAGGAGATGACAGACATCCTGGTCTCTTTCCCGCTGTGTAATGGCTCAGAGCTGGTGCCGGTCCAGACAGCCCAATGCCTTTGTCTTTCATCTGTCTCCACCAAGCTTTACAGAATTCTCTTGTTGTCAAATTTAGTTCTTCCTGTTCTGTCATTTTCCCCTTCTCTCTCGGTTTTTGCCGATCTCGGTTTCACTTCTTCTATCCATTTCTCGGCCTCTCTTTTCCCTGCCCGTTTTCTCCGTTTCTTGCTCCCTCGTTCAGTTCCGTTGTCTTATCTCAGTGTTTCTTTTACAGCCTCATTTCCTGTCGCCCCCCCCCCCCCCCACCCCTCCACACTCTGTACCTGCGATGAGCCTCCTGGCCCACTGTCCACTAACTAACTCATGGGTACACAAAAATGCTGGAGAAACTCAGCGGGTGCGGCAGCATCTATGGAGCGAAGGAAATAGGCAACGTTTCGGGCCGAATTTTCTGCTCTAATAACCAATAGCCAGACCTCGAAAGTTTACTATTGTGGATGTTGACATTGTTACTGGATGAGGAACAGGCGACTATTGATCCAGTATTATATTTTAATGAGAATTAAACATTATTCAGCACATTTCTTGCAATGGGGTCAGATGGACGGAGCAGAGACTAGTTAGCAGTTGCGTTTAATGTGGTCTGACCTCCAGTTACACTGTGGAGCCACATTCATGGTCACCGATACCGAATATATATGCAGATGTGGTCAAGGTAGAACCACTGATACATTCAATGATATCAAGTCTGAAGAAGGGTCTCGACCCAAAACCCCACCCATTCCTTCTCTCCAGAGATGCTGCCTGACCCGCTGAGTTACTCTAACATTTTGTGTCTACCTTCAATGATATCAATATAGATTCTAAAATTAGTTCAGATACTAATGTAAAATATGGCAGTTAATTAATTTCAGTGTAGAAATTGTTCTTCTTCTCCAGTCCAAAAAATCCCAATTTACCCCCAGCCGCTCCCAGGTCACATACTTCATAACTGTCAGGTGTTCACTTTCATACTTTTAGTTTAGTTTAGAGATACAGCGGGGAAACAGGCCCTTCGGCCCACCGATTCAGCGCCAACAAATGATCCCCACACACGAACACTATCCTACACACACAGGGGACAATTTATAATTATACCAAACCAATTAGCCTACAAACCTGTATGTCTTTGGAGTGTGGGAGGAAACCGGAGCACCCGGAGAAAACCCACGCAGCTCACAGGGAGAACGTACAAACTCTGTACAGACAGCACCAGTAGTCATGATCGAACCTGGGTCTCTGGCGCTGTGAGGCAGCAACTCTACCGTTGCGACACCGTGCCACACATGTGGAAAGGGAAAGGACAGTTCCTTATAACTGAGGAAGGGTTACAGACGCGAGACATCGATTCCCTTTCCACAGATACCTCCTGACCCGCTGTGTGTGTCCAGTGTTTTCTGTTTTCACACAGTGGGTGGTGGGTGTCGTGTAAAGAGCTAGCTGCCCAGGGTTGGTGGGTGGGAAGGGGCAGGTTGAAGCAGGTACATGGATAAACAACATTTAAAAGACATTTGGACAGGTACATGGATAAAAACTTTAGAGGTATATGCCAAATATGGGCATGTGTGACTAGTGTAGATGGGGTATCTGGGTCAGCGTGGGCAAGTTGGGCCGAAGGGCCTGTTTCCAATCTGTACAACTCTATTTCAGATTTCCAGCATTTGCAGTGTATATTTTTAAACTTAGCCTCATTTTCGTACTTCAATCATTCAATTGAAATCACGTTCTGTGGGAATCCTCCCCCTTCTCTTCAGTTCCAAGTTTCTTTGAATTTCAGTGCTGCTTCTCTAGCTTAGTTTCAGATTAATTCAAATGAAACCTTTTATTGACATAAAAGCCTTAGTTCCCTTGGGCATTTCCCAATGATTCAGCAGCTCATCAATCACTGTTGGCCAAGTGACTGGGAAAGGTAACATGTACACATCAGAGCCTCACACTGACAGGTGACTCACTGAGCTGGAAACCTGCTAGAGTTGCGCAGCGGGTAGTGTTGCTGCCTCACAGCGCCATAGACCCAGGTTCCATCCTGACCTCTGGTGCTGTCTGTGTGGAGTTCCCACGTTCTCCCTGTGACCACGTGGGTTTTCTCCGGGTGCTCTGGTTTCCTCCCACATCCAAAGACGTGCGGGTTTGAAAGGTGAACTGTCCTCTGTACATTGCCACTAGTGTGTTAGCAGCGATGATTGGCATAGACTTGGTGAGACAAAGGACCCAATTCCACGCTGCCTCACTAATCTCAACAAGACATTTGCTGGTGGGAGTCTGAATGTATTTGAGTTTGTTCCCTCTGCCTCAGGGACTGGGTGAGTGAGGAACCACATTCATCAGAATACAAAGCACACGCCAGTCCTCGGTGACAGTGTTTGCTATGTGTGTGACTGACCACAAATTGCAAAACATTCTTTAATGCAGCATGAAGCCTTTTATCCAAGACAAGCCAAGCACACACCCAGTTTCTGTTTATGATTTGTCAGGAAAGGTCACAGACAGGAATCACTACGTGATGCCGTTTGTCATTGACTGCCAGGTCTTCACGTCTCATGGGGAAAGCATTTAGTTCAATTTTCAAAAACTCAGGTAATTATTGAGAAATACTGGAAAATATAAGCCACATTTCCGCAAGTCCGCTCTGCTAATGTGCAGCTGAGCAGTAGTTCCTGATTCTGCCGTTCAAACCTTTACTTCAGGTTGTGTCTGGCTGAGCTCCAGCTCCCAAGTGTTCACAATGCCACATGCCCACAACCACGTGAATCAATTAGAAGAGAGAACAGTACAGCACAGGAACAGGCCCTTCGGCCCACAATGTCTGTGCCGAACATGATGCCAAGTTAAACTGATCTCATCTGTATGTGATCCATATCCCTCTTGTAGCCACCGTCCACACACACATGTCTAAAAGCCTCTTAAACACCACCATCGTATCTGCCTCCACCACCACTCCAGGCCCCACCACTCTGTGTAAGAAAAACTTGCCCCGTACATCTCATTTAAACTTTCCCCTCTCACACCATAGTGCCCTCTAGTCTTGGGAAAAAGTATTTCTTCTCATCTCAGTCCAAAATGGCCAACTATATATATCCCAAAACAATGAACATTAGCCCAGGATTCCCAGAAAACAGCTGCTCAAATCAATAGCAACACATTAGACTGCTCAGCCTGGCATTAGTAATCAGGGTCTCGACCCAAAACGTCACCTATCCATGTTCTCCACAGATGCTGCCTGACCCGCTGAGTTACTCCAGCACTCTGTGAAACATCACCTATCCATGTTCTCCACAGATGCTGCCTGACCCGCTGAGTTACTCCAGCACTCTGTGAAACGTCACCTATCCATGTTCTCCACAGATGCTGCCTGACCCGCTGAGTTACTCCAGCACTCTGTGAAACATCACCTATCCATGTTCTCCACAGATGCTGCCTGACCCACTGAGTTACTCCAGCACTTTGTCTCCTTTTGTGATCAATAGCATCCGCTCCTTGAAGCTAACACAAATCCAGAACTCCTGCACACAATGGTACAAATCAAAAAGGCTCCTTAGGAACAGCTGTCAGCATGCAAATGCCAGCGAGAATCAGGATGTTACTCCCAAAAATGGGGGAAACTAAAATAAAGGAAGCAAAAAGAGAGTGAATGAGAATAGATTAGCTGCTAATTTAAATGGGAATTCACAAATGATTTAAAGAGTAAAAAGGCAGTAGAGAGGAGCATGGTTTACTCAGAAGAATAATGGGACCTTGCAGACTGATGCGGAGGGGAGTGTTACAGTATTCAATGAGCTCTTTGCATCTTGTCTTTGCCAGTGAAGAGGGTACTTCCAAGGTAACAGCGTAAGAGGAGATTATTGAGAAAACAAAATATTATAAAACTTGAATAAGAAGGAACTGCAGATGCCAGTTTACACCAAATACAGACACAAAAAGCTGGAGTAACTCAGCGGTTCAGGCAGCATATCGAGAAAAGCAACAGGTGATGTTTCAGGTCAAGACCCTATATCAGTCTGAGAGTCAGGGGAGAGGAAAACCAGAGATGTGTTACCTGTATCTCTCCCGATCCCTACACTGCTAAAGGAACTCGACCCGAAACGTTACCTATTCCCGATAAATATCGAGGTTTTGGAAAAGTTGGCAAACTAAGATCCAAGGGAATCTCCAGAGGAAATCACAGGGATGGTGACCCGTAGTCTGTCAATGTTGTTTGGGTACAGGGTGATGCTGGAGGGTGGGAGAGTGGTGAATATTATTGGACACAAAGTGCTGGAGTAACCTAACGGCTCAGGCAGCATCTCTGGAGAACGTGGATAGATAATGTTCTGGGTGGGGACGAGGAAGATTGCAAACAGCCCGGTCCATCACGGTTACTGACCTCTCCACCATCCAAAGTCCAGCACAGTTACTGACCTTCTCATCATCCAAGGCATCTATAGCAGTTGCTGCTTCAAAACGGCAGCCAGCATCGTCAGCGACCCACACCACCCTGACCACACTCACATTTCACTCCTGCCTTCAGGAAGAAGGTACAAGAGTCTGAAAATTGTAATGTCCAGGTTCAGGAGCAGCTTCTTCCCAACAACCATCAGGCTATTAAACACCTGAAACTCATACGATCATAAGGCCATAAGTGATAGGAATAGAATTAGGCCATTCGGCCCATCAAGTCTACACCATTTAATCATGGCTGATCCATCTCTCCCTCCTAACCCCATTCTCCTTCCTTCTCCCCGTAACCTCTGACACTCTCTGACATGCTCCAACTAATCTCCAAACTACAAACGGTCTTGATTGCACCAGGGACTTGGGGGGTGATGCTTCTGTCGTGGAACCATTGTTTGCTTGTTTTCATATATTGAACTGTTTGTTGATGAAGGTGACTATGTTTACATATCTGTTGTTGCTGCTGCTGCAAGAAAGGATGGCACTGTTCCGTGTCAGGACCAATGACAATAAAACACTCTTGACTCTCCTTCAGTCTGAAGTCTGAAAAAAAAGGATTTTGACCCAAAACATCACCTATCCATGTTCTTCAGAGATGCTGCCTGGCCCATTGAGTTACTCCAGCACTTTGTGTCCTTTTGTATAAACCAGCATCTGCAGTTCCTTGTTCTACATGGTGAATCTTATTCCCTTGTTCAAACACAAAGCACCAAGGAGCAACACAGCCAGTCCGTTTAAACTCAGAGACGGGGAAAGCACTTCATAACATCGATTCAGGACAGAGTTAATAGTAACCAGGAACAAAATGGAGAAAAAAAAGCCAAGATAGATTTGTTATGGAAACATTGTGTTTAACCAATTGGATGGAATGTTTTGATGAGGTAATGTTATCCTATCCACGTACCTGTCTAAATGTTTCTTAAACGTTAGGATAGTCCCAGCCTCAACTACCTCCTCTGTCAGCTTCTTCCGTACACCCACCACCCTCTCTGTGAAAAGGTTACCCCCTCAGATTCCTATTAAAACCCATGTCCTCTGGTCTTTGATATACCTACTCTGGGCAAGAGCCTCTGTGCATCTGCTCGATCTATTCCTCTCTTGAGGAAGGTGAATAATTCTACAGGGATCAGTTCCAGGGCGTTTCTTTTCAAAATAAGAGTCAAGTCATGAGTCAAGTGTGTTTTAGTGTCATATGTCCCGAACGGGACAATGAAATTCTGACTTTACAATAACTTTACAATAATGACCTTGACATGTGGTGCAAACCACATTTTGCAAATTGGCAGTTGATACAAAATTGGCGAAACTTTGTTATGAGATACAAAGAAAACACTGATACATTGTCACATGGTATCAAGAGACTGGTTATACAGGCAGATGACGTTTCATTTGAGAAGTGGGAGGTGCAGCAAGAATTAGAAAAGACAGCATGGAATAAAGGACTGAAATCCAGACTGAAGAAGTCTCGATCCGAAACGTCACCCATTCCTTCTCTCCAGAGATGCTGCCTGTCCCGCTGAGTTACTCCAGCATTTTGTGTCTTTCTTCTATTTAAACCAGCATTTGCAGTTCTTTCCTACACATGCTAAAGGGAGTGTAGGAGCAAAGGCCCCTGGTAAATGGAGGCAAATAAAACCTATTGAGATTGCAGAGTGGCTGTGAAACGTGTTAGTGTGGCCTCCGCATGGCCTCCGCTGTGGGCCACTACATTGTAGGAAGGAAATGGTGCCAGACACAATACCGCACAAATTTACAAAAATAGTTCCTGGGATCAGAGGCCAATGACTCTAGTGGGACCGAGAATATTTTCTTTAGAGAAGGTCAAAGGGACTTTCCTGAAAAGTTAGTCATATTTTACATTTCATGAGGCTGATATTCATATTTATGTTTAAAAACATTGTTGAAGCCTGCTCAGTTACTTTACAAACACCTGTGATCATTTTTGTTGGTTGGCCTTAACTATGCATTAGTTTCGCTCCCATCCTTATTTCCATATAGTTGTATATATTAGAAGGAGAGAATGAACACTAGCCAGAACATGTTCCCGGTAAAATCTGGATTAAGCAAATGGTATAGATTTACCTGTTTAACTGGAAGTCAAACCTTGAACATTTGGCATTAACTTTGTGAAATGTAGAAGCCCTGAACTTTGGCCAGAGTAGTCGGCTTTCCTGAGTGATGGAAACTGTTGGTGGAAAAACACATCTTGGTCGCATGTCTGGGCAGCCCAGAAGCGAGAGGCATAGACAGATTGTAGGGTTCAGGAGAGAAGAACAGAAATAGGGATGGAAAGTTCAACGGAAGTCTAGCGTATGGGAGGCCAGGCTTAGCCCACTTCCCAACTCTTGGCCCATTGCACGGCAGCATATAGTTGTTAAACCCGCCATCCAGGTACTTTATAAAATGCCAGTAAAGTGGTTTTGTTCCACCACCCTTTCAAGGAATGAGGTTCACACAACATTGAGTGAATTACTGTTGCAACACTTTTCCATCTACCATCCAGAACCAGAGGACGTAGGTTTAAAGTCAGGGAGGGGGGGGGGGCATTTGTTGTATTGAACGAGCTGTCAGAGGTAGTTGAGGCAGGTACTATCACAATGTTTGGGAAACATTTAAACGGGTATGTGGATGGGATAGGTTTAGAGGGATTATAGGCATGTAGGACTAGTGTAGATGGGGCATGTTGGTCAGCATGGGCAAGTTTTGGCCAAAGGGCCTGTTTCCATACTGTATGACTCTAAGAGATGGATTTATGCTCAATAAACAAACTTACACTAAATATACTCACCAGCATGCTGTGAACGAGGTCCCTCATGCTTTCTTGTCAAAGCCTCTGATAATTGTACATCCCTGTAATTAAACTTTCCCTTGTCGAAACCCCACAGAGTCACAGGCTGAAGAAGGGTCTCGACCCAAAACGTCACCCATCCCTTCTCTCCAGAGATGCTGCCTGTCCCGCTGAGTTACTCCAGCATTGGGGATCATGACAGAAGCCTCCTCGTGGCGATCCCCGGAAACGACGACACGATGCACTCTGTGACGCGTCCGGCGACCAATTCTGTCAACGTGTTGGATGACGACAGGAGCCAACAGCGAGCTACAAGTCGTCTGACACACGAGCGAACGAACTCCAGCATTTGGTGTCTACCACAGTCATTAATGTCCCAACACTAGTAACTCCTCCGCATGGTCTATACAGCCCTGACAACTATCCCATGGAGTGGTGATGAAAAGTATACACGGTACTCTAAGTGACGACATGCTGGAGTAACTCAGCGGGTCAGGCAGCATCTGTGGAGAACATGGATAGGTGACGTTTCACAGAGTGCTGGAGTAACTCAGCGGGTCAGGCAGCATCTGTGGAGAACATGGATAGGTGACGTTTCACAGAGTGCTGGAGTAACTCAGCGGGTCAGGCAGCATCTGTGGAGAACATGGATAGGTGACGTTTCACAGAGTGCTGGAGTAACTCAGCGGGTCAGGCAGCATCTGTGGAGCGAAGGAAATGGGCAACCTTTCGGGCCGAAACCCTGAAGGAAATAGGCAATGTTTCGGGCCGAAACCCGGAAGGGTTTCGGGCCGAAACGTTGCCTATTTCCTTCGCTCCATAGATGCTGCCGGAACATGGATAGGTGACGTTTCACAGAGTGCTGGAGTAACTCAGCGGGTCAGGCAGCATCTGTGGAGAACATGGATAGGTGACGTTTCACAGAGTGCTGGAGTAACTCAGCGGGTCAGGCAGCATCTGTGGAGAACATGGATAGGTGACGTTTCACAGAGTGCTGGAGTAACTCATCGGGTCAGGCAGCATCTGTGGAGAACATGGATAGGTGACGTTTCACAGAGTGCTGGAGTAACTCAGCGGGTCAGGCAGCATCTGTGGAGAACATGGATAGTGATGTTTCAGGTCGGGATGCTTCTTCATACACAGTACTCTACCTGAGGCTCAATACAGATCCAACATGGCCTCCGTGGCCATATTCTGCAACTCAGCCAATACAAATGTTCTTAAAGTTTGTTGTTTTCTCAGATTTTTTTTAAACAATTAACAATTTAAAATTTGTCATAATTTTGAATGATTTTAAGTATCTCTTGCTCAGCCGAATAATTTAGGACCGAGGGATTTTCAGAGTCAGAGAAGACTGTCAGCTGCCAATGTTTTCATGGGCACTCTGTGGGGCAGTGTTCAGCAGGTCTGTGGACACTCTGCCACCATTCAGCTCCAATTCAGCACACAGGCTAGCACAGGGGTGGCACAGCAGTAGAGTTGCTGCCTAACAACGCCAGAGACTCGGGTTCGATCCTGACCACGGGTGCTGTCTATACTGAGTTTGTACGTTCTCCCTGTGACCACATGGGTTTTCTCCGGGTGCTCCGGTTTCCTCCCACACTCCAAAAACGTACAGGTTTGTAGGTTAATTGGCTTCGGTAAAATTGTAAATTGTAAATAAGTGTAGGATGGTGTGCGGACTTAATGGGCCAAAAAGTCTGTTTCCACCTTGTATCTCTAAGGTCTAAATCCTAAAGGCCTTCCACATCTGGCACAGGTAAGTATTGTCCGCGGGTATTTCAGACAGTGTGCAGCCACCAACAAGTTCAGCTCCACTCTAATCACGTCATTGGATCTAACTGCCCAAACCGGCTCCTTGTGTTGCTGTGCTCACCTGACATCATGATCTATTATGTTTAATCTTCTCTTGCTCAATACCACAGAGTATTTCTGCCACTGTGGGAGAGGAGACTATCATTGTACCTTCTCAGGCCATGATCTAAAATAAACTCGACACCCTTCACAAACAGACAAAACTCACCAAGCCTTGGTTCATTTCTCACCCCCACCCGTGTTTCAGCTTTCCAGACTGACATAGTCTCACACTCCCAGTCTGTGCTGGATGTGCAGTAACCACCCCATGTTCAATAACATGGCCAGAAGCTGCACTAATATAGGTCAGTGTCCAAGTATCACACCTGCCCAACATCAGCAGAACACCCTGTGATATTTATTGAAGAAGGGTCTCGACCCGAAACATCACCCATTCCTTTTCTCCAGAGATGCTGCCTGTCCCGCTGAGTTACTCCAGCATTTTGTGTCTATCTTTGATTTAAACCAGCATCTGCAGTTCTTTCCCATGCTATTTATTTACTTACTGCCCTCCGGTCAAAAATAGGCCATTTGATTTGAGACACAAGACAGGTGTACATAATCCACAGTTTCCACCACATTGAGGACAGTTCTTTCTATTCCATTTCTTTGTCAATTGGTTTTGTTTGATTAATAATTTAGTGCTTAATTGATTGAATTACAACAAGACAGGTGAGCTGGTTGAGTAAACTAACAAGTTGATGAGCTTACCTTGCACTAAACGTTATTCCCTTATCATGTATCTATACACTGTAAATGGCTTGATTGTAATCATGTATTATCTTTCCTCTGACGGTATAGCACGCAACAAAAGCTTTTAACTGTATCTCGGAAAGTTAGTTCATTGAATGAACACATTCTCTGTGAGTTGACTCTGTGAGTCTGAAGAAGGGTTTCGGCCCGAAACGTTGCCTATTTCCTTCGCTCCATAGATGCTGTTGCACCCGCTGAGTTTCTCCAGCATTTTTGTGTACCTCTGTGAGTTGACTATTGGCCACCATTTGATGGAACCATGGTCATGGCATGAATGGATTCATGTCACCACCAACTAGTTTTAAGATTATTGTTGTCCTATTCTCAGCTGCCCTTTGTTAATAGCGCAACCTGGAGTTGATTTTTAACAATAGTATTTTTAAGTAACAGTTGCTGGTAAGTGAACAGACTTTTCACATTTTTAAGAAAGAACTGCAGATGCTGGAAAACTTGAAGGTAGACACAAAATGCTGGAGAAACTCAGCGGGTGAGGCAGCATCTGTGGAGAGAAGGAAGGGTCTCGACCCGAAACGTCGCCTATTCTTTCTCTCCATAGATGCTGCCTCACCTGCCGAGTTTCTCCAGCATTTTGTGTCTACCTTTCACCTTTTTAATGTGTTCATCCCCTCTTGCCCTTTCTTTCACCAACCCCTTGCTTTGTATTTGATGCCAGTGACTGGCATGGCCCAGTTCAATGAGTGTTGCATTTCCCAGTCCCTGTCCACTACCTATAACTCTTGGTATTCCATTCCAGGCTATGGAGTGTCATCACTGACACACCTTGACTGCCTGAAGCTGATGGTTTTGCACTTTTCACCAGCCTGAAGTGACCGACCAAGGTGTGGCCTTGCGTTCCAGCGTTACATTCTGCGGCAAGTGAGTTCCAGCGCGGGTCACTACCCTACAAGAAAGAAGACTCTGAGTTTGGCTTAAATAGTTGAGATTACAAACCAGTTTTAACTCCCCAATGTAGTAGTGAGGGTAGATAGATTACTGTGGAATTCTGAGGGTTTTGTTTCCTTCTAAAGCTTCAAGGGCACCTTGAAGGTCCCTGTGCAGCACTGGGGAACAGTTACGTTATTTTGGTGTACGAGGGAACTGCAGATGCTGGTTTAAACCGAAGATAGACACAAAAAGCTGGAGTAACTCAGCGGGACAGGCAGCATCTCAGGAGAGAAGGAATGGGTGATGTTTTGGGTCGAAACCCTTCTTTAGTTATTTTGGTGCTCTGTTCAACCCGTCTCCTTCCTCCAGTTTGAGAATGGGGGAGGTTGTTCTAGCCCTCGAGCCAGTATCTGTATCTCCATTTGAGTCATAGAAGTCGTACAGTGTGGAAACAACCCCTTTGGCCCAACTTGCCCACACTAGCCAACATGCCCCATCTACACTAGTCTCACCTGCGTGTGTTTGGCCCATATCCCTCTAAACTGGCCATCTCCATTTGGTTGCTATAACTCTAATCTCTCGGTGAAGGTAGAATGTTGTTTTGTGAGCTGTATTTAATGACTGTCTCAATCCTGTTTGGTGGATTGTATGACCAACTCAGTTTCTCTCGTTTATTTTAGAGATACAGCACAGAAACAGGCCCTTCGGCCCGCCAAGTCCATGCCGACCAGCGATCCCCATACACTAGTACAATTCTACACACTAGGGTCAATTTGCAATATTTACTGAAGCCAATTAGCCTACAAACCAGTACGTCTTTGGAGCGTGGGAGGAAACCGGAGCGCCCAGAGAAAACCCACGCAGGTCACGGGGAGAACGTACAAACTCCGTACAGACAGCACCCGTAGTCAGGATTGAACCCGGGTCTCTGGCACTGTAAGACAATAACTCTATCCGCTGCCCCACTGTGCCGCCCTCATTGATGCAAGTTCCTTTCTCGACTAAAGCGGACACCGTAGCGAGCAGTGGCTTCCTACACATTTAGTGTCTATTCAGCAGAACGAGGTCCTTTTTCAGCAAAGTAAAATCATTGCACACTGTACGCAAAAAAGTTATAGTTGCGACTCGTTTTTAAATATTGATTACATAAAATAAAATGCACTACTTTGACCTTGTATATAATATAGAAAGTGCAAGCATGTTTATCTTGAGTTTAAATCATGACAAAATATTTTTTAAATTGATGCATGATTGACCCACTGTGTTTGTTTTAGGCAGTTACGTTTTGCAACTGCTGTAAAGTGAACTCTCTCTGCAGCCAACATATAAGTGGACTGTTGTGCTTTTGTTATCTCTGTGGAGTGGGAGTGTGAGAGTGAAACTGAGATGCCTCTTTGTTTGACTAACAGGGAAATGGAATTGAGAAGATACTGAAAGGACAGACGTGGCAGGTAAAATCTCTCCGGAATGGGGCTTTTCTAGTTTTGGAAATATGGCAGGGAGTTTTTCGTGGTTATGGATCAACAAGGAAACACAAAAGTGGACATTGGGTGTGGAAAGAAGTCGCAGCCTCTTTGTTTTAAATTTTTTATTGAAGTTTCAAAGGTGTGCAGTAGTGTTGTGATTGGCCAGTCCTCCATGCATTGGGCTTGTGAGGAGTTGCACTTTGTACATTTCATTCAAAGTTACAGCTAGTTATTGTGGATTGAGGCAGCATTTGAATAGTGTCTTTCAAAAGTTAATGCATTGGCCAACCATAGACTCGGTGACCGTTTGGTCTGGCAAGACTTGCCAGATCTCTGTTGCTGACCATTTTAACTCCCCTTCCCATTCCCACGCTGACCGTACTGTCCTGGGCCTCCTCCATTGTCAGAGTGAGGCAACACACACAAACCGGAGTAACAGCACCTCCTGTTCCACTTGGACAGCTTACAACCCAATGGTATGATAATTCAATGCCCAATTGTAAGTAACTTCTAACAACCCCGTCCCCTGAGCCCCACCTGGACTTGTACCTATTTCTCCACTCTCTCTCTCTCTCTCTCTCTCTCACTCCCCTTCCACCTACATTCCTTTTCCTGGTTTAACAATTCACAACTCTTCAATCCTGAAGAAGGGTTTCGGCCCGAAACGTTACCTATTTCCTTCGCTCCATAGATGCTGCTGCACCCGCTGAGTTTCTCCAGCATTTTTGTGTATCTTCAATCCTTTTGTCTGCGTGCTGTTTTTAAATCTCTGGCCCTTGTCCAACCATCTGCCTATCAACACCCCCTTCACCTGTAGTCACCTATTGCCTTCCATGCTTCGTCCGCCAAGCCTAATCCCCCCCACACCCCCCCCCCCCACACACAATCAATATGAAGATTAGCATTGTGTCTTTTTTCAATGTGTTGCCATTTTTCGTGTAAATTTCTAGGATGGGATTGGGGGGTGGAGGGGTTGGTGTAGTGGGGGGGGGGGGGAGTGGCCATTTTAGGGAAGTCCCTTTAGCAAGGTCAATGGAATTCCAATCAGTGATTTTGAATGTTCAGTCACTGATGGTCACACTGACAATGGTTTTTCTCTTTGGACTCTGAAGTGCATGTTTCTGGACCCAGGGAGTTCATGACCGCAGGCCCTGTTGTTCAGGGGATGAAAACTGCACGGACACCATGGCACGTTCATGTTGACCCTGGTCTTGGTCCTAGAAAGAGGTGGTACGTCAGGAGACTTTGTGCATCATTTACTGTTATATCTACTCTTTGAGGGAACTAATTGACTGATGTCAATGTACCACTCTAGCTTGGCTATCCAAACTTTACCCATTATATTATTATTCCTTTGACCTTTCCAGTCCAGTTGAATCTGATTCCACTTTCTTTCCAGATCAAAACAACCTCTTAAATAATCTCCTTTCCACCAATTATCTTCATTCTGAGCCCTCTGGTTACCTGTCCTGTTGCCTATGGAAATATTGTTTTGGTCAACAGTTTGGAGACTGCTGCTAATTCCAGCAGATCTGTATGCCACTCCATATGCTGGTGTTAGACGTACAGTTAAATGATTCAGTGGCTCCAGATACCACAGCGTCTAGAACTATCAGTGTGTCTACTGACAGCCTTGGACAATAGGAGTAGGCCATTTGGCCCTTCGAGCCAGCACCGCCATTCAATGTGATCATGGACTTGAAATGTGACGCTGTTTTCACTGAATCAAATAAGGGAAAAAAACTATTAATGTTTCGTGGGACTTGAGTGGAAAGGTGTCGGGCAACATGTAGATGGACAACAGTGAGAGAGTCAGAACCAAAGGGGAAGTGGTGGTGCAGCATGGAGTCTTCAGCTCCACTGGATGAGTGCTGGGTCCAGGGCGATAATATCCGGTTGAGTCTGGTTTGTGTTTTGACAATGTATAGCAGTGTTAACCCTTGCACCGCTGTTACTGATAGAGGGGGTGGGGAGAAAGACACAGTGCTGGAGTAACTTAGTGGGTTAAGCAGCATCTCTGGAAACCATGGAAAGATGATCGCTCAGGTCGGAACCCTTTTTCAGACTCTGAAGGAGGGTCCTAGCTTGAAACGTCACATGCCCATGTTCTCCAGAAATGCAGCCTGACCTGCTGAGTTACTCCAGCACTTTGTGTCTCCAGCATCTGCAGTCCCCTGTGTCTCCATGTCACTGAGAGGCCCTGCTCACTCTGAGAACAACACTGGGGCAGCACATTGGTGCAGCAATAGAGCTGCTGCCTCACAGCGCCAGAGACCCAGGTTCGATCCTGACTACGGGTGCTGTCTGTGTGGAGTTTGTATGTTCTCCCCGTGACATGCAAGGATTTTCTCCGGGTGCTCTAGTTTCTTCCCACATTTAAAGACCTAAGATTTGTAGGTTAATTGGCTTCGGTAAAAATTGTAAAATTGTCCCTGGTGTGTAGGATAGTGCTAGTGTACGGGGATCGCTGGTCGGCATGGACTTGGTGGGCCGATGGGCCTGTTTCTGTGCTGTATCTCTAAACTAAATTCAACTGCAATTTCCCAGTCTGTGTCTCTAATGCAGTGAATGATTGAGGAAGCTGAGTTTCTGTGTTATATTTTTACTAGCTTCCTTGACTCTGAATCAGTAGATTGTAATGACCAAGATGAAGTGTTTGTAATCACGTGATATCCCTCATGCTTTCCACCCAATGATGTCGTCTAGGAGTCCGGTTACTGTTGTAATATTGGGAACCTAGCAGCCCATTTGCTGACTAATGGTCTAATCTTCAATTGTTGGATCAGTGTGTAGGGTATAAAGTCCAGCGCACCAGTCAACTGCTCTGCTGTTGTTCACATTCGTGGGATTCTCTGCATCCACGTGAGAGGGCAGATGAGGTCTTGGTTTCCTGAGGCATCTTGGATAACGGTGCCTGTCGGTAGTGTCAGCATCTTTTAATAGGTAGGTGAACCTCCCCTCCCCTCTGTAATGTGTCCACCACTGGGGTCAGGCTGGTCAATGCCCATAAAGCAGCCCCACTTAGTATTCCTTCAATAAACACAAATGCCAGAGAGGTTCAGCAACGTCGGTGGAGTGAGGAAGATAATGGCTCAGCTCTGACACTCCTCTCTCTAGATGTTCTGTGGAAGAGGTTTGGATCGGAGTGGTTATTTTGGTTTACTCCACAGTTGCTTCCTGACCTGATGAAGGTTTCTGCCATTTCCTCTTTCTACTGGTATACCGATGGTTGAAAGCTTCAAGTTCCTCAGTGTAAATATCACCAGCAACGTATCCTTGACCAGCCGTATCTGCAGTTGGTCAAGGAGACCTGCGGCCTACACCAACTTGGTGGGGAGGCACCGATTCAGGACTTACCTGGACTTTTTACCTTGTCTGCACATCTGGATGCCCGCAGCGGCAGCTGCGGAGGGTTGGGGTCCCGACCACGGGGGAAAATGGAGGAGGACTGGCCAATTTTTGTGCCTTCCACCACTGTGGTGGATGTTTGTGTAAAATGTTTTAATTGTGTTTTTGTGTGTTCTTTAGCATTGTACCGCTGCTGGCAAATTCATTTCACTTCCACTTTATGTGCAATGTGACGAATAAAACTGATTGTGCTTGTGATTGTATCGAAACAATGACCAAGAAAACACACCAATGCCTCTACTTTTTTAGAAGGTTTAGTAAGTTCGGCATGTTCCCAACAACCCTCACCAACTTCTACAGATGCGCTGTAGAAAATATTTTATCGGGTTGCATCACAGCAAGGTTTGGGAACAGCTCACTACCAGACCGCAATAAATTGCAGAGATTGTGGATGCAGCCCAGACCATCACACAAACCAACTCCCATACATCGATTCCATCTACACCTCATGCTGTCTCGGCAAGGCCACCAACATAATCAAGGACCAGTCTCACTCCAGTCACTCCCTCTTCTCCCCTCTCCCATCAGGCAAGAGGTACAGAAGTGTGAAAACGCACACCTCCAGATTCAGGGACAGTTTCTTCCCAGTTATCAGTCAACTGAACCATCCTATCACCAACTAGAGTGCGGTCCTGAACTACTGTCTACCTCATTGGAGACCCTCGGACTGTCTTTAATCAGACTTTACTGGATTTTAACATACCAAACATTATTCCCTTTATCCTGTATCTTTACACTGTAGACAGCTTGATTGGAATCATGTATAGTCTTTCCACTGACTGGATAGCACGAAACAAAAAAAGCCTTTCACTGTACCTTACACGTGACAGTAAACTGAAATATTTCAGATTTCCTTAATTTGCCATATTTTCCATGTTATTTCTTCCTTTATGTCTTGTCCTTACATACACTAATCTGCTATTCCTTGGCGAGCATGTAACTCGCCAATACAATTCTATTTCATTCTATTTTAAGCATCATTTCCCTGGGCAGTCACTTAGAGGAGTCACTTCCCCGGTGGTCAGATGATCAATACCTTCTGCAGTTGTAATGGCCAAAAGTTCGTTCTGAACACTCTTTATAAACACAGGATCAGTCCTCTGACACTTTAATGCAGCCCTCTGTGAGGTTGTGTCGTCTTTTTCTTCACCCATCATAGAAACATAGAAAATAGGTGCAGGAGTAGGCCATTTGGTCCTTCGACCATTCAATATGATCATGGCTGATCTTTCAGAATCAGTACCCCGTTCCTCCATTCTGTTAGCCCTAAGAGCTATATCCAACTCTCTCTTGAGCACATCATCATCCAAGAACTGCTTGAGGGAGAAAATCTGAGTTTATCAGCATGCAGGAAGGTTGGTGAATGGAAATGATTCCAAAGCCTCAACACATTCCATGATGTCTTGGTGATAAATGCAGATGTGGTGGCAGGCAGCACAGTTGTTACGTGTGTGTTGAGGTGAATGTTATTGACCACAGCACAGTGAAGGAAGCAGGAACAACTAACTACCACATTACAAATTCTCCCACCTTTTAAATAAAAAACCTACTTCCTGGTGGCGAGTTTATTTGTGGAGACACAAACTGCCTTTGCAGTTTAACAACGACAGACACAACATGCTGGAGTAACTCAGCCACTCAGGCAGCATCTGTGGAGAAAAGGAATAGGTGATGTTTCAGGTGGAGACCCTTCTTCAGACTGAGTCAGGGAGGGGGATACTGGAATGATGGGAATGTACAGAACAGCCTACCTCCGCGCATATAGGGTTGTCTTGACTTAAATACATTATTTCTGCAGCTTTGGCTACCATTTCTATTACTAATTATATGCACAAATTGTAGTTTAGTTTAGAGATACCGCATAGAAACAGGCCCTTCGGCCCACGATCACCCATACACTAGTTCTATGTTATCCCACTTTTGCATCCACTCCCTACACACTGGGGCCATTTACAGAGGGCCAATCAACCTACAGCCCCGCACGTATTGGGGCTGTGGGAGGAAACCCACGCAGTCACAGGGAAGACTTGCAAACTCCCCACAGCCAGCACTGGAGATCAGATCGAACCTGTGTCTGGGGTGCCGTGAGGCAGCAGCTTTACCCGCTGCGCCGCCCATTAGTCTGAAACCAAAATGTTCGTCCACATCAAGACATAACGCAGATGTGAATCACTGTTGTATTTATAAAATGCCTCTACCTGTGGGCTCTTGTACTTTGTGCTGGAGGGGTGGGGCCAGGGGCAGGGCTGGCTGCCTTAGACCTGCCGCACATGTCATGTCACTCTGCAGTTCCCACACCTGGGCTTTCCCCATCTCACCTGCAACAGTTTAGTCCTGCACTTCCTGCTACACACACGGCTGCAATCCTGTCTGGAGGGGCCTCTGCAGTCGCAACAATGGTGAAAAAGTCTCGCAAGGTAATGGGGAACTTTATTGTCCTTGTCTCTTGCAGCAGTTAAATTGCCTTTTGTGTGTATTATGTAAATTGAGTTTAAACTCGCAGGAAACTTGACACCATGGCAGTTTGCGCCTGCGTTTTGTCTCCTTGTTTCGGCGCAAGATGAGGTTAGAGATTGATTTGCATTAGTTTTGGCTGTAAACGTTGATATGTTCCCCATGTTCCCCATGTCCCCCTGACGCGATCGCCCAGTTGCTGTTCACCCGCTCGCTATTTGTTCTGCGGCAGTTTGTTATTCGATATAATGATCCCGTCTAGTTTCATTTTGAACCTGCAACTTGTCGCGGTGTCTCCACCCCAGGTGTGGGTCCAGGCACATGAGGAATACACCTTGGGGGCCCGGTGCTTCTGTGTGTCCGAGATGTCCACATTCTTTATTGAACGAGGTTCCCCTCTCCCATCATAGATGAGGCCCTCCCTTGTGTCTCCTTGCTCCCCCTCCCCATGGTCCTCACCTTCCACCCCACCACCAGACACATATTCCCATCTCCACTCCTTTTCGCCTTCCGCAGAGACCGTTCCCTCCGCAACTCCCTGGTTAACTCATCCCTTCCCACCCAAACCCCCCCTCCCTCCCTCCCTCCCCAGGTACCTTCTTCCCCAGCGACCGCTGAAGATGCAACACCTGTCGCTTTTTCCTCATCTCCGTTCTAAATGTCTTGCCCCTTATCACAGACACAGTGATCAAGAGGAGCAGCCCTGTGTGGTTCTGTTTACTCCACCCCCCCCCCCCCCTCTGTCAGTGTGATGGGATAGGCAATACAGCAGCAACCACCTGCCAGAAACGGCAGCCCGATGTTGTGGTTGTGGTCGGGGGAAAGATTTGCTGCTCAGACCACAACCATCAACAAAGGCCAGGAGAGGGGGTTGGGGAGGCAGCAGAGTGCACGGAATGTGGGCAAGTAATGGTGAGGGCTGGTAGAGCAGGAGGTGGGGAGGGATGGGAGCACCGATACCTGGACAGGAGGGTACTCTCTTTAGAGGGATGCACAGTCTCTCTAAAATCACAATCTCCTGATCCTTATTTTTAATCAAAGATGTTCTGCATTCCTGAAAGCCATTTTGATCCCGTTGTAGCTGAATATTCTCCTGCTCTGTGAAGTGAGATGGACTTGCACCTTGATGGTACCTTCATAGGCAATGAAGGACACTTTCATTGCTGCTTTATTGTCATGTGCAAAGTCCATACACACAATCCCTGATTAGCAAACTGTACAGCAATGATCTACTGATCCTGCATGGAAGAGGTGCCATGTTTTGATGTCATTTTCCAAGTCCAGTCCGTGCTTTAGTTGTTATGAGCGGTGCCCGACCCAGGCGAGCCCCAGGCTGCTGCAGGGCCTCCAGCTGTTGCCTTCCTTGGACCCATGTCCCTCTCCTCTCCTCTCCGTCCACCTATGTGCCCCCGGGAGGTGGGATCCTCCTGCAGCCGACCTCGAGGTCGCGGTGGGCCAGACCCCAGTCCCCTCTCATCTCCCACCCGCCTCACTCCTCGCTGGTCGTGTGTGTCGTCGCTGGCTCCAACCTCCGGCCGCGAGCCCGGGTCAGCTCGGCTCGGCACGGCAAGGCATAGCAGGCTCCCTCTTCCTGGCTGTGGTCCTCCAGGTTCTCCAAGTATCACTGTTGTAATGTGAGAACTGTAGCCCCCAACTTGCACAGCAGCCTCGCTGTAACACAGCGCACAGAACCAGGACATGCCCTGCCATCAAGGTCACTGCGACACTCCTGTACACTCCTCCATGTATACCGGTCACCACTGGCAACAACTCTGGGTGCTGATATGAATCCTTCAACTAGCGTGACTGAGGATGAGTAATGTGATATTGATCATGGGTTATAATCTAGTAGTTTTTCCTGAAGCTGCTGTTGTTGGTCTTCAGCTCTCCATACATCTGATGGTAGCAGTGAGAAGGAGGCCTGGTCTGGTCTGGCTGGTGGAGTTCCTTGGGGATAGGTCACCATCTTATGAAGGAACATGGTGTTGATGGTGGGTGATGGGCTGGTGGAAGTCTGGCACTGATATGGCAGTGTTCACTGCTACTTAGAGATGCTAATGCGATTGGATCAAGTCATTGAGTGATACAGCATGGAAACAGGCCCTTCGTGGTCCTGTTCATGGTATGCAAGAGGTGGTCCATGGTGTTCTGTTGTTGTGGTGGGATCAGGGCTGTGCAGGTTGGTTCAACAACCTGGTATCTGTTCCTGGATCTGCTGATGTGGGACTTCAGGCCTCTGTACCTCCTGCCCGATTGTAGCAGTGAGAAGTGGGCATGGCCCAGATGGAGGGGCTCTTTGATAGATGTCATCTTTTGAGGCAGTGCCTTGTGTCAATGTATTTGATGGTGGGGAGGTGTGAGCCTGTGATGGACTGGGCTGGTGTAAATATGCAACAATAGAATTGTCTGCCAAGTCCCCGAGTCCCTGGCAATCTTCACGGATTTTTAGACTTGCCAAATGTTCTTGGAGATTTATTTCATCGCTTGCTTTCTCCACCACTGCCTCCGCCTCCACACTCCTGGCAATGTTCATCCTTCACGTATCTACCATCACATGATGATGAAAATACTCCCATTTGATCATCCGCCATGTTGTCAAAACATCATTTTTTCACCTCCGCAACATTGCAAAAATCAGATCCTCTCTCACACCCCCCGCTGCTGAAAGACTCATCCATGCCTTCATCTCCTCCCGACTGGACTACTGTAACTCTCTTCTTTTCGGAATCAATTCCAGCAGCATCAAACGACTCCAACTGGTCCAAAATGCAGACGCTCGACTCATTACCCACACCAAATCCTGGCACCACATCACCCCAGTTCTCAAAGAACTTCACTGGCTTCCCATTTCCCACCGGATCACCTACAAAATCCTGGTCCTCACCTACAAAGCCCTCAACAACCTGGCCCCCCCTTATCTCACTGACCTCCTCTCCCCCTACCAACCCTCACGGTCCCTCAGATCCACATCAGCTGGTCTCCTCTCCACTCCGAAATCAAACCTCTGCACTTTTGGAGGCAG
Source organism: Malacoraja senta (assembly GCA_038087875.1). Taxonomy (NCBI): domain Eukaryota; kingdom Metazoa; phylum Chordata; class Chondrichthyes; order Rajiformes; family Rajidae; genus Malacoraja; species Malacoraja senta. Next base: position 26,307,976 of record CM075988.1, read on the forward strand.
AGCCTTCTCCGGGGCAGCTCCCAGGCTCTGGAATTCCCTCCCACAACCGGTCCGAAATTCTGAGTCCCGCCTCAAGACCCATCTCTTCACCTCTGCATACCCTTAGTCCCATGTTCCCCTCCCCTTGTCTTACTGCTCTATTTTGTTTTGTTTATTCCTGACTCTCAATTGTAAAGCGACTTTGAGTCCTGAAAAGCGCTATATAAATAAAATCTATTATTATTATTATTATCTAACCATTTAACTGGTGGTTCAAAAAAAGCAAAAAGTATAATTTTGTTTAATTTCCTCCAATTTTTATGTTCTTCTTACCCCCTCCTCCCCATCACCGCCCACTTTAAACATTCATTGATTGTAGCTGTCTATTGGTGATTAATCCCAAATTCCTGCACACTCCAGGGTATTCCTCAAAGGTTTTCCACAAATTGCAGAAAGGCCCAAACAACCTGGGTCCCAGTCACACACTCCCTCTTCCTGACCTTCAGTGTAGGGTGGAATTACCTGCTCGATCTAACACCTGAACTTGCAGCCTTGGCAGTCCCCTGCTTGTGTAGGGAGGAACTGCAGATGCTGGTTTAAACCGAAGATAGACACAAAATGCTGGAGTAACTCAGCGGGTCAGGCTGCATCTCTGGAGAGAAGGAAGGGGGGACTATTCAGGTTGAGACCCTTCCTGCTGCCGTATTCGAGGGATTTCTCTTGGAGATTCTGGGCGTCTGTTGTTGACATTTGAGCATCCAATCCAGTTGGGTTTTTAGTGAAAGCTGAACTCCCCCTTTGACTGTGATTTGTGAACGAAGCGTTGCTTTTGTTACAACCCAACAGATTAATTAGTATCCATCATAAATGTATCTAGCTGGCTTGAGGCAGTCACATCGTACACATGTGCCTGACCCAAACCAAGATGTTTTCTGAACCGCAATGTTCTATGATAGGGCTGGAATGCAAATGTATCCGAAATCCAAATCATTTGCATTTAATCTTGTATCCGCGGCCATTAGTTTGATCATAATCATTTTACATATTTAATTTTTTTACATGCTCTCCTCTCGAATACAGATCTAAATTATTCACACATTTTTTGTTTCTCCTTCAGACCGGGCAAGTTCTGTTGCTTCCACTTCCTCTCCATCCAGAGTAGAATCTGTGGTGATAGATAGTGGCCGATCAGCTGCCTGGCTTCAAGTGATTTTTGCTTTTATCTTTATAATAACACACAAGAGGACTATTGGTCCGTCGAGTCCCACTCCACATCATTTGTCCTATTTCTCTGTCCCCCTGCTATTTATTGTCACCCGTGCCGTCGGCCCTCGCTTCATCTCCTGGTCGGGTAACCTTCTGGGGATCTAGAAGGAATCGGGGACCTGGAGGAATCCCAGGCAATCACAGAGTTTGCAAAATGCCCAACACTGCACAGACAGCAATGTTTTGGCTGCATAAAGATCTGATATCCTGGGCTGCTGCAGTCAGTGTGGGGGGTTGGAGAGAGATGCTGCCTGTTTATCTGCAGCTGGCTATCAAACTAAGTGAAATAATCAGTTAGCCCTTTGTGTTATTTGTACTCTATGTAAATGCAATAAATGAATAAACATCCTGCCTATAATTGCCTGCTGTGAGTTAAACGATAAGCATGTTTAGATCACATGGGGGTGAGGGGGTGGGACAGGTGGATGAGGAAATACTGGAAAATAAATCTGGTCAGACAGCTTTGCAGAGTCTGGCAACTTTCCTGTTGCCCAGTGCTTGTGTCTGCCAGCCTCCAAGGCATTTTCCAGTGTCAGCTTCTACCCGCTACTGGCAACGATCTCGCTGTGAATGGGAGTCGTCGATGGGAGGAACTGTAAAGTTGAGGTGCAGTTGTCAACTCTGGTTGGTATTCCTAAAGGTTTAATCGCGTCGTCTCCTTCCACCCTCTATCTGCCCTTCCTCCACCCTCTACTGTTGCCCCGAACAAGGATCTTTGTAAAAGATCCCATCCCATGGGGTCAATGTTCGGACCAGTTACCCATGACATAGGCTGAACTGCCATCCAGTTTCCATTTGATCTGCTCTCCTGCCCTCTCCAAGTTACCCTGTCCACACGAATCCCATCCCCCCTCTTGGTCCCTGATCCTGTCAGAATGCTAACCATCCAATGACCATTGACCATTAACTGATATGTTTAGATGTTTGTGTTCCTTGGTTGATGGAGACCGTGTCCACAACATGTAAACATGCCCTGCTCCCAAGCCCACGTGGACCATCCAATGCCCACCACATCAGTTCCATTTCACGTTTGGTACACTCCCAGTGGCTGCCCTGACCCACCACCACTCACCAATGCATTAGGGGTGATTTTCATTGTCTAATTAACCCACCAGTGTGCCAGTTCTGTGAGGAAACCATAGCAGCAGGGGAATTTCATGAGGAATGGTTAAAGTCCCCACACAACACCAAGGTTGGGCTTGTGTCTGGGTGATAGTGAAGCGGCAGCTCTACAGGTTACACCACTGATTGAATCTCTCGTAACAATCCACCCTTGTCCCCCAACCCGGACGCACACACACTCCTCCTTGCACACTAATGGTCCCACTCTGACTTCCTTATCCCATCCATAGGCCGGCACGCTCCCAAAGCTGGGCCCCGCACTTTGCCATCTTTCTGCTCCTGTATTGAATTGGCTCTCTTTAGACTGTGGACTTTAGAGACACAGCATGGAAACAGTCCCTTTGGCCCATCGAGTCCGTGCCGACCAGCAATTACCCAGTACACTAACATTATCCTATACACACACACACACGGGACAATTTTTGCCAAAGCCAATTAACCTACAAACCCGCACATCTTTGGAGTGTGGGAGGAAACCGGAGCACCCGGAGAAAACCCACGCGGTCACATGGAGAACGTTCAAACTCCGTACAGACAGCGCCCGTAGTCTGGATTGAACCCGGGTCTCTGGCGCTGTGAGGCAGCAACTCTACCTGCTGCGCCATCGTGCCGCCCCTCAGTCACGTTACAAATTGTACTCGACTGTTTCCTCAGTCCTGCGTGCAGATTTTGAATCCTCTACACCCACGTCCCTCGTTTGGTTACATGTTGACAAACCCGGTGACAGAATCGAAGCCAACATCTGCGCACGCCTGCTCGTGCCACTGTGTATTTGGGGACGTGGCCTTGGTTCCTTTCTATTTGCTGCTCAACAACTGTCACAGATTCCATGTATCGCTGACATATTGTTCCCTTCACCAGCCCGTAGCTGCGGAACCTGCAGCCTTGCGATCATTGATGTATGGAGAGTACTAGCTATGAGGACAGACTTGGATTGTTTACTAAGCATCACACACTGAGGGGAGATGATAGAAATGCGGGGAATTGAGAATCACGAAAGTGTTACATTGTCTGTCTTTTTTCCTGGAGTATAATTATCAAATACTCGAGGTTTAGGTTTAAAGTGAGGGGGAAAAGTTTAAAGGAGATTTGCTGGGCATGTTTTTACACAGTAGTTGTGGGTTGGAAACATGGACGATGCCGACATTGAAGAGTCATTTGGACAGGCGTATGCATGGGCAGGGGGTGGGTGGATATGGACATGATAGTCGGGCAGATGGGATGGTTTACATTGCTACTATGGTTGTTATCCCCTTTATCATGTATCTGTACACTGTGGACGGCTCGATTGTAATCATGTATTATCTTTCCACTGACTGGTTAGCACCCAACTAATGCTTTTCACTGTACCTGGGTACAGGTGGCAATAAACTAAACTCCGCTCGTGGTGGACACAGCCATGGGGTCCTGTCCTTGATCTGTTCTATGTTCTGCTTCTTCTCATGTTTATCTCTTCAATTCTTCATCCCTCATCTTTGTTCCTGTAATTCTTCCAATACTCTGGATTCCTCTGGTCGTGTTTGTACCCCCTGTTTTAATCCGTTCATTGTGAAACCATGCTTCTGGCTGTCCCTAACCTAAATGCTTCATTTCTTGCCTGAGTTGTTTACCAATCTCTTCCTGTTTGCCACATTAATAACCGTTGGACAATTATCATTGACCACTTCGCAATCAGTTTGTATGAGAAGATTCATGTGAACTGACTCAGCTAAAGTTGTAAAATCCAATTTGTTGTTGTAAAGGAAAGACTTCTTTGTCAGATTGGATCATATGACATTATTGCCATAGAGGGAGTGCAGAGAAGGTTCACCAGACTGATTCCTGGGATGTCAGGACTGTCTTATGAAGAAAGACTGGATAGACTTGGTTTATACTCTCTAGAATTTAGGAGATTGAGAGGGGATCTTATAGAAACTTACAAAATTCTTAAGGGGTTGGACAGGCTAGATGCAGGAAGATTGCTCCCGATGTTGGGGAAGTCCAGGACAAGGGGTCACAGCTTAAGGATAAGGGGGAAATCCTTTAAAACCGAGATGAGAAGAACTTTTTTCACACAGAGAGTGGTGAATCTCTGGAACTCTCTGCCACAGAGGGTAGTCGAGGCCAGTTCATTGGCTATATTTAAGAGGTAGCTAGATGTGGCCCTTGTGGCTAAAGGGATTAGAGGGTATGGAGAGAAGGCAGGTACGGGATACTGAGTTGGATGATCAGCCATGATCATATTGAATGGCGGTGCAGGCTCGAAGGGCCGAATGGCCTACTCCTGCACCTAATTTCTATGTTTCTATGTTTCTATTCATGGTGAACACATTGGTTTCTTCTCCCATCTCCAGGATTTGTTTTTTAAAGTCAGTAAATTAAAGCAAATAGAAAATAATTCTGATGCTATTTCTCTGAAGGCTTAGCACAGTAATCCAAAGATTGCTCTTCCTAGATTCATACAACAGGGAGGAAGGCCCTTCGGCCCACTGCTTCTGTGTTAACCATTAAATACCCATTTACACTAATCACATTTACATCTATTCTCCTGACAACTCCCTGAGATTCTCCCACCTGCCCACACATTCGGAGTCATTTACAGGGACCAATTACAGAGGTGTTTGCAATGTAGGAGGAAACCAGAGCCCAAACAAAGCCCACATGAAGACTGTGCAAACTCCACATTGTCAGCACCGGTGGTCTGGGTTGAATCTGTTGTTGGAGTGGTGAGGTTGTGGTCCTCCTGTCCCAGTCTCCCACAGAGCCTGAGACACTGTATGTTTGGTGTCAGAGCCCAGCTGCGCTTGAAGCTTGTCATTATTGATTTGTACATCCAGGAACAAACTGACATAATGCATTCTCTTAAGAAAAGCCCAGACAGTGATTGAGAGAATGACATTATTTAAAACCATGTTCATGTGTGTATATATTTATATAATGATATATGGACACGCTGATCTGTTCTGTAGTCAATGCCTACTATGTTCTGTTGTGCTGAAGCAAAGCAAGAATTTCATTGTCCTATCAGGGACACATGACAATAAACTCACTTGAACTTGAAGAAGGAACTGCAGATGCTGGAAAAATCGAAGGTAGACAAAAATGCTGGAGAAACTCAGCGGGTGAGGAAGCATCTATGGGAGCGAAGGAAATAGGCGATGTTTCGGGTCGGGACCCTTCTTCAGAATGTGCATGTGCAGTTTAACATCCACTTTGTGCCCGCAGATAAATTGAACAAAAGATTTACCTTACAAACTTCAACTTTTTGACTACATTTAATTCTCACATTCAAAAACATAAAATCTTCTGTGTATTAACACTGCCTAATCAGTGCCACAGAATGCATTGCTGTTTTATTTTCTTTACACAATTTAAAATGCATCCTTTGATTATTTACAAGAAGCTAGTTTTCCAAATTACAAATTGTACATTTGATCAAAGACTAGAAATATTCAATATAGGTTTTGCCTTTTGTTCTCGACTGCGTTAGAGAGTGAAGGTTCTATTCTGGGAACTATGCAGTTTGACGTCTTTCCAAACCAGCAGGACCTCCTCTTGAGGCCATTGTTTTGGACAAGATTCAGACAGAGTGAATCTGAACCCAATGTAACTATGCTCGGCGACACTCTCTTATTGTTCTGACATTACGCCCATGGAATTAAAATCCACTGCAGAATTCAGTAGCAGGTTGATTCATTAACCAGAAAACATATGTTTACATAATAAGCCATCGTACCAGAGGTGAAATAGGAAAAGCTTCACTACCATAAGTTATAATAGTTATGATCTACGCTTCTTAAATCAAATGTACAGCAGAAGCCATAGTTCTGCTCTCACCCTTCCCCCCACCCGCCTCAGTGCTCACCTTTCACCCATTCGCCTTCGCATCCAACACTTCATCTTTCTTTCCTCCCATAAGCGGTCTGAAGAAGGGTCCAGAATCGAAACGTCACCTATCCATGTTCTCCACAGATGCTGCCTGACCTGCTGAGTTACTCCAGCACTCTGTGAAACGTCACCTATCCATGTTCTCCACAGATGCTGCCTGACCCGCTGAGTTACTCCAGCACTCTGTGTCTTTTGATTGAATGGTAATGTTCATTTTAATTGAAAGCTTAAAGGGAGAGCTTTACATGGGTGTGGGGAGAGAGTTGATGTGAGAGTGTTTGAGTGATTGGATAGTGGTCTCGGAGAGCTGGCACGGACGGGCATGGCTGGTGCATTGCTGCCCTCCCCACTGCATGTACATTTCCACCCACTAATCCAACAGTTGGTGAACCCTGACCATTGCAAACATTTCCTTTTTGGCATATTTCCTGAAGCTCAAATATCTACAATGGATTATGTGGCAAGGTCGTAAAGTGATTCAGTTAATTCCAGTGGTTTAGATTCGACGTGGAAGAGGTTAGGCAAGGTCTCGAGTGTACTGTTGAACAGGTGCGCAAGGACCATAATTTCCTCATTCACAGTGTTCGCTCTATTCCTGCGGTTATGAGTCGCTTCTCGGTTTAATGTGAAAGGAAGATGTTTCCCCTCTTCTCTCTTCAACTTTTGTAAATTATTTAGGTGATGACCATTGTGGATTTTCAAACGTTTCGAGGTAGTAAGGTTTGACATAGAGGTCTGGTGCTAACGTGCAAGGGAACAGTCTGAAGAAGGGTTTCGGCCCGAAACGTTACCTATTTCCTTCGCTCCATAGATGCTGCTGCACCCGCTGAGTTTCTCCAGCATTTTTGTGTACATTCTGAGGAAGACGATCTACAGTAAGTAAGTCAACCTAGCAACTGTTTCTTGTAAATACTGCAGAAGTTTTGAAAGTTTCCCAAATATTGGAGCAGAATTCAAATTGTGACTGTGGACGGACATTTGAGAATTGAAACAAAGTGTAATGGGCTGTGAGTGAGCCGGATAATTCGTTTTTCTCGGGTTAGGGCGGCATGGTGACGCAGCGGTAGAGTTGCTGCCTTACAGCGCAGGAGGTCTGGGTTCGATCCTGACCACGGGTGCTGTCTGTACAGAGTTTGTACGTTCTCCCTGTGACCTGCGTAGGTTTTCTCCAATATCTTTGGTTTCCTCCCACACTCCAAAGACGTGCAGGTTTGTAGGTTTATTGGCTTGGTGTAAATGTAAATTGTCCTTGGTGTGTGTGTAGGATAGTGTTAATGTGCAGGGATCGCTGGTTGGTGAGGACTCGGTGGGCCAAAGGGTGTGTTTCTGCGCTGTATCTCTAAACTAAAGCTCAAGCGTTGTTTTCTGAAGACTTGAAGCATTGCAATCATGGTAATTTATTCCTGTGCTGGTGGCTTCACAGGCAAGGTGAGTGATCGCAGGAATGGAGTGGCTTGGGGGGGATTGTGATATTACAGCCATTGCAGAAACGGGGCTGAGAGAAGGGCAGTCTGATATTGCAGGGTATCGTTGCTACAGGCATGGTACAGAGGAGCATAGGGCTGCCTTTTTAGCCAGGGAAGACATATCTACAAAAGGGCAGCGGCTGCTGCTACGTGCAACGGCAGGCAGTAGTTAGGAATGTCCAGTGAACTTTTATAACTGTCATCACCAAAAGGTGGCGCCACCTGTGTACTGTGTTAGAAACATAGAAAATAGGTGTTGGAGGAGGCCATTCGGCCCTTCGAGCCAGCACCGCCATTCATTGTGATCATGGCTGATCGTCCCCAATCAATAACCTGTGCCTGCCTTCTCCCCATATCCCTTGATTCCACTAGCCCCTAGAGCTCTATCTAACTCTCTCTTAAATCCATCCCGTGATTTGGCCTCCACTGCCCTCTGTGGCAGGGAATTCCACAAATTCACAACTCTCTGGGTGAAAACGTTTTTTCTCACCTCAGTCTTAAATGGTTTCCCCTTTATTCTAAGACTGTGGCCCCTGGTTCTGGACTCGCCCAACATTGGGAACATTTTTCCTGAATCTAGCTTGTCCAGTCCTTTTATAATTTTATATGTTTCTATAAGATCCCCCCTCTTCCTTCTAAACTCCAGTGAATACAAGCATAGTCTTTCCAATCTTTCCTCATATGACAGTCCCGCCATCCCAGGGATCAATCTCGTGAACCTATGCTGCACTGCCTCAATCACAAGGATATCGTTCCTCAAATTAGGAGACCAAAACTGTACACAATACTCCAGATGTGGTCTTACCAGAGCCCTATACAACTGCAGAAGAACCTCTCTACTCCTATACTGAAATCCTCTTGTTATGAAGGCCAACATTCCATTAGCTTTCTTCACTATCTGCTGTACCTGCACGGCAACTTTCAGTGACCGGTGTACAAGGACACCCAGGTCTCGCTGTATCTCCCCTTACCTAACCTAACCCCATTGAGATAATAATCTGCCCCCTTGTTTTTGCCACCAAAGTGGATAACCTCACATTTATCTATATTCTACTGCATCTGCCACGCATCTGCCCACTCACTCAACCTGTCCAGGTCACCCTGCAACCTCCTAACATCCTCGTCACAGCTCACACTGCCACCCAGCTTTGTGTCATCCGCAAACTTGCTAATGTTGCTCCTAATTCCCTCTTCCAAAACATTAATATATATGGTAAACAGTTGTGGCCCCAACACCGAGCCTTGCGGCACTCCACTCGCCACTGCCTGCCATTCTGAAAAGGACCCGTTCACTCCTTCTCTTTGCTTCCGGTCTGCCAACCAATTTTCTATCCACGTCAACACCCTACCCCCAATACCATGTGCTCTAATTTTAGTCACCAGTCTCCCGTGCTGGACCTTATCAAAGGCTTTCTGAAAGTCTAGATACACTACATCCACTGGCACCCCTTCATCCATTTTCTTGTCACATCCTCAAAAAAATTCCAGAAGATTAGTCAAGCACGATTTCCCTTTCATAAATCCATGTTGACTTGGACTAATCCTTTTACTGCTTTCCAAATGCCCCATTATTACCTCTATTACAGCATCTTTCCCACCACCGAAGTCAGGCTAACTAGTCTGTAATTCCCTGTTTTCTCTCTCGCTGCTTTCTTGGATAGGTGAGGTCTGCTACATGGTTTTACCAGGTTGTATGCAAACCGATGCATTTCACTGTAGCTAGGTACGTGACAATATAGAATCATTGAATCAATCATATAGAGTGGGCGCAACACTGGACCCCCTCTTGGGGAATGAGGTGGGATGTGTCAGTGTGGGACTACCTTGACCAGTGACCATAATTCTGTAGGATATAAGGTAGTTAGAGACCAGGATAGGAATGGCCCACAAGGTAAGATCCTAAATTGCAGCATGGCTGAGTTTTTGCACTAGTCGACTGGGGCAGCCTGTTTGCAGGAGAGGGAACTTCTGGCAAGTGGGAGACTTTCAGAAGTGCAATAGCACGAGAATGTGGACAGCGTGTTTCTGTCTGGGTGAAGGGAGAGACTGGCAAGTTTGGGGAACGTTGGTTGATGAGAGATGTTGAGGCTCTGGTCAGGAAGGGTAGCACTTACATAGTGTATGGTCACAGAATGGTGTATGTCTGTTGCTGGACACCGAGGGACTGGGCCCTGTGTAAAAACATAGCACTGATATGTGATAGGGGGGAAAATAAATCCCATGTTGACACACAAGGTGGCGCATCACCAGACTCGGGAACAGCCTCTTCCCCTCTGTTATCAGGCTTCTGAACGGTCCTTCCATTAGTTACTGTCCGATTCACATCTACCCGATTGTGGACATTGGACTTTGTCTATGGAACTGATGGACTACAACATTGAGAACTATATTCTGCACCCTTTGCTCTGTTTATTGTTCTCCAGTGACATATACTATACTATTTACATATCGTATTATCTGATCTGGATAACATGCAAAGCAAAGCTTTACACTCTACCTTGGTCCCCGTGATAATCATCAACCTAAACATAATATTGGAAGTGAATGTTTGTACAGTGAATGAATCAGCCCTTGTACACAGCCTCTCCCGCCTTGTACAATAGGTGACATGTGTACACTCGCACTTACTTAAACTATTCCGAGCTCAGTCCCCAGTGTAATCAAGATAGACACAAGAAGCTGGAGTAACTCAGCGGGACAGGCAGCATCTCTGGGGAGAAGGAATGGGTGATATTTCGTGTTGAGACCCTTCTCCAGTCCATTCCTTCTCTCCAGAGATGCTGGCTATCCCGCTGAGTTACACCAGTGCTTTGTGTCTATCTTTGGTTTAAACCAGCATCTGTAGTTCCTTCTTACGCACCTTGTGTCATCAAGGCAGTTTGTATTTTCCACAACACTGTGTTCACTCATTTACATTGGAAAGGACCAGGCAATGGCACCTGTGCTTACCCAGTAGGATGCGGGCCAGAGAGAGTGCCCTGGACTCCACTGAGAGAGAGAATAGTCTCAGCGAGGTATTTCGGGCAGAGGGTGGAGATGGTGACGTGTAAAATCTGCCTTCCTTAAACATTCACGGCATGTAACCCTTGTGTAAGTCGGGAGTGCCTGTAAATGCAAATTTGAATTCATTGTATTTCTTTGAAAACAAGATTATGGAATCTGGGTCAAGAGTAGCTACTGAAGGAGCTCGGCAGACCAGGCAGCATCCGTTGTGGGAATGGACAGTCGGCCATTCACCTGGACTTCCATGTGCTGCCTGACCACTCCCCTCCACACATTGTGCCTGATCCGTGAGTCTCTCCGGCAACTTTCCTGTTTTTGGAAAATATTATTAAGGCGGCACGGTGGCGCAGCGGTAGAGTTGCTGCCTTACAGCGCCAGAGACCCGGGTTTGATTCTGACTACGGGTGCGTGTCTGTACGGAGTTTGTACATTCTCACCATGACCGCGTGGGTTTTCTCCAGGTGCAACGGTTTCCTTCCACACTCCAAAGACGTCCAGGTTTGTAGGTTAATTGGCTTTGGTGAAAATTGTAAATTGTCTCTAGTGTTTAGGATGGTGTTGGTGTACGGGGTGATCGCTGGTCAGCACGGACTTGGTGGGCTGAAGGGCCTGTTTCGTGCTGTATCTCAAGTCTAATGCAAAGTCTAAAGTGAAGTATTGGGGGATACACCATCCTGGCCACACACTCATCTCCCCGCTACCTTCAGGTAGAATGTACAGGATTCTGAAGTCTGCAATGACCAGGTTCAGGAATAGCTACTTCCCCACAGCCATCAGGCTATTAAACTTGGCTCGGACAAAACTCTGAACATTAATAGCCCATTATCTGTTTATTTGCACTTTATCAGTTTATTTATTCCTGTGTGTATATATTTATATAATGGTACTAGACTAAGTGGGACCCGTTGGGTCCCATGTTCACACGGGAGGGCTGGTCCCCCGACGCAATATTCCACCTCTCCACCAATTCCAATATTGGTGGCCAGTGTGGGGGGGGGGGGGCTTTCTGGAGCGCTGGTATGGGTGTTGTTGGCTGCAGGGACTACTGGTCTCCAGAGGGCTAGTATGAACATTGTGGGCCAAATGGATTCTTGGGGTGGCAGCTCAGTCCCTCACGCCTGATGTGCTGGCAGCTCACTCACGGCTGGTGGTCTGGCAGTTGACTCACGACTATTCCTTGAAATTCCATTTCAAGCAGTGCAAGGCCACCAAATTCAAATCCATTTTCCTACCATTTCAAGCAGGGTGCAAGGCCACCAAATTCAAGTGCAGTTTCTTACCTCTTTGAGCAGGGTGCAAGGCCACAAAATTCAAGTGCAGTTTCATACCACTTCAAACAGGGTGCAAGGCCACCAAATTCAGGTTCAGTTTCCTACCACTTCAAGCAGGGTGCAAGGCCACCGAATTCAAGTGCAGTTTCATACCATTTCAAGGAGGGTGCAAGGCCACCACATTCAAATGCAGTTTCATACTATTTCAAGCAGGGTGAAACCACCATAAAAACCACCATAAAACCACACAAAACACCACACTCACAGTTCAGTAGACATTCAGTGTGTTCAGTTGATTCACAGCTCAGACAGAGTCGTGACCTCTCCCTCCCCCATCATGCAGAGACTGAGCCACACCCACACTTCTGGGTTTTATAATCCTTCCCCCTCCCACTGGAAAAGGTGTGGCCTTCATGGTGTGATTGACAGGAGAGAGATTCTCAACATTTTTAAAACACTAATAACACTTTTGTTTTTCATTGATGGGAAGAATCCTCTGCACCTGATGAGCAGAGGGGAACTGAGTAAGATGGCCAAAAATTACAGCTGTAAGTGGTAGCGTTTTATCTAAAATCAATATAGTGCAAACAGGAAGTTGTCAAGTTTAGACAAACAACCATTTGCAGGCAGTGCCTTTTCACTTCAACCCAAACCCCCCAAACAACCATTTGCAGACAGTGCCTTTTCACTTCAACCCAAACCCCCCAAACAACCATTTGCAGGCAGTGCCTTTTCACTTCAACCCAAACCCCCCAAACAACCATTTGCAGACAGTGCCTTTTCACTTCAACCCAAACCCCCCAAACAACCATTTGCAGGCAGTGCCTTTTTACTTCAAACCAACCATATTTTCATTTTCAAACCACGTTAAGGACACTCACAGTTGAGTAGACATGTGTTCAGTGTTATTCAGAGAGATGTGACCCTCTGGCTTCCTCCATCTTGCAGAGACTGAGTGAGGCACACCACTTCCTGGTTTTATAGTCCCTCCCCCTCCCTCCAGCAGGGGCAGCAGAGAGAATGGCATTTTTTTTAAAAACATTAATATCTCTCTGATTTTTCATCGATGGGAAAAGTCCTCTGGTCCAGGAAGGCGGAGGGGGGCTCTGAGCGAGGTGGCCAAAAATGACGGCCGTAGGTGGCGGCGTTCTCTCGGAAATCACAGCACAGTGAGCCAAAAGCGGTCAAGATCAGACTTTTAGTAATATAGATATGGACACACTGATCTGTTCTGTAGTCAATGCCTACTGTGTTCTATTGTGCTGAAGCAAAGCAAGAATCTCATTGTCCTATCAGGGACACATGACAATAAACTCTCTTGAATCTTGAATTGAAATGGTGGGGAAACGAGGAACTGCAGGTGCTGTTTTGGGCATCTTCTGCATAGAATGGGGTTGTTTTTGCTACATGGGACGATGAGGGGAGATTTAACTGTTGACCCAAATAGAGTTTCGCTCAAAACCAAGGGGCAGAGGTTTAAAATAATTGGTGTATGATTATAAGGAATCGAAGCATTGTTTTCACGCATTGGGTATTAGGGAGCAGCTCATTAATAGACTGCCAGAGGCAGAAATGGCCAGTGTTTAAACTGTATCCAAGTCTCTCTACTGACAGATGTGGGTGTTTTCATGCATGAGAAAATGAATGGTTAGTGTGCAGGGACAGGAATTAATTATATTGGAAATGGTCCGATTGCCTTTATTGCTGAAGGCTGGAGTTTAAAAATAGAGATGTTATAACAGAGAAGGGAGTAGCTGAGGCTTCCCCCCTTTTCTGCAAATGGATGCATTAGCATTGGACACTGTCCAGAAGATGCACTTGACCTGGGAGGAAAGGATTGAGTGGCCACAAACAGTGAGAAGGATTAGAGCTCTACTCTTTGGGATTTGGTGGAGTGAGGAGGGCGATCTTATTGAAATCCAGGGTGTCCCAAGGTTATGACAGGGCTCTATTCCCAAGTTGGGAATGAACAGTGATGGGCGTGCTGGGAGAGTGAGAGAGTCCGGGAAGAGAGGCTGTCAGCTGGCCTTATGACTGAGTGAGTGAGTGAATGAGCGAGTGTTTGTGAGTCTGCTCAGCTCAACCTAGCCCTCTGCTGTTGTAGCTCGGTGGGTGGGAGGTGGGGGAAGGTGGGCATGAGGAGGTGGCCTATTGCCCACCTGGTGAGAGATGCTTCAGCCCTGGAGCAGCCAGCCAACCCACCCATCCCACTGGTCTTCCAGATGATCATTCATCAGTCAGAGTATTGAGGGTAGAAGTTAGGAGGTCATGAGTTATATAAGATGTTGGTGAGGCTGCATGTAGAATATTGTGTTGAGTTCTGGGCCCCATGTTATAAGAAAGATGTTGTCAAGCTGGGAAGGGTGCAAAGAAGATTTACAAGATTGTTGCCAGGGCTTGAGGATCTGAGCTATAGGGAGAAGTTGAGTAAGCTGGGACTATTCCTTGGAGTGCAGAAGGATGAGAGGTGATCTGATAGATGTGTACAAAATCATGAGAGGAATAGATTGGGTCGACTCGCAGAGTCTCTTGGCCAGAGTAGGGGAATCGAGAACCAGAGAACATAGGTTTAAGTTGAGGGGGCAGGGGAAAGATTTAATAGGAACCTGAGGGGTAACTTTTTCATGCAAGCATTGGTGGATGTATGGAACGAGCTGCCGGAGGAGGTAGTTGAGGCAGGGACTATCACAATGTTTAAGAAACATTTATACAGGTACATGGATAGGATAGGTTTAGAGTGACATGGGCCAAATTCAGGCAGGTGGGACTGGTTTAGCTGGGACACATTGGTGGGTGTCGGCAAGTTGGGCTGAAGGGCCTGTTTCCATGCTGTATCACTATGTGTATGGGCAGTCCATAGGTCGGGGGCATTACAGTGGACGTCGATGTTTCTACTAGTGGAAGGACATGGAACTGGGAGACCTAGTGACAAGATGAAAGGGCAGTCACTTTATACCTGGGGTGTGTTGGATTTTCTTGTCATGATGGTGAATCTCTCTGGAATTCTCCACCCAACAATTGTACAGGCAAGATTTTGGTGGAATTTTAAAGGGGACTGATAAATGTTTGGTAGGTGCGAGGGCATTGTGGAATTGCTGTAGACAATAGACAATAGGTGCAGGAGTAGGCCATTTGGCCCTTCGAGCCAGCACCGCCATTCAATGTGATCATGTAAGCGACTTTGAGTCCTTGAAAAGTGCTATACAAAATAAAAATGTATTATTATTATCGCTGATCATCCCCAATCAGTACCCCATTCCTGCCTTCTCCCCATATCCCCTGATTCCGCTATTGTTAAGAGCCCTATCTAGCTCTCTCTTGAAAGCATCCAGAGAACCTGCCTCCACTGCCCTCTGAGGCAGAGAATTCCACAGACTCACCACTCTCTGTGAGAAAAAGTGTTTCCTCGTCTCTGTTCTAAATGGCTTACTCCTTATTCTTAAACTGTGGCCCCTGGTTCTGGACTCCCCCAACATCAGGAACATGTTTCCTGCCTCCAGCGTGTCCAAGCCCTTAACAATCTTATATGTTTCAATGAGATTCCCTCTCACCCTTCTAAACTCCAGAGTGTATAAGCCCAGCTGCTCCATTCTCTCAGCATATGACAGTCCCGCCATCCCGGGAATTAACCTTGTAAACCTACGCTGCACTCCCTCAATAGCAAGAATGTCCTTCCTCAAATTAGGGGACCAAAACTGCACACAATACTCCAGGTGTGGTCTCACTAGGGCTCTGTACAACTGCAGAAGGACCTCTTTGCTCCTATATTCGATTCCTCTTGTTATAAAGGCCAACATGCCATTCGCTTTCTTCACTGCCTGCTGTACCTGCATGCTTACTCTCATAGACTGATGTACAAGGACCCCCAGATCCCGTTGTACTTCCCCTTTTCCCAACTTGATGCCATTTAGATAGTAATCTGCCTTCCTGTTTTTGCTACCAAAGTCGATAACCTCACATCTATCTGCATTAAACTTCATCTGCCATGCATCTGCCCACTCCCCCAACATGTCCAAGTCACCCTGAATTCTAATAGCATCCTCCTCACAGTTCACACTGCCACCCAGCTTTGTGTCATCTGCAAATTTGCTAATGTTATTTTGAATCCCTTCATCCAAATCATTGATATATATTGTAAATAGCTGCAGGATTGGCTAGATCAACCATGATCCTATTGAATGGTGAGATAGGCTTGAACTGCATAGTCTACTCCTGATCCTGTTTTCTTGTGTTCTCGTGTGAATGTATACCTCAAGGGTTGTGACTCTCAAGGCTACAGATTAATGCTGAAAAGTGGGATTATGTTGGGTAACTCTCTGGAATGGCATGGACACCATAAGCCAATTTGCCACTGATTCCTTGCCCATGATGTGCGGCTGGCTTGTGTTGGGTACCTCTCCCCTTGCCAAGAGCTGCACAGTTCACATGTCACTTGTGACATTGTGTCGGACCTCGGCAGAACGGATGTGAGACAAGTTACTCTCCCTGGCAGAGAGTCTAAAATAAGGTTTCAAGATATGGTACAAGACCTTTTAGGACTGTGATCTTTTCTCTCATGCAATGAACCTGTATAGTTATCTAACTCTAGATAATGGGGGACAAAGTGCAGAAATTATTGAGAAGGTAGACCGATATCCAGACATCATCTGGTGTGAGCAGGGTCTGTGAATGTGGTTTTGTTGCTTTTTGTTTAGTATGGCTGTATGGTAATTCGACTTTCACTGTACCTTCATTGGTACATGTGACAATAAGCTGGCCGTGACCTTGACCTTGATGATAGGAAATCACCCATGATCATATTGCTTGTCTGAAGAAATTTAACATTCTGAATGGCCTTTTTCTGTGAGAAGACAAGTCATGAATCAAAAACTGAAGGAGTGAGTTGGCTTTGACTGGGTTGAAACTCCCTGTTTCAACCCAAAGGCAATGTTGGTATGGAGACCTAACTTACAGTATAACTGCTGTAAACAAAGTCATTGTTTGGAATGAGCACTAATCATATACTTGCAAATGGCAATTGCTTTCAAGTGGATTAAGAATAAATTTAGAATGATAATTGGGGACTTTAAGCATGGGAGGAGTTGTGTTAAGGTCACCGACAAAAACTACAAAGGGATGGAGTGGATGGGGAGAAATCATGAGAATATCATGAAGTTATGGAGAAAGTCATCTTTCATTCAGAACCAGCCTTCCCATGTGGGGCTGGGGTCCATTAGAGAATAAAGGACCACAATCAAGTCCGGTTGTTGTCGTACCTTGGTTATGCACAAAGTATGCAGATCTTCACTAGGGTAACATAAAAGGTGTGTCTGATTTATTCAAGGAGGTTCTGTGCATAATAATATGCAAGCTAAAAAATGTTACAAATGACCTCACTTAATTCAAGATCATAGTTTCCCCAGTAAAAGAAGTGGGAAACGAGTTTAACGGCATTTACAAATTGGTGATGAAGTGATTCGCTGGTCTTTGGCTTCAGTGTCACTAATATTGATCTTGGAGTCTGTGCGGAAGTCTGAAGTAGAGTCTGCCAATGGACTCACTGAAGGCAGTACGTCTGTGTTTGTGTAGTGTGTTGAAACCTAATGAGCTTCTAAAGGGAGACAGCAGAGGCATTCGCTGCCATAAATGTAACGCTCTCATTCAAGAATGGAAGAAGCGACAGCAGGAAATGATGGCCAAGATAATCTCTCTCTCTATGTGTGTGTGTGTGTTAATGTAGTGTAAATGTGGTGTTATGAAATGAAAAGCTGCATGTTGGTGTCGGTTGTGGCAATAGGTGGTAAAAATGATATCTGTAGATATAGTGTTTAAAAAAGAACTGCAGATGCTAGAAAATCGAAGGCAGACAAAAATGCTGGAGAAATTCAGCGGGTGAGGCAGCATCTATGGAGCGAAGGAAATAAATATATAGATAGATATAGTGCGTCTGTAGATATAGTGTGGGCTTCATTATGGGCTGGGACCCATCTATATTAATATAGATACCATAGAAGTGGCGAGCTATCATTGTTGGGGTAGATGGGTTATTTTGAACTTGGCCAGGTTTGTTACGGAGAGTCGTGCCGTGACCACAATTATTTACAATCTACATGAATGAATTGGATGAGGGGGCCAAGTGTATTGTATCCACACTTGCTGTCACAGAGATAAGTGGGAAGCAAGTAGTGCAGGAGATGGTTTACAGAGGGATATTAGAACGGTGAAGCAGGTGGGCAGAGTTTTAACCAGTCGACTGATGCTGCCTGGTTTCAATAGTTTGCAGAAGTTGATGAGCAGGAATCTATAACTCTCGGGCTGCTCCTTTAAATATTTCTTAAACTGCTGTGGAAACCTCATAATTCCTTATTTCATTGAATAGTCTCGCTCAAGCAAAGAGCTTACAATGACTTGATTGACTATCCAGGAACTTAAAGTGTCTGAAGAAGGGTTCCAACCTAAAACAACCTAAACCATCCTTTTTCTGCAGAGATGCTGCCTGACCCACTGAGTTACTCCAGCACTGTGTCTATCAACTTGAAATGTCTCTTGGTTTGAAATACATTCCCAGTGTAGGGCCTGCTTCTGCTAGACTGGTGTCTGTTGCACATTGCTACTGCTAGACTGGTGTCTGTTGCACATTGCTTGCTGCCCTTCGAGGTGGTGGCACTCAATGTGCGTCTGGGAGCATGAATGAAATTCTCTCCACTTTCGTCTGCTGGTAAGGTGGTCAGCAACCAAAGGAAGAGGGTTGTGTGGAAGAGGTTTCTTGAATAGTTATCATCCTGGGGTAAATTGGCATTTAAAGTTATTGACGTTACTGTAGCAAGTGCTTGCAATTTGTGAAATATTGGTAATGCCAGGGGACTTAGCGACAGGCCCAGTGCTTGGAGGGAAATACCTCAGCAGGTATCCGTATTCCAAATAATTTTGGGTGAGGTTCTTTAATGGAAATCAATTATATTCTTACGGAGCAGAACACTGTGGTTGTTAACTCTGTGATGCCTAGTGTCTCAGGATATCATTTTTCTGGGATTCACCGATAGTGATGGTTTGTGTAGAAAGCGGTCATTTGGCCCAATTAGTCTTGTTCGTGTTTCTGCCCCACACGAGGTTCCTCCAATCCTGTTGCTTTTTTTCGCGCCCCTTTGGAATCCCTTTTTTTTTCTATTGGCTCTGCCTACGTGTGATTTTATAAGCCTCCTTCCCAGCCTATCCAATCTCAATATAACTCCAGCTCTCGAGCAGGCAACATTCCTGTGAATCATTTCCCTCTCTCTCGTCAGCTAGTCTCCGTGTAAAGTTCCACATTCTAACCATTCTCTCAGTTGCGGTCTCTTGCCTTGGAGGTTTCTACTTAAATGGAAATGTTTTCTCCATTACTGAGTTGTAAATTCTTTCATAATTTTGAAGAACCTCCGTCAGTTGTCTGTGTTTGAGTTTCTGGAGAAAAGAGCCCCAGGTTCTTCACCTAACTCATAAACCTTTGCCTTCTCCAAATATCTTTTATAATAAGGTGATCAGAACTGTACACAAATTGTTTAGCCTAATTAAAGTCTAATATATTTATTACAACCTGCTTTCAATTCTTCCCCTTAAGCAATGAAACACAACTTGGTTATAATTCCTCAGATCACTTTCCCATTCCACTTCAGCTTTTGTATTAGTATTATGGTTACCTTGAATTACTGTTAGTACTTTATTAATTTTTTAAATTATATTTTATGTGTGTATTTCACGTAGATGCATGTTGAACTGCTGAAAGTAAGAATTTCACAGCTCTCCTGTCAGTACATATGACAATTAAACAACTCTGACTCTTGGAAACAATAAAATGAAATTCAACATCTCTGTGAAGTTAGTTGTGCGCTTAAGACAATGACAGGAATCTGCTTTACCTGGTCTACTTGTCCAAGCACTCAAAGTCTCTCTCTTTTTTCAGACTCTACTGCCAAATAATCTTTTTAAAGATATTGAAATGACCGTAGTCAATTTTCTTCGCTGTATGGAACTCTTGTCTGGAGATGGGACGGGTTAAATTTCCGTCCATGATGACTAACCTCTGACACCAGCTCGTTCGGTGATTCCCACCAACAGCTCTCTTCTTCCAATCCCATGGCATCACAGGATTAGGAAGGGAAGATCTGGGTGCAGGGGTTACGGTGTCCCCCCATCACAAGGTAGACTCGGATACCTCGCCTCAAACTAATCCATGCTACAAGATGAAAACCCAATTTTTTCCAGGTAGACTGTGTAAAACTGATTCATCCACTCCCTTAGTGCACAACTAACTCCCCAGAGAAGTTGTTTTGGATTTTGTTGTATCTAAGAGTCAAAAGTATTTCATTGTGATACTAACTGAGCATTGAAATTCTTACTAGAAGTAAATGCAATCTGTTAGGAGCAGAATGAGCATGTGGCCAGAGTGGTGTGTGTCTTTGATATTGCCTCCTGTAGAACTCTTGGGTTGGGAGGTCAGTACCTGGGATGGGTCAGGAAGTGTCTACCACTCACTGTAATCTTCTCCATTCATGGGTGTTTGCATTGCCAAACCAGGCCATGATCCAATCAGTTAGTGTGGTCTCTATCACACACCTGTAGATGTTCAAGGCAGTATTTGTGGACATACCAGATCTCCATTTGAAGGAATAGAGCAGTTGGTAAGCATTCTTTGTGACTACATCAATATGCAAGGCCTGAGTCAGATCTTCAGAGATGTGTACGTCCAGGAACTTGAAGCTGTTGACTCTCTCACTGTTACCAGTCGCTGACAGGGGTATATGACCATCTCTCTTCATTTCTTTCAGCCACAAGAAAGAGCGAAAGTCAAGGGAGAAGCGGATGCGTTTGTTCAACAACGTCCAAAAAACACAGCCATTCCAGTAGATCCAGGTGCGACAAATGACTCTAATACTTGTATTGTATAAAGTGTGTGGATAGAATCTCACTTCACCTGCCTTTCATTGGGAAACGTTGTTTAACTTTATCCTCTGCCTCCTCTGTTTTGTGAAAGAGGTAAAGCTTGAGCTGATGTCATAAGATTATGTGACAGGAGCAGAATTAGGCAATTCAGCTCAACTAGTCTACACTGCCATTCAATCATGGCTGATCTATCTCTCCCTCCTAACCCCATTCTCCCCATAACCTCTGACACCCGTACTAATCAAGAATCTATCTGTCTCTGCCTTTTAAAAGGGATTTTAATGGTTGACTAGTGGATGATAAATAGTAGACAGTGATGTGAGTATCTAATATTCCATACTCATGATGGGTCGTGTGCGAGAAGGCTACAAAAAATTACTGTTAATGCTGCACGTCTTCATTAATAATTCTCACTGCATCTGATCTGATGGATTTTAGTCGGAGGATGCATTTTTCAGTGACATTAAACCTACAGCTTTAGATGATTTATAAATTGGTTCAGGGCTTCGAGCAAAATGCAATGTAAACAAAGTACTGTACTGAACGTGGGTATTTGTTTTCTCCCTGACCTCAGCCTTCCAACCCTGCCACTGTCTTTGGGAGAGACAAACGTGACTGTTCCTTTGTGCTATTTCTCGCTAGGACTCTTGAGATCTTACACCCACATAAATTGGAAGTCAAAAGCACTCCTGAATATCTGAAGGCCCAATTAAAGTGAATCCAGGGCCAGGCCCTGTGTCTGATCCCAGCTCCTTCCTGGATTTGTTAATGTGGGGATGGGTGAAGAAGCAGGCTGAATCACAAGCATTGCACTAATACATTCTCCATCCTCCAGATGATTCTAATCCATCCAGATGTGCCATGAACAAGAGCAAGAAGATCATCGTAACTGTCCTCATGGTGCTTACTGTCTTAGCGATCATTGCTGTTGGCGCTTATTTTGGTAAGCTGATTTGCTCATTTATGCAAAACATTTTTATAAAGCGTTCCTCCTCTTTGTGTGCTTTGAATTTGCTGAAATTCGGACTTGTTGTTCTGCACTGCTTGTTTCCATTGTTCACAAACAAGTCTGGCATCAAATGTCCACCAGACATTCGGTCGCCTGAGATATCATATGTGAAGTTTATAATATCCCTCACTCCACGGTGGGGTGAAGGTCACAACACCTCGCATTACAGCTGATTGCATGCTTCCCACGCCCATGATATCACTCCAAATTATTTTATATGGGGTGTAGCAGGCCACTGACAATGAAAGGGAAGGGAATGTAATCATAAAAGGATTAAAAACAAGAGACCAATTGGATTTGGACGATCGCGGAGAAAAATAAAGACATTTCATGAAACGTAGATTTTACTGTGGTGAACGGAATGAAAAGAATTGAGGGGGGGGGGGGAAGATTTAATAGGAACCTGAGGTGTAACTTTGTTACACAAGGGGTGATGGGTCTATGGAACAAGCTGCCAGAGGAGGTAGTTGAGGCAGGGTCTATTACAATTTTTAAGAAACATTTAGACACGTGCATGGATAGGATAGGTTTAGAGGGATATGGGCCAACTGTGGGCAGTGGCACTAGTGTAGGTGGGGCATGTTGGTCGGTGTGGGTGAGTTGGGCCACAGAGTCTGTTTCCACACTATAAGATTCTATGACTAATTGTTTAAGACCACTTGAATTAGATCTTGGATCCTCAACTATTCCTTGCCTTGGAACTTCAATGTTCATGTGTTTAAAAATACCTACTTAACTAATTGGAATATATAATTGCCTCTCCACCTCAAGCTTTTCTGGAAGAGTGTGCTAGAATGTCTCTGTCCCTTGTGTACCGATGGTTCCTCCCGGCAGTTGTGAATTTCTCTGCCCCAACTGTATCACCATGTGCCCCACTCTGCCATCTCCTGCTCCAGGAAGTGAATTTTCTCTACCTCATGATTGTTTAATCATTCCATTCCCCACAGTAAAATCGCCCTGTATTTTGGCTTGGGAGGTCTGGTCAGGTGAGGTTGATTTTGGGTATTTTTATCCAGAGACTGGATGTCAAATCGTCCCTACATGTTGGCTCATCAGTTTCAATAACTGTCCCTGGTGATCAGGCACTTACAATCCAGCAATGTAGTTAGCTATGGCTGTGTGATTGTCTGTTCCTCTGCACATTTGTTCCAGAGGTAGTCACTGGATAGGGTTTGGTAGAAGAGAATTTTGGTTACCTTCATCTAACCCCAGGGATGGGTTGGTTTTTGTGATTTCCTTCAGCTGGTACATTGGTGATTTGTCCTGTTGTGGTTTGCTGTGATAGATCACGTGAGGAGTCGCTGCTTAAGCAAGTTATTAGATCTTTTACTTCATTTTGTGAAGCATTACCTTAACTGGTAGGTTGGAGCCACTGCCTGGAATTCCTGAACCATCCCATTGGCCACAATAGGCAGTGTTGAGCTAGTTGACCTTGTGTTGATATCTGACCAGCATTGTCCTTTCCCTTTGCAGTGAAGGTTGCCATCGACACGTACTATTTCTTCTGCTCCAAATCTTTTAAGTTCATTTCTGTGGATTTGCACTGCAATGGGATCAGAGACTGTTCCAATGGTGAAGATGAGATTGACTGTGTGGTGAACATTACCTTCCCAGGAGAATATCCAGGTAGGCAAATGGTGCCCTTCAGCACAGTAGTCTTCAGTGCTTCCCCTGTTGAATGAACTCGTCCATGGTGCTGTTCTATGTTCCATTTACAGTGCGCATTTACGGACCCAACTCCATTCTACAGGTGAAGGATTCAACATCTCTGGAGTGGAAGAGTGTGTGTTATGAGAACTGGAAACCCAAACTTGCCCAAGTCGCCTGTTCCCAGCTCGCCTTCACGAGGTACAGCGCAGCAGCCTCCATTATCTTTCAGTGAGATATTAAACACAAAATAAACTGCTGATATCAGAAATCTTTTATAGATATAGATATAGATATAGATAAAGATAGATATATAGATATAGATATAGATATAGATATAGATAGATAGATAGATAGATAGATAGATAGATAGATAGATAGATAGATAGATAGATAGATAGATAGATATTTATATAGATAGATATAGATATAGATATAGATATATATATATAGATATAGATATAGATAGATAGATATAGATATAGATATAGATATAGATATAGATATAGAGATAGATAGATAGATAGATAGATAGATAGATAGATAGATAGATAGATAGATAGATAGATAGATAGATAGATAGATAGATATAGATATAGATATAGATATAGATATAGATATAGATATAGATATAGATATAGATAGATATATATCTATATCTATATCTATATATATTGAAAAAACAGAAAATGCTGGAAGATTCAGCAGGTGCAGGCCAAATCTGTGGGAAAAGAGACAATTAATATTTTTAGAACAAAGACCAAAATAGTGGAAGGCCTGGATAGAGTGGATGTGGACAAAATGTTTCCACTAGTGGAAGAGTCTAGGAACAGAGGGCGCAGTCTCAGGAAAAATGGATGTACCTTTAGAAAGATGAGGAGGAATTTCTTTAGTCGGAAGGTGGTGAATCTGTGGAATTCATTGCCACAGATGATTGTGGAGGCCAAGACATTGGGTATTTTTAAGGTGGAGATTAACATATTCTTCATCAGTAAGGGTGTTGGGGCAGAAGAATGGGGTTGAGAGGGAAGGAAAGACCAGCCATGATTGAATTGTGGACTAGACTTGATGGGCCAAATGATCCAATTCTGCTCCTATCACTTATGAACTTATGACTAGAATGTTTGAGTGTAAATTAAATGGCCGGGTGATTAGCCCATACACGTAAAATTCAAGTTACTGTATTATCTGCAAGAAACTATGTACTGTCCCTACACTGGAAGCTGAGAATCGGACCATTTGCTTGGTGGAAGTGGCTGCAGCAGATATGAGCTCCTCCATCCTATGATGTTGAACCTGCCACTGTTAGTCCTCAACCCAACACTGCACTGTTGCTATTTAGTTCAGTTTATTGTCGCGTGTATCGAGGTACAATGAAAAGCATTTGTTGCGTGCTAATCAGTCAACGGGAAGACTATACATAATTATCATCAGCCATTCACAGTGTGCAGATATATGATACTCAATCAAATTATGTTGTTAAATCATATGTTCTTGAATCCTTAGCTGAGAGTTATCCCGGCCTGTGGTGACTGTACTTGCAAGGATTATGTTTCTTTAATGAGTATTGTTTCTACGCAGGGACCCCATAGGTCTCCCGACGAACTTGGCCAACTGGCCCAGACACAAGGTCATCAATGTCAACCACGCTACAAACCCTAGCTCCATCCAAAGTGTACTAAAGGAAGGGTGAGTAGCATCTTGTGGCCTCTACTGTCATATTCAATAAGATGTGCAGACTTCATTTAAACCTTGTCCAGGGGATCTCCTGACTCTGAAAGCTGATCCAGGATATTAAAGCACATGCAATGTGTGGAGACTTTATAGATTGGTTTTGACAGAGGGTATTGGTGGAGGGGTGGTATTCTGACTAGGGGTATAGGGCCAGTACTGACATCTCTGAGTGTCACACAGAGAGTGGTGAGTCTGTGGAATTCTCTGCCTCAGAGGGCGGTGGAGGCAGGTTCTCTGGATACTTTCAAGAGAGAGCTAGATAGGGCTGTTAAAGATAGCGGAGTATGGGGAATATGGGGAGAAGGCAGGAACGGGGTACTGATTGGGGATGATCAGCCGTGATCACATTGAATGGCGGTGCTGGCTTGAAGGGTCAAATGGCCTACTCCTGCACCTATTGTCTATTGTGATTTTATATAAATAAATGATTGGGATGAAACTGTAGGTAGGTGACGAGTAATCATCGAGTGGGTCTTGGAAGGTGCAGAACAGACTTGCTAGCATAGCTCCAGGGACGAAGGACTTCAGGCAAAGATTTGGATTGGTGAAGCAGGTTAGTAAGTGGCCCATCTACTAGAGCCTCACAGCTCCAGCCAATCCAGGTACAATCCTGACCTTGGCTGCTGTATGGGTGGACTTTGGCTATTTTCGCCATGAACGCATGGGTTTATGCTGGTGCTTGAGTTTCATCCCACAAAATAGTACAGGTTGTTAACTTAACTGGCCATTGTAACTTGCCCTGGGTATAGGTGAGCAGGTAGAATCAGGAGGTAGTTGATGGATATGGGGGAGATTAAAATGGGGTAATTGGTGGTCAGCATAAACATGATGGGCCGAAGGACATGACCAGGACTCCTTGGAGTACAGAAGGGTGAGATGATATTTCATAGTGGTGTGCAAGAGCATGACCGGTCAAGATAGGGTAAGCAGGGAAGGAATTCCCATTAGCAAATGGTTCATATGACGAGGACATGGGTTTAAAGCAAAGGTCATAGATGCAGATATTCCTGTTGACATTGAATCCACTGCCACTCTCAACCACTATCAAAAAAGTTGATCATTAATTAGAGATAATGTTCCCTAACAGATATGCAATGAGGGAGATGTAGGGAGAGGAGTGTTTCAATTTGAGAGTCACAGAATTGCAGGATGTTAAAGACAGAAGATGAAACCAAGCAAGCTGTGGGGAATGCTCAACCATTCCAGCGGCTTCTACAGTAGGGCAGGAATTTCAGGTCAATGACGTTCTATCAGGAGGCATATTGGTTCATTGAGTCTGTATTAGCTTTGCAAAGAGTAAACTGGTTAATCCCACTCCATAGTTCTTCTCACTAAATTCCCCCCCTAAGTATTTGTCCACTTCCCTTTCAGAAAGCTCCTCATCCCACATCCCATTATGTGATTGGCCCTTGGTTGTTTGAATTTCCTCGTTCCAGTGCCAATCATCTTAAACTGGCATCCTTCACAATCTGACTCTAGCCACCCGAAATGCTCGCTCACAATTCACTCTGTCTAAGCCCTTCACGATTTTAGTTTAGAGAGACAGCGCAGAAACAGCCCCTTCGTCCCACAGAGTCCGCATCGACCAGCGATCCCCGCACATTAACGCGTCCCTACGCACACTAGGGACAATTTTTACATTCATATCAAGCCAATTTAAATTTGTATGTCTTTGGAGTGTGGGAGGAAACCAAAGATCTTGGAGAAAACCCATGTAGGTCACGGGGAGAATGTACAAACTCTGTACAGACAGCACCCGTAGTCATGACCAGATTTTTGTATCTTGCCTGGTTCAGCTCTGAGTCAACATTGAATCACAGAAGGTGAAAGCAAGTCAAGAAAAAGTTAACTTTTAACTGAAACTCAAACAAATGTTTATTTCTGTTTTATTTTCAGGACTTGCACTTCCAATCAGATTGTGTCCCTAGTTTGTGCATGTGAGTTATTTAATTAGCTAGATGTGTGTTTGATGTGTCCGTGAAGCTGCAGCGTTCTCATGATCGGGGCACAGGGGTATCTCAAAGATAAGATGTATTTGGTTTGCTGCCTGGCAGTTGTCTCGTAAAGACAATTGAGTTGATCAATCACAGTCAGCCTTCTCCACGGCTAATCTAATGCCGGCTCAGACATCGGGTCCGAATGGTTCAGATTGCCGGTTGGTTATTGGGGCGTTAGGGAGATCCAATTGTCTAAGGCCTTGGTACAGCTTCATGGAGATCACGACTGCTTTACTCCCCAACTGCTTACTGACAGATTTTTTCTGCTCATTGAGAAATTCTCACCCAGTTTCTCAGACTCTCATCTGCAACTGTTTGTTTATTCATTCATTGCATGGGCCAATGATGGTCTTGGAAATGCGAGCACCTCTAGCCCGTCGCTAATTCCCCCTGACAGTTGGGGGGCATAGTCCACATGGTCGAGGCCCACTCCCCCTCCTGTAAAGCATGAAGTTTGGAAATCAGACCCGGTGCTGAAGAATCAATCTCTCCACTTCAGGATGGTTATAGATTGTGACTTGGACGCATGCACTTGCCACTTTGTCCATCTTGATGGTGAACAGAGCTATGGCAAGTGATTTCTCAACAGTCCATCTTGTTGATAAAACTCTTCGGAACGAAGGAGGAAGTGGATGTTTAGAGCAGAGTTTGCTGAGGCCCTTGGGCTGGGTTGACTTTAAGGCTGGGCTACATGTGTAAATGGTCTCGTCCAAAACAGATTTTAGTATTCGTAATTCCTGTTGATGAAGCATCAGGTGATGATCCTCTGATTCTGACTTTTCAAGTAGCCGTGATGTTTGTGGTAAAGTTAATATGGAAAAATGGATCTGTAAAATGTAATGAGCTAAAAGGTACATTTGAAATGGATAAAGAAGCCAATTCGATATGTTTCTGCTATCTCCCTCTGGCCACTTCTCCATCACTAACAATAGCAATTGAGGAGGTGGAAAAACTATTCAGGAGACAGAAAAGCCGGAAATCTCCAGGACCGGACAATGTTTCCTCCTCTACCCTCAATCTCTGTGCCAAACAACTGGCACCGGTCTACACAGACATTTTCAATCGGTCACTGCAAACCTGTACTGTCGCTGCCTGCTTCAAAGTCTCCACTATTGTTCCCGTACCCAAAAAGCCAAGGATTACTGGTCTTAATGACTACAGGCCTGTTGCACTGACCTCTGTATTCCTGAAGACCCACCTGAAAAATATCACAAACCTCTGCTGGACCCCCTGCAGTTTGCATATTCAATCAGTCGAGAAGGTTATTGGCTACAACCTTCCCCCCATTGATGAACTGTACACTGCAAGGGCCAGGAAGTGAGCGGATAAGATCATCTCTGACCCCTCTCACCCTGGCCGCAAACTCTTTGAATCACTTCCCTCTGGAAGGCGACTCATAGATACATAGATACATAGAAAATAGGTGCAGGAGTAGGCCATTCGGCCCTTCGAGCCTGCACCGCCATTCAATATGATCATGGCTGATCATCCAACTCAGTATCCCGTACCTGCCTTCTCTCCATACCCCCTGATCCCTTTAGCCACAAGGGCCACATCTAACTCCCTCTTAAATATAGCCAATGAACTGGTCTCAACTACCCTCTGTGGCAGAGAGTTCCAGAGATTCACCACTCTCTGTGTGAAAAAGTTTTTCCTCATCTCGGTCTTAAAGGATTTCCCCCTTATCCTTAAGCTGTGACCCCTTGTCCTGGACTTCCCCAACATCGGGAACAATCTTCCTGCATCTAGCCTGTCCAACCCCATAAGAATTTTGTACGTTTCTATAAGATCCCCTCTCAATCTCCTAAATTCTAGCGAGTATAAGCCAAGTCTATCCAGTCTTTCTTCATATGAAAGTCCTGACATCCCAGGAATCAGTGTGGTGAACCTTCTCTGCACTCCCTCTATGGCTATAATGTCCTTCCTCAGATTTGGAGACCAAAACTGTACGCAATACTCCAGGTGTGGTCTCACCAAGACCCTGTACAACTGCAGTAGAACCTCCCTGCTCCTATACTCCGGACTGTCAAAGCTGCCACATCCACGTATAAAAACAGCTTTTTCCCACGAGCAGCAGCTCTGCTCAACAGCTAAAAGTCTGTAGCCTCCTTTCGCTCTGGTATTTTATTTCATTCTTCACATGTTTAAATTATAATATTTTATTTTTAATTGTCTACTGTATATCGTGTTGTTACTTGCGAGCAAAGCACCAAGGCAAATTCCTTGTATGTGTACATACTTGGCTAATAAAATGTATTCTCATTCAAATTTCTATTTATTCAAATGATTTAAATTCAAATCTATAATCTCTGCGTATGTATCTGATGAGTTGCTGCTTGGTTTGGATTCTGATATGTCCCTACATGGATGGTTTCAGTGTGTGAGCGGA
Organism: Malacoraja senta; assembly: GCA_038087875.1. Lineage (NCBI taxonomy): Eukaryota > Metazoa > Chordata > Chondrichthyes > Rajiformes > Rajidae > Malacoraja > Malacoraja senta. The sequence goes on from CM075988.1 coordinate 26,337,624, forward strand.
GTGCCAGTGAACGTATTGTGGGAGGGACAGATGCCAACATTGACGAATGGCCGTGGCAGATCAGCCTCCAGTACAAGAACCAGCATCTGTGTGGAGGCAGCGTCATAAACTCCAAGTGGGTGATCACCGCCGCACACTGCTTCCCAGAGTAAGTACGCACTCCACTCACCTGCAGCCCCTCGTCTCTGCACTCTTCCACTATTCATTCTACAGCTCGGTTACAAATGGAGTAAAGCTGCTATGAGGCCATTGTAGGTGAAGAATGTCCTCTCGACCTCGATCTACCTCACTGCTGTCCTTGCACCTTTTACATGTGCTTAGCTCCAACACTCTGTAGCACTCTGACACTGTAGCACTGGTCCGGAGCAACCCAACCAGGACATCTTCAGCCCTAGATCCTGTCACCACTCCACCTAGGGTCTGCAAGGGGAGGAGAGCCTCTGCTGTCAGTGACCGAAGGACTGGTGACGGGATCTAGGGCTGAAGATGTCCTGGTTGGGTTGCTCCTAGGCCTGGCCAAGCTGGCCATCTGCGAGTCATGGTGCCAGGCGGAAGAGGGCTTTGCCCAAGCCAGATGCTTGCCCCTTTACCGGGGCTGTATAGTAGTTATCAGAATATTTGTAAAATAGATGCTAGATGATTTTGTAACATGGTGGTGGGTATGTCACCACGGATTTGTTTTTTGGGGTTTTTTGTATCGTGTTGAAATTAAATAAATTATATTTTGATACAAAAAAAACCACTAACACTCTGACGCTGTAATACTATTCTGCACGCTGGTTACTTATCTCCGCACCACCTGCTGTACTTGTGAAAGGCTTCATTGTACACATGTATGGTACGATTTGACTGAATAGTGTTCAAAACAACATTTGTCACTCCTCTAGTGCAAGCACAACATGGGCTACAGAGTACATGTCTAAACACAGGGGGAAGAGGGTGGTTCAGCAGGCATGTGGGATACTTGCCTTCATTAGGTGGGATGTCTGTGTATGGACAGGGTAGTTTATGGAGCAACTACACAAAACATTAGTTAGATCTCACTGAAATATTGTGTTCATTACAGGGGATGATGCCAGGAATGGAGTGCTTCAGCTATGAGAAGACATTGGATAGGTTGAGTTGGTTTTCTCTGGAGCAGAGATAGCTGGGGGCTGCCCTGATTGAGGTACATAAGATGCAGGCAGAGATGAGATTGGGTAGGGAGTGAGATACTTTCCCCTAAAGTATTTAGATGCCATGGTAATAGGCCGTGCTGTTTAATGCTCCCTAGTATAGAGAGTTACTCGATAGATCCAAATGTAAGGTCATTCTTAGCCACACCATTGACCAATGTCTCTATAAGGGCGTCCTTCAATTTGCTGAAGGGCTGGTGTCACAAGTGCTGTGTTTTGGGACTATTTGTTGATGGGCGTTGTTTGTTGCAGAGAATATCAGCAGATAGCAAACTGGAAGGTGTTTGCTGGAAGTGAGACCCTGTACTCTGGAGGGGACACCTATTCTGTCAAGAAAATCATCACAAACGGGAATTATGACTCGGGGACCAGTAACTTTGACATTGCGCTGGTGAAAGTGAGATCATCCTTGCCCTACACAGGTGAGGAGTGTTCTGCATTAGCAATGGACTGTATGAACAACAGCACTATTAACCTCTAGCAAGCGAGTGTTACCCTTCTCCAGGGAACCCTTCACCATTCACAACCAAATTCATGCTATCTTTCCACAATGTTTATCTTGCTGCCAATAGTTGATCAACTTTGGGGGTGGGGGGGGTTCTTGGTGTAGTAAGCATCTACCTTCTGTGGGATTGGGTGCGCCAATTGTCAGTTGAATAGTATAATGGTCCAAATCATTCACGTAATCCCAGCCATTTTGAGCTTTGGAGATACAGCGTGTAAACAGGCCCTTCGGCCCACGCCGACCGGCGATCCCCACACACTTACACCAGGGACAATTTACAATTTTACCGAAGCCAATTGGCCTACAAACCTGTATGTGTTTGGAGTGTGGGAGGAAACCAGAACACCCAGAGAAAACCCAGGAGGTCACAGAGAGAACGTACAAACTCCGAACCAAAGTCAGGATCAAACCTGGGTCTCTGGCCCGTAAGGCAGCAACTCTACCGCTACGCCAACATGCCGCCCCATTTTTGGCAACTAGCTTTTGGTCCGAGCCACACTCAATGGGCAGGGAGTGGTTCCACACATACTCTAACTGGCCCACGGTGCAGTTGACCGTTGCCTAGTTACAACATCCATCGGGTCATGGTTCCCCAGAGCAAGAGTGGACACATCTAATTACAGAGCTACTGAACCATAACCTGGTTGAGGGTATAACAGTTTAAGGAAGCAGCCTAAAGTGTCAATGACACCAATTTATCATTTCAAGAAATGGAACAGTTTGAACATTCTGCCGCTATGTGTGAAAGAGGAGCAGAGTGAAAGTTTTACCTTTTCCCCAAAAAGATGACTATTTTCAAACTGGCCACTTCAATGTTTTGGGATATGTAATATCAATTTGCAATCTCTTTCAGACATTGCCCAACATATCACTGCTGTTGAACAAGATGATGTTTGTCTGGGCTTCACGGCCATTTATTTTGCCGCGAACACAATTTCTTCTTCTATATAATTCTTTTTATTTCTTTCCTCAGATTTCATCCGTCCAGTTTGTTTACCCAACTATGACATGCCCATTCAGACGGCGAAACCATGGGTCACAGGCTGGGGTTACAGGAAAGAATTTGGTAATTATACAGTAGACTGGTTGCTGTTGACTGTGAGGCAGGGGTAAAAGTAACCTGAATACTAAAAATAACTTGAATACAAAAACAGGGATGTAACGCTGACCATCTTGACCTCCAGTGTAGTCCGTGTAGATTCTGCAGGTTCTTCTTGTGACTTCCCAAAGCCACACTGATGGTCAATGAGTTGCCCACTGTAAATTGCCCCTGGTGTAGGTGGGTGGTGGGAGAGTGGGTTGAATTTATTTGACATATGATGGAGAATAGATTACAGGGATGTACGTTGGGGACTGACGTTGATGGGATTGTTTTGACAACAAACACAGACTTGATGAGTTGAACATTCTACATTGTTGTGAAACATTTTAGCTCCAATAATTTTCAGTTATTTCCTATTACATAGTTTACACATATAAAGCTTAAAAGCTATTGAGGTAATGAATAAAAATAGAACTTACTATGGCAACCTTTCCTCAATGGAAATCTTCAATAGCATGTCTGGCAAATACAGTAATGATGCAGTGTGTAGCATGTATCAGTATACATTATGGGTCATGTACACACTGTGTAGAGCGTTTCATGTATCAGTACACTTGTTACCGCCGCTCTCAACCACTATTTCATAGTATTTATGATTTACTAGACCTTTGTACAACACAGTTAATTCACTATTTAATGACTATTTCATGAATAGAGGACACAAACTGCAGTGACTTTTGAGTAAAAGCAAAGTCATTTCTTCATTAATTAGACTATAGTTAGTTATTTGTGCATAAAGTCAACATTGATCACTTGCTGGAAGGTGGGCGCTAAGAAGCATTTCCGCTCCGCTTTACAGCGCAGGCATCTTGAACATCTGAAATGACTTGGCATAATAAATGAGAAAGATTTCCATTCCTTCCTGAGTTGTTAAACACCAAGAATGTCATGATAATTAGGCATGTCACGATAACCCGGTCCTTCCGTGTCCCTGGCTCTGGGCCAAATCTCAGAAGGTGACCCGTATGGAAGAATATCGCCATTATTATCATATCTTCATGCCCTTTTAAAAAATTCCTAAAGGCAGATGAGGTGATTTTGAAGCATATAAATAGCGTTATGATGAGGCCAGGTGATGTGCTATGGTTGAACGGGCTCAAAGCCACAATGGACATCCCAGTTCTTCCCAGGGGAGAGGGTGCATTGGTCAGCACCTCGATCTGAGTGCACAGTGCAGCCTCCCTGTGTCACCAGGAGAGTTGTGTGAATTGAATTTAGTTTATTGTCACGTGTACCGAGGTAGCGCTTTTGTAGCGTGTCAGCAGAAAGACAATACGTGGTTATAATGGAGTTCTTGTCTTGGATGGATGGTGTTCCCGGGTGTGGTTCCTGCTCTGACTTCTTGTGTTTTTATTTTTATACAAAGGTGAAGTGTCCACCATGCTGCAGCAGGCCAACGTCACAGTAATTAAGCAATCCGTTTGCAATCAGAATGCGGTTTATGCTGGAAGGATCACAAAGCATATGTTGTGTGCAGGCTACCTGACGGGCGCAGTGGATGCATGTCAGGTAAGTGTCACATGAGTTAACTCCTGGTTCCCATGTGCATTTGAAGCATTTCTGAGATCTTTTGCAAGATTAGGGCAGCAGAGTGGCACAGCGGGTAGAGCTGCTGCCTGACAACACCATAGACCCAGCTTCGATTCTGACTATGGGTGCTGTCTGTGTGGAGTTTGCACGCTCTCCCTGTTGGTTTCCTCCAGGTACTCTGGTTCCTCCCACATCCCAAAGATGTGCGGGTTTGTAGGTTAATCGGCCTTTTGTAAAATTGCCCCAGATGTTTAGGGAGTTGATGCAAAAGTGGGATAACTTTGAACTTGTATGAAACGGTAGACACAAAATGCTGGAGTAACTCAGCGGGACAGGCAGTATCTCTGGAGAGAAGGAATGTGTGAATGGGTGATTAATGGGGAAGGGGAGGGGAGCATGTATGGGAAAGGGAACAAAGGCTGGAGATGATGTGAGAGAGAGAGAGAGACTGAAGGCAAGGATTTCATGAAACGGGAAACATTCCTTATGTGTCAATGTATGGAAGCGTGAGGAACTTAACTGATACAGGATCTGAAACTTCTCAACAATCTTTCTCATGTAGGGAGTATAGACCTTGGTTGCAAAATTAGGGATCACCTCTTTAAATCTGGGGGGCTAGTTTATTTTTTTTTCTCAACAGTTGGGTCTATGGAATTCTCTTCCTCTGACATTGAATATTTTAAGATAGAGGTTGTCAGATACTTGGGGAGGAAGGTTACCATATGCTTGACAATCATGATCTGATTAAACGTACAGCCGGTTTGGGCTGTGTATCTTGTTTGGTTTCCTAATTTGTACTTGTGTATGAAAGCAGAGATCTGTCATCTAACTAAACCATTTAAACAGTTGATTGAACTCGGCATACAATGGACCAATGTTATGTAATTACCGGTAAAGTACATATCTCCAAGAAGTCCATGGCCACGTCCCAATGTGAAGGGCTTGCATTAATTTCTCAACAGAGAAGCTATTTATGGTCTCCAATCGCCTTCCACTCTTGCCCTTTGTTTCCCAACTCCTTCTTGGAAAATCAGTAGAGAGTCAAGAGTGTTTTATTGTCATATGTACCCAAACAGAACAATGAAATTCTTACATGCAACAGCACAACAGATTTGTAAACACGTGTAGGAAAGAACTGCAGATGCTGGTTTAAATTGAAGGTAGACACAAAATGCTGGAGTAACACAGCAGGACAGGCAGCATCCCTGGAGAGAAGGAATCGAGACCCTTCTTCAGATTTGTAAACGCAGTACTCAATAGATAATATAATAAACAAACTGAAAAACGTTCCCTAAATGAAAAAGCCCAAAACAGTGCAAATAAACAAAACCAAGCCTGAAGTAAGTTCGAAGGGCCGAATGGCCTACCCCTGCACCTATTGTCTATTGTCTATCTCTTCCTGGCCCCAATCTAACATGGACTCCTTTGTTTCCCTATCAAACCTCTTTGTGATTTTAAAGATTGACGATCATCCCTGAGCATTTGGCCTTTATTTCTCAACCAGTGCACAGACTGCTTTTCCCTCTTACCAAAAAGCAGCAGATTATCGATCAGAAAGTGAACTTACTAACCACATATTTTACATAAGTTAGTCTTTGGGACTTGTTTTCTCAGTCAGTTGATATTTTTAAGGCAGGGATTGATCAAAAGGAGGGGTGAGAGGGTGAAATGCTACCTTGCTGGATATAAATGCAGACTTCACATGACAGCCATACATACCCACCTTTCTTTCAGCCCATATAACCATATAACCATAACAGCACGGAAACAGGCCATCTCGGCCCTTCAAGTCCGTGCCGAACATTTAAATTTTTTTTATTTTATTTTTTTTTAATTTTTTTTTTAAATTAAAAATAAAATACTTCCCCCTAGTCCCATCTACCTGCACTCAGACCATAACCCTCCATTCCTTTCCCGTCCATATACCCATCCAATCTATTTTTAAAGGATAACATCGAACCTGCCTCCACCACTTCCACTGGAAGCTCATTCCACACAGCTACCACTCTCTGAGTAAAGAAGTTCCCCCTAATGTTCCCCCTAAACTTCTGTCCCTTAATTCTCAAGTCATGTCCCCTTGTTTGAATCTTCCCTACTCTCAATGGGAAAAGCTTATCCACGTCCACTCTGTCTAACCCGCTCATAATTTTAAAGACCTCTATCAAGTCCCCTCTTAACCTTCTGCGCTCCAAAGAATAAAGACCTAACTTGTTCAACCTTTCTCTGTAACTTAGTTGCTGAAACCCAGGCAACATTCTAGTAAATCTCCTCTGTACTCTCTCTATTTTGTTGACATCCTTCCTATAATTAGGCGACCAAAATTGTACTCCATACTCCAGAATTGGCCTCACCAATGCCTTGTACAATTTTAACATTACATCCCAACTTCTATATTCAATGCTCTGATTTATAAAGGCCAGCACACCAAAAGCTTTCTTTACCACCCTATCTACATGAGATTCCACCTTCAGGGAACTATGCACAGTTATTCCTAGATCCCTCTGTTCAACTGCATTCCTCAATTCGCTACCATTTACCGTGTACGTCCTATTTTGATTTGTCCTGCCGAGATGTAGCACCTCACATTTGTCAGCATTAAACTCCATCTGCCATCTTTCAGCCCACTCTTCCAAATGGCCTAAATCTCTCTGTAGACTTTGAAAATCTACTTCATTATCCACAACACCACCTATCTTAGTATCATCTGCATACTTACTAATCCAATTTTCCACACCTTCATCCAGATCATTGATGTACATGACAAACAACAGTGGACCCAACACAGACCCCTGAGGCACCCCACTAGTCACCGGCCTCCAACCAGACAAACAGCCATCCACCATTACTCTCTGGCATCTCCCATTCAGCCACTGTTGAATCCATCTTGCTACTCCACCATTAATACCCAACAATTGAATCTTCTTAACCAACCTTCCATGAGGAACCTTGTCAAAGGCCTTACTGAAGTCCATATAGACAACATCCACTGCTTTACCCTCATCAATTTCCCTAGTAACCTCTTCGAAAAATTCAAGAAGATTAGTCAAGCATGACCTTCCAGGCACAAATCCATGTTGACTGTTCCTAATCAGACCCTGCTTATCCAGATGCTTATATATATTATCTTTAAGTATCCTTTCCATTAATTTGCCCACCACTGACGTCAAACTAACAGGTCTATAATTGCTAGGTTTACTCTTCGAACCCTTTTTAAACAACGGAACAACATGCGCAGTACGCCAATCCTCCGGCACTATTCCCGTTTCTAATGACATTTGAAATATTTCTGTCATAGCCCCTGCTATTTCTACACTAACTTCCCTCAATGTCCTAGGGAATATCCTGTCAGGACCTGGAGACTTATCCGTTTTCATATTTTTCAAAAGTGTCCGCACCTCCTCTTCTTTGAATCTCACAGTTTCCATTGCTACTCTGCTCGTTTCCCTTACCTCACATAATTCCATATCTTTCTCCTTCGTGAATGCCGAAGAAAAGAAATTGTTCAATATCTCCCCCATCTCTTTTGGCTCTGCAGATAGCTGTCCACTCTGACTCTCTAATGGACTGATTTTATTCCTTGTTATCCTTTTGCTATTAATATAGCTGTAGAAACCATTTGGATTTACTTTCACCTTACTTGCCAAAGCAACCTCATATCTTTTAGCTTTTCTAATTTCTTTCTTAATATTCTTTTTACATTCTTTATACTCCTCAAGCACCTCATTTACTCCATGCTGCCTATAATTATTGTAGATCTCTCTCTTTTTCCGAACCAAGTGTCCAATTTCCCTTGAAAACCATGGCTCTTTCCAATTTTTACTATTTCCTTTCAACCGAACAGGGACATAAAGATTCTGTACTCTTAAAATTTCACCTTTAAATGTCCTCCATTTTTCTTCTACATCCTTCCCATAAAACAACATGTCCCAATTCACTCCTTTTAAATCCTTTCGCATCTCCTCAAAGTTAGCCTTTCTCCAAACAAAAATCTCAACCCTAGGTCCAGTTCTGACCCTCTCCATAATTATATTGAAACTAATGGTATTGTGATCACTGGACCCGAAGTGCTCCCCGACGCATACCTCCGCCACTTGCCCTGTCTCATTTCCTAACAGGAGGTCCAGCACTGCCCCTTCTCTAGTAGGTACCTCTATGTATTGCTGCAAAAAACTATCTTGCACACATTTTACAAACTCCAAACCATCCAGCCCTTTTACAGAATGTGTTTCCCAGTCTATGTGTGGAAAATTGAAATCTCCCACAATCACTACCTTGTGCTTACTACTAATATCTGCTATCTCCTTACATATTTGCTCTTCCAATTCTCGCTCCCCATTTGGCGGTCTACAATACACCCCTATAAGTGTTGCTACACCTTTCCCATTTCTCAGTTCCACCCAAATAGCCTCCCTAGACGAGCCCTCTAATCTATCCTGCCAAAGCACTGCTGTAATATCTTCCTTGACAAGCAATGCAACACCCCCACCTCTTGCCCCTCCAATTCTATCACCCCTGAAGCAACGAAATCCTGGAATATTTATTTGCCAATCACAGCCCTCCTACAACCATGTTTCACTGATCGCCACAACATCATACTTCCAGGTGTCAATCCAGGCTCTAAGCTCATCCACCTTTCTTACAATGCTCCTAGCATTAAAATATACACATTTAAGAAACCCACCACCACTTATTCTCTGTTTATTATCTTTTTCTTCTTTCTCCCCTACATTTTGGGTCCGAGTGCTTCCCTTCTCTGCCTCCTGCCTCCCACATTTTCCACTAGCTTTCTCTATTTGAGTCCCTCCCCCCAACCGTTCTAGTTTAAAGTCTCCCCAGTAGCCTTTGCAAATCTCCCCGCCAGGATATTGGTGCCCCTCGGGTTCAAGTGCAACCCGTCCTTTCTGTACAGGTCACTCCTTCCCCAAAAGAAATCCCAATGATCCAGAAATTTGAATCCCTGCCCGCTGCACCAGTTCCTCAGCCACGCATTTATCCTCCACCTCACTCCATTCCTACTCTCACCGTCACGTGGCACAGGTAGTAATCCTGAGATTGTTACCTTTGTAGACCTTCTCCTTAACTCTCCTCCCAACTCCCTAAATTCTCCTTTCAAGACCTCTTCTCTTTTTCTACCTATGTCATTGGTACCTATATGTACCACAACCTCAGGCTCCTCTCCCTCCGATTTCAGGATATCTTGGACGCGTTCAGACACATTGTGTATATAAAGAACCACTTCCCATTACTTTGGCCTGCTGACTCAACGCTAACATTTACTTTTTGAGTGAGGCCATCAGTTTAGTCAATCTCCCATAACTGAGCTTAATGTGCTTCTGAAGTGGCGTGTGAGGCCAAAGTGGAAACCATGGGCTGCCTCCCTCGGGAAGGAGTTACTTGACAGGACGGGCAGTAGCTTGTGAGATGGTGTCCTCCATTGGCAGTTTGCACAGGGCTTCTGCAGTATGTGTGCCCATTCTCAACACCATCTTTGTGGGTCATTGACCCGGAGTCAAAGTTCCCAGGAGTCGGAATAGTTTCTTCTGTCTGCCTGGCGATATCTTTTGGTGATAGAACTTGGAATAGAATGTCTGTTTTGGAAATGAGGTTCTGAGACAGCCAAAGATGCTTTTTAGAAAGGAAGAAAATACAAGAGGATGGTTAAGTCTGTGTTGATTCTCCATCTAACTGCAATTAAGGACTTGGAAAACCAATGTAAAAGCCATTATGTAGAAACAAAGAACTGCCGATGCTGGTTGATACAAAAGATGGACACAATGTGCTGGAGTAACTCAGCGGATAGGCAGCATCTCTGGAGAAAAGGGAGAGGTGATGTTTTGGATCAAGCCCATTATTACCCTACAAGGGGGTATTTGTCCATTATGTTGCTGGCTAAGATATGCACATTCATTGGTTAATATCACAAAAAATCTCATCATGAAGAATTTGAATTTGGTGTTTAAATAGATGCATCTGGTGATGTTGGTCACCATCATTATATAATGGATTTTGAGATTGTTTGGTAGTCTTACTAATGCAACTGGTTCATTAATATTCTTTAGGGAAAGATATTTGTCATTTTGTTTTTGTCTGTCATCTAGCTGACACTCCCTGTTCAGGCAGGTGTTCAGCTACCTTGGCAGTTGCCGACTCAAGTGCCCCAGCCAGGTTGGCCGAGTTGTGTCACCACTTGCCTGGGAACAATGGATGTGCTGTAAATGTTGGCCACATATCAAGTCTGAATTAGACAATGTTGAGACTATTTCATGTCGTAACTTGAGTTTGGTAGGCTGCACATCCATTTAACACTGACGGCAGATCAGATGAGTAGACTACCTACGGTCCAGAGAGATGGACATTCTCGCCAATGTAAATCTAAACAGATAAGAACCTGGTGACTGAAATCCACCTTGTGATCTTGGTGTCGTGTGTTGCAGATAGCTGAGTGGAATGGGTCACTATCTGTGGGTGGGCAGTACATCTACAATCCAACAGACAGTGTATCTTCACCAAGACCTTATGCTGTGATGCACATGGGAGGGGCATTTAATGGAAAAGATCAAAGTCCCAGTTGAGTAAAGTTGGTCTGGGGATGGAAGGTGCTGGGGAGGGGCTTATGAAAGCTGGTGAGAAGGGGACATGAGTATTTAATGTTATTGGGCAAGGGTATTGAGAAGTACATGTAGATTGTTAACAGACTGGGATAGATAGCCTCAAGGGACCGAATGGCTGCCTCCTGTTCCTTGATCCATGTTTGGTATTGTACACTGTCACCACCAAAGCACGGTTCTCATTAATCTGGTGAATTTGGCGTTCTTTTCTTTCCAGGGAGACAGTGGGGGCCCGTTGGTCTACCGTTACCGGTATTGGCAGCTAATTGGCATCGTGAGCTGGGGCACGGGCTGTGCCCGTGTGGGCCGACCGGGCGTTTACACCGATGTGACTTCTCTACTGGACTGGGTCTACAATTCCATGCATGTAAGTGTGTGGACAGGTGTGGGGCCAAGCATTCTGTGCCCTCTCAGCACACCTGTCGGCATTCCTCCCCTCCTCCTTCCACCTCTAGACCACTTCATTTCTCCTTCATTACTCTCCTTTCTTCCTCCAACCACTCCCCTTTTTCAGCCCAAATCTCTCCCTCACTTCCTCATTCTTCACTCTTCTTCTCCCTCCCCCCACTCCACTCCCTCCCTGCCCCCACCTCCACTCCCTCCTGCCCCCACTCCACTCCCTCCTGCTCTTTGAATCTTAATTGCAGCCTTCCATGAGGTGGTAGTGTGTGCTTTAAGGGCGGAAGGCAGGAAGGAGCACTACACCTGTGCATTCTAGGCTAACCTGGTCCTCTGCTGCTACCTGGTGTCCAACATTAGAAATGGAAAATCATCAAACTGCAATTTAGTTTGTTCAACTGCAATTCGTTTGATATCAGATGAGAGATGTAGACAAAGGGATTTTGCAATAACTAAGTGAGGTGCATAATACTCAGGGTAGGGTGGCTCTGATCACTTGCCCCTTCTCTCCATAAATTCACACAGAGTTGTGAGTCTGTGGAATTCTCTGCCTCAGAGGGCAGTGGAGGCCAGTTCTCTGGATTCTTTCAAGAGAGAGCTAGATAGGGCTCTTAAAGATAGCGGAGTCAGGGGATATGGGGAGAAGGCAGGAACGGGGTACTGATTGGGGATGATCAGCCATGATCACATTGAATGGCGGTGTTGGCTCGAAGGGCCGAATGGCCTACTCCTGCACCTATTGTCTATTATAAATCTCAGACATGAGCCGTTTGAACAGTTCATTGTGGAGGAGGATGGATACTGTGACTGCCAAGCCAGCAGAACCAGTGGTTCATGGAAGCTATTCCTGATATATAGAGTCCCTTTAACCTACCGACGTGCAGTCTTTGGGATGTGAAATGAAACCCATATGGTCACAGGGAGAATGTGTGAATTGCACACACATACGGCAGCAGAAGTCAAGACTGAACGTTGGTCACTGGAGATATGGTGTGGCTACTGGGCGAGAGGCCACTGTACCATCCAGTGTGATCCACACTGCGTTTGGCATTAACACAGCCATCCTGTTTTCAATGGGTTTTCTCTAGAAATTAGTCCAAATGCTTTGTACCACGAATATTTATTACATTATCCTCTCTATCTTTCCAAAAATGTGTTTAAAACAAAAATGTTTTTTCCCCCCCATAGATGTAAGGGTGAAGGCTTTGGTTAAATTTTCACGCCAGTCCTGGGTTTCATTTTCTGGGATCCTGGGAGAACATTGCCCCAGCATGACCATCGGTAATGGACTCTCCGACTAGATCCGAACTATTTGCGTAAGATGCTGCTGAGGTGTGTGGCCTGGACTGGCAGAATACAAGGAACACAGCCCCAGCCCACTCACAGGCCCTCGTCAAAGATCACACCCAATGGGGTCTAAAGCCAACATGTGGGTCATTGTTAAGATTGTATATTGAAGATTGAATACAATCCGACAGCAGTTTGTTTTATGCGGTTTTGATATTTAAAAACATAAATGTATATTGGGGGGCATTGACATATTACTTGAGATGCCACAATGAGCCAAATGTAAATCTTTGTCAGTGTTCTCCAAAATGCCTTTAAAATGTACATTAACAATATTACATCAAAAATATTTGCAGAGAGCTAGTTTATTATTTCATTCTTCTTGATTTAATTATGACTGTCAAATGAGATTTGCAGGTTTTTGCAAAGAGAATTTCAAGATTGCCAATTTAAAAAAAATCCAATGTTGGAAATGAAGGTTTGATTGCTGGACCTGACGGGTCAGTGATCACAACTCTTTATCTCACCCAACTTTGCCACCAGAAGTCAAAGAACCATTTTATATGTCTGTTTTGAAACTATGTATACTTGAGTTGAGGATTGTTGGTGCCCAGAGATGCAGTCTTGCCTTATTTTATGCACTGTCTTGATATTGTAGCCTTTATATACAACACCCTGTGATATTGGAGCATCTATACAAGGATATATTTTATTGTGGAAGGCAAATATTGCAGGTTCTCAAACATTACATGCAGGGTTCAACATACCTCAAGTTGTCCAACACAAGTTTTCAGTTTTTGTCCATGTGAGGTTCATCAAAGTCAAATTGAGTTTTGGGCTGTGTATTTGTGGTTAGAAACTAGACCCAACTTGCCCAGAATGATGAACCGCACACCAGATCTAGATTTCACCCCAGGGCCTGGAGCTGAACATCCGTGTAGAGGCCTTCTGCAGCTGGATTAAGAGGTAGCAAACCTTAATCTGGCAAATCCTATCCTCGGGGTGAAGTTCATCCCTAATGTCTTTATGCCAATTTCTGTTGTCTCCATAATCTGTATTGTGGAAACGATGGATTTTTCACTGTGTCCTTCCAGAACAAAATATTTTTTTTTAATGAAATTTTATTTTGTAAAGGCATTTATTTAAATGGAAGTCATTCTTTTGTTGACATTTTATTAAATTGCACAGGCAATCATGTGGGAGATGTAGTGTCCAGGCTTGGTGTAATAGCATTGATGTGGTGCTTGTACCCATTTACCAGCCAGCTCCTCAATCATTTCAGTGAGAGCTGATCGCTGCCAGAACAGTGGGGAGGGGAGCAATGAGTGTTGGGCTACAAGGAGTCTCAGTGCCCTTCGATCAAAGAGCCGAAAAAAACATGCCAAGATTTCCAGTGGATCCTAGTGGACATTCGGCATAGGACAAGTTGAGGATCAGGCTATGATGCATTCCCTTCTCTCCAGATATCCTGTCTGCTTGTGCTATCTGGATAGCCCGTGTTGAACAGCTAAGTGTAATGCACGTTCAGATGGCAGCATGCGAGGACTCGAGTGTCTTTCCTTGACTACAGAGCATTTTCTACATATTTATATTGTGCAAAACAATCTACTTTCATTCACTGTAAGTGGTGCCTGGAGGAGGTTGCCAATGCAAAGAACATTCAGTTTACTCAGTTTGTCTGCTTCTCCATCTCTTATTTCCACTTCTCTTCTGTTGCTAATTAGCGACAAGGACTATGGTTAAAGGCTGGCATAATCCTCCTGGACTTTATTCCTTGCTGGCGATGTGGCTCTGGTTTGACCTTGAAAGCTTGTGAAAACTTATTTGTCAAAATGAGATTGTTTTGGATTGTTTAAAATAAATCGATTATTGTAAGATCTGTCCATGATGTATTTTTCCGATGCATTGAACCATTGTAAACCATGTTCATTTTAGTTGTATCTAGACCCACCCCATCGCAACGGATGATCCAAATTCTACAAGAAAATACCCTCCCCCACAGAGCTGGTTCAGCTGGAGAGAATGATTCAAATACTCGAGACTAGATTGAAATGTGTTTATTTAATTTGTGACAGATTCTCAGTATAAAATAAATCTATTACCAGCATACAAAATTAAATATAATCTAGAATGTCAATCCTTTATACATTAGCAAAACATGCATAGTTTGTATTTGGCATCTAAATCAAAAATAGGCAATGCATACTTCATTGAAAGAGAGTTTGAGAATCACAGTTACCTGATGACTACCATTACCATGTTGAACCATTCCTTGCTGCAGTGTGTCAGTCACGAGAGGGGACCTCGCACTCCGCTACGCGCAGGAGTTAAAGAAGGTGGGGTGGGGAGAAAGGACCAAGAGGGGATGTAGGCTAGGCTTATTGAAATATCAATGTGGTAAAGTGCTGGAAACAGGATGAAGGAAGGAGCTGCAGATGCACCATAGACACAAAATGCTGGAGTAACTCAGTGGGTCAGGCAGCAACTCTGGAGAAAAGGAATAGGTGACATTTCGAGTCACCTATCCTGAAGAAGGGTTTTGACCCAAAACGTCACCTATTCCTTTTCTCCAGAGATGCTGCCTGACCCACTGACTCTAACGTCTTGTGTGCTTTGGGCAGCTGTACCATCTCATTCAAGTGACCTGCATTAATCATTTATTGGTCAACAAAGAGGAATATCAGGGGTTCAGGCAGCATCTATGGAGGGAAATGGATAGACAATGTTTTGTATCAGGACCCTTCATGACGTGAGGGGGATAACTGGTAAAAGGGAGAGGGGGAAGGGTCAGGCAAGACCTGGCAATGATGGCTGGATCCAGTTCAGGAGAGGATGGTTGGCAGATACATTGGGTGGGGAGGGAAGGATGCAAATGGACACAATAGCTGATGATACATGGTGATGACATCAGGCTGCAGATGTAGAATCTGATGGAGAGGCGAGGAGTGCAATGTGGCAGCGGGTGGGGGAGGCGGGGGTGATAGGTTACAGGGAAGGAGGAGAAGGGGACATGGAGATAGAGTGGGTGGATGATGAGTAAAAGGAGGGACTAGGAATGGGGAGAGTGGAAAGAGAAGTGTATGTAATTCAGGAGAAGGGGTGGATTCAATCTGAAACTGGACAATTCAATGTTCATGATGTTGGGTTGTGGACCACCCAAGCGGGATATGAGGTGCTGTTCTTCCAGATTACATGTGGCCTCGCCCTGGTAGTGGGAGAGGCTGAGGACAGACGGGCCGAATGGGGAATGGAATGGAAGTGGTAAGCAACTGGGAGCTCAGGCTGACCCTAGTGGACAGAGCAGTAGTGTTCAATGGATCTGTTGCCTACACCACACCTGGTGTCACTGATGTGGAGGAGACCACATTGACAGCACTGAATGCAGTGGTCAAGGATTATAAATAGACACACTAAATGCTGGAGTAACTCAGCGGGACAGGCAGCGTCTCTGGAGAGAAGGAACGGGTGATGTTTCGGGTCGAGACCCTTCTTCAGACTGGATTCAGGATTATGAATGCAGATTTCCATTGGCTGTGTTTATGCTCATATAATTTGAGATACATGGACAGCGCCAGGGTGTGTCTCCCCCTCTCTCTCCCCCTGGACTCATGGGCTGATGAAGCAGGTAATTCCCCATCTGGTTCTTTCAAAGGATCTGGGAGTGATTTGCTGGGATCCCCAGGTATGGTCACCTCTGGAGACTTGGGAAGGAAGGACAAGATGTGAAGGTGAGATCCATCAGCAAACCTGTTGGCTGCAGACACTCGTTTCTTTTGTAACACCTGAGATCTTTGGAAACTTGTGACTCGGTGTCAGGTGAGCATATCCAGTAAGGTATGTCAGGTAAGGCATGAGGCATTGCACCACCCAGCTGACACACTACATTCCATTACTAATACAGATGGCTATTCAGCAATATCAGGAAGCATCCAATATATATACAACTGCCCTGGAATGGTTACTGGGTGGAAACAGTTTGCCTCCTGTGTTACGGTACCCAGAGTTATTGACTCCCTTCTCCACAGGTTGCCTTTGTGTGGAGAAGAAGTCTCTTCACTGACTGAACTCTGCTTTGTCTTTATCCCCAGCATTCATAGCTCAAACCCCTGCTCCACTCGAGTCCTAAGGTGGCTGTTTTCCTCTGATCCCAGCAGTGTGTCGGCATTGCCAGAGTGATCTCTATGTGGGGATGTCTTGTGCTGACTCAGTCAGTGACCAGCTCTTTGGTTCAATGAACAGGGAACCAATGTGTCTCACCAAGGTTGGGCGAGAGTTCCTCAGACTCCCCAGTTGGGTCACATTGCCAGACAAGGCCTTCATCAGGGTCATGGATCCCACAGGTGGAGGGTCGAAGTTTAATCAATAACAACTTCAGTTCCTCTGATACTCACAAAGGGAGCAGCATTCTGAACAAGAGCAAGTATGGAGCATCAATTGAAAGACAGCAGTCAAGTTGGATGCTGTTTGTACATATTACTGTATATTTTTGATGCCTAAATTTGCCCCTGGCTCCCTGTCTTGCCAAGACGCTCTGCTTCCCTCCCCGGCCACTCCATCTGGCAGTTCCATACACTTTGGATGCTCCCTGTTTACACGAGGATGAAAAGAGCTTCAAATTAGCTAAACCTGGCAGCTGTGTGGCAGATCAGAGTAACTATGTCCCAGCAAAAGCTGTGAACCGGTTACTCTGCCTACATCACCTTCCTCCCCAAACTCTCATCTTCACACCCCACCCCTACAAGAAGGCAAGGGAGCATAACGGAATGCATCCAGGTGGGCAAGGTTGCTCAGCAAGTGAACGGTGGCGGAAGGAGCTACCATGCTGCAGACATTGCAAGGTGAATGGCAGGGCTATCTTTCTCTGCACATCTCTCACTGGTACGGCATGAATACAGGTCTTGGTGGTGGCCTTCCCCTGTACATTCATTGGGGCGTGGGCAGGGTAGGGTTAGGGTGGGAGACGGGCCACAAGGCAGTGGAAGGTTACGAGAGAGAGAGAAGAGAGACATGGAAAGGGCAAGAAGAAGGTCTTGAGGAGGGGAAGGGTTAGAACTGTGGGAATGAGAGAGGAGAAAGGGGAGTGGGAAGTAGGAAGCAGCCAAAGATGGAAAGGTTCTGATGAGGAGAGGGAGGAATCGGGACTGGAGGGAAGTTAAGGAAGAGGGATAGAGGGAAAAGGATTGGCCAGGTGGGAGAGTGAAGGGGGGTGGGAGGGCAAGAATTGTTTATCCTCTGGAGGAATGAGCAAAGATAACATTCAGAAAGAAAACCTTTTAGGATTGGTCATTTGAAATTTGAACAATATATTCGTATAATGAACTCCAGGATAGCAGTGGTCATCAAAAACATTGTCATTCAGCAGAAAGTGGTTGTATTTCTGAGGCATATTTTTGATATTTATCATCAGAACACACTTGGGTTCCTATGTTGTGGACAATTTACGACGTATGTGGAGAGGTACTGGTTGTTAACTGTGCTAATTGCGGAGGAGATGTTTATTGTCACGACATTGGTAAGAATACAATGGCTTTTGGTAGTTGGGTGACAACATCATCTCTCTCTGCGGCAGTAATCCAATGATTATCTCACTCCCATTCATATGTATCAACTTAAAGGCTAATAACAGCATGTAGTTCCAATCTCAAATGCACTATTTTTATAGAACATGCTTAGTGTGTTCATGTTATGGGTTGTTCACGGAAGTGTGACAGGTGCTATTACACGCTTGCGAGCGATGTCAGTGTGACATGGACATCCCTCATCCTTCACGATCTGGGCAAATTTCATTCAGAATGACCCTGCCTTTTGGTTTCTGCTGGATGTGAAGGCTTGTTTACATCGGACAGCAATGGCGGCCTCTGTTGTAACAAAAGGCCACAGGCTGTTGATTAGTAACAGCACCAATCTAACGGGCCTGTCACTAGGAGGTTTGCCCAGTGAGAGAGGTATGTTCAGTTAGAGCTTGGAAAGGGAAAGAAGGAATATAACAGACCAATGGCTGAGAATGGATCCCAGGCTGAACTCGAAGCTCCAATATGTGTGGTGGAGATTCTGCCAATCTCACGGAGACTAGGGAGAGGTATGGTCATGTCATCCCAGTAACTCAAACCACAATTTCCATAGATTTAGTTGGTAATTAATTTGTGATAATCTGTCCTTAATTGATTGCAGGCATCATGCATGATTGGGTTCACATTTGCAAAGTGCACAGTGCAGTTTAGTGTGCACAATGTATTGACACGGGCTGCCACAACAGCAAACAAGCTGCGAGCTGGTTCACAATCACATTTCAATCAGCAGTTGTCCAACTGAAGCATGTGAAGGTCTCCGTGACTGACAACATGCATGAACGTAAGTCACTTGAGACATCCATGAGACAACCAATGGGATAGGAACGCCTGAATACCCAACATCTGCTTGAATAGATCTTGAATCCTCGAGGCAGCAAGGTGGAACATGCATGCAGGTGAAAGCTCATGCATTGTTGTAATCCGAAGCAAGCATTACTTGGGCTATGTTGTGAAATGTTTTCCACGTGTAAAGTTAGCAGTATTACAGTACAGAAAGCCACTCGCTGATTGTCAATACCTTGTGTTTCTGGAGTGAGAGAATTGAAATGAAAATTAGTCCAACAGATTAAACCGTTTCTCCTGAACACAGGTGAGTTAACTAAAGATGGGAATTTGTCAATGGATCAAACATTGTAGCTGAGGAACATATCCCTTCATCATTCTTGTTACTTCTACGCAGAAGGACTTAACCACCTTCAGTACAGGAAGCTCTCATGTCCGATTCCTAACATCTTATCCTGAAAATTCCCATTCAACCACGGATCATTGGTAGTGCTGTGGACATAAAGGTCTCGTACACCTGAGGTTCCTGGGAGCTGGTGCATATGCAGGATTCTAGTCCTCTAAGCTGCTCAAGGGCCTGACTGCCTAAGTTACTTAATACATTTTATTAAAAAATGTTTAGTAATCTTTTAGTAATATTTTAAAAAAATGTAAATGTTTGCGGGTGCCAGTATGATGCACTGCCACAACAAATTACTCCCAACATCTGATGACCAGTAAATAAAAACTGGGAGAGATGAATGGAATATTGCAATAGTTCAGGGTGCTTGCCAACCATGTTTCATGTAACTCTCTGCACGCCCACACTATGCTGCCCATGAAGTACATTGTAAAGAAGCTGAGCTCGAGTAATATCACATTAAGGTTCCACCTGGCAGGCATCATCTCTTGATTCATACTGTTGCACATGCAAGTGGATGGGTGCCAAGTCTCCCAGTCTTTAATCATTAGGCATATATTTATGCTATTAATGGTAAAGCAGCCATGGATCTCTTTTTCTGATCTGTGAAGCAGTAAATGAAGTTGGCAACGCACTGGTCTCAAGTCCTACAGATCCCGTATAGGACACGGATGATGCACGTGTGTCCTGTTCTCACACAAGGATTATGCACATGCAGCTTCTGTGGTTACAAGTACCTTTTGGCTCCAGTGGCAATCACAAGATCAACAGTAGCTTTTGCCTGATTATCTTCTGTCTATTTGTGCCCTACACGAGCCAAAGGCCAAATGGATGAACAAACACTGTGGGATGGTCAAACTCTGTTATTCTCAAGGATGGCGAGAAGGATCCTCAAGTGCCAAGCTCCTGTTATATTTACAAACATTTGCAGCATAACATCACTCGACAACAGGGGATGCAAAGTCACCCAGTGTTTTACTTGGACCATTTGTCCACCTTCATATGCAGGCTCCAGCTGACCACCTCCTGTCCTATGTTCTCTCATCCCCATCTCCTATCTGATTAGCTAACCTGCCCATGCATGCTTCAATAACATTTATTCCTATTCTCATTCCACATTCTATCCACTCAGAGTTATGCTCTATTGACTCCCTGGCTATTGGCTCTATCTTTGGCCTAGATAGAATGGATATGGAGAGGATGCTTCCAGCAGTCAAAGAGTCTAGGACCAAAGGGCACGGCCTTAGAATAATAGGAGGTACCTTTAGAATGGAGAAGAGGAGGAATCTGTTTAGCCTCAGGGTGGTGAACCTGTGGAATTCATTGCCACAATGATGATTGTGGAGGCCAGTCATTGGATATTTTTGAAGTGGAGATTGATAGTCTTGACTAGTATGGGAGCCAAAGGTTATGGGGAGAAGGCAGGAGAATGGAGTTGAGTGGGAAAATAGATCAGCCATGATCAAATGGCAGAGCAGATTCGATGGGCTGAATGGCCTAATTCTGCTCCGATGTCTAATGGTCTCTGGCAAATGTGGAGTATATATTCTTCAAGAGCATCCAACCATCCTATTTACCCTATGCACGTTGGTGAATCTGAATTAGTGCTTTATGGATTAAACATAGAAAACAGGTGCAGGAGTAGGCCATTTGGCCCTTCGAACTAGCACCGCCATTCAATATGATCATGGCTGATCATCCAAAATCTGTACCCCATTCTGTTTTTCCCCCCATATCCCTTATTCCCTTAGCCCTAAGAGCTAAATCTAACTCTCTCTTGAAAATTAAAGGAGATGTGTGGTGCGTTTAAAAAAAAAAGAAAATGGTGTGTGTCTGGAGGTGGTGGTGAAAACACATACAACAGTGGCATTTAATTGGCTTTTAGATAGGCACATGGCTATGTAGGGAATCACGTGCAGGCAGAGGCTATATTAACTTGGCATCATGTTCAGCACCGACATTGTGGGCTGAAGGTTCTGTTCCTGTGGTCTATTGTTCCATGTTGTATGAAGATGGTTCAGTGTAATGGACAGGGAAGCAAAGAGCTACCTGGTACAGGGAGGGTCACTGATGACCACAGCTAGCACTGACATGTTTAATGACTCGACCTAGTAAAATCAAGGTGATGATATCATGTCAAGCTATGGTGTGGTCATTAAGCACATCAGAAGCATGACTTCACTTTCCCAATGATTAACCCAACAGTTCTGAAGACAGTGGGATGGTGTTATTTTCTTCCCCTTCAGTCCTGTCACACCTGGTTGAAGTTATCCCAGGTGCATTCACCGGTTGGAAACACTGCGGTAATATTCCTTGTTTATCTCTTAATTGTCACAACCCAAGAATGAGCAGAAAATAAAATCAGGGACAGTCACCAATGAAACACTGAAACACTAGATCCAATAATAAAAGGACAATGAGGAAGCAGTTAGCTATTGTGAAAAGGCCAATTAATTTTGAAGTCAAATTCATTCATGTAAGAAGTGAATTTATAATAATTGCCATTTTCTGTGAAAAAAGGATAAGATGGATCCATGGACTGGTAAAGCTTTCAACAAGTGGGGCAGCTGGTAGAGCTGTTGCTTCACATAGAAGCATATCATGGATCAAAGGCTGAAGGGTCTGTTTCTGCGCTGTATCTCTACAGCTAAAATTAATAAACCAACATCAATACTGAGAGTGAAAAAGGGCCTCGACCCAAAACAACACCTATCCATGTTCTCCAGAGATGCTGCCTGACCCGCTGAGTTACTCCAGCATTTTGTGTCTTTCTGTGTATTAACCAGCATCTGCAGTTCCTAGTTTCTCCCAATACCTGCCACCTCTGGCCAGTAAATGGCTCTGTATCCACCACGTGGTTGACCTCCTCAGTACATGGATAACTAGCGGTGGACACTCAATGCCTACATTGCCAGCCAGGGACGGTTGCATCCCCAGAGCAAATAAACAAAACTACTTTAGCTGGAGTCGGGAATCCCAGGCAGTATCATCATTAAAACCAACCATTAAGAAATAAAATCAGAATACACCTTTTCACACAAATGGTGGTGGAGATGTGGAATCCTGACTTCACTGAGAGGTTCTGTTGCTTTATGTAAGGGGAGGATACCAGAACTATGAAGCAAAGGCAAGGGGAAGTAATGAGGTGGAGACGAGCCGTGAGGAATGGCTAATCTTGCGGATGGTTGAGGATAAAGTAACATAGATATAAAAATAGTCATGGAAGATGTCCAGATTAATGACATGGTGTCTTTACTGTAACTGGAACATTTAGTTAACTAGGTCTAGAATGTAACTTCAATTGGTCAAAGACAAGACAGGAGAATTAATCCTTTCACAATGAACTGGAGTTCAGAGACAGATGAAGGTAGATTCCATTCTAGCTTTCAAAAGGCAATTTGATAGAGACTGGAGAATATCCAGAGTATGGGGAACAGCAGTGAGAAGTTACATGACCCTTGAATTAAATGGTCTTGATCCATGATATGCTTCTATGATTTCTCTTTTATAGAGGTGTATCTCATAGAGGTGTACAAAATCACGAGAGGAATAGGTCGGGTGAACAGTCTTTTGCCCAGAGTAGGGGAATGAAGAATCAGAGGACATAGATTTAAGGTGAGGGGGAAAGATTTAATAGGAACCTGAGGGTAACTGTTTTACACAAAGGGTGGTGGGTGTATGGAACGGGCTGCCAGAGGAGGTACTTAAGGCAGGTACCATCGCAACATTTAAAAAACATTTACACAGGTACAGGGACAGGATAGGTTTAGAGGGATATGAGCCGAATGTGGGCAGGTGTGACTAGTGTAGATGGGACATGTTGGTCGGTGTGGACAAGTTGGGCCGTAGGGCCAGTTTCAACGCTGTACGACTCTATGATTCTAATGTTCATTAATGTTATCTCTGTTATTCTTACCCAGATCTTTTTGTATGTGACCCCTGTCCCACAGCAGTTATTGACTTATAATTGTCCATTGAAATGACCTCGCAAAGTAGTCATTTCAATAAAGGGTGGGAAATAATTCTGCAAGTGAAGGGATCCTGTGAATATATACAAATAACTGAAGTGCACAACTTGCTGGAAGGATAGCAGGGTGGTGGTGATGTGATATTGTGTCAGTTAGCTGGGTGAAGCTGAACATGTACAAGATGTAGTGGCCAAGGAACATTGAGTGATGGACCTCCGCTTCCCACCAGACGAGGAGAGGATGCTCCGGAGACGTGCTTGTGAATGCACCCTGCAAACAATCCTCAGAGATGCCTCACAATACAAATTCCTGATCACCATTGCTGATCAATCCAACTAGCTAGACATGAACACCAGTTAAATTAATGAAGGAGAGGAAATATACCCTATACGGCCCATACCCTGGAAACCGATTTGCCTAATAGTCTAGTTTAAGAAGCCTGTGGTATCTTGCAGAAAAACATCTACTTATTCATTATCCAACAGTGCGTTTTGAACTGGCAAAGAACCATCTCAGTGTTCACACTACACTCACAATGCCTTCTTTAGTCCACTTTCAGAATAGTCAGGAGCAAAGCGTTACCTTACAGGTTCTGACTGCTGTGGATGTGATTAAGAACAACAACTGTAATTCAGAAGACACTGAGCTAAAAATAAAAGAAATTAAAACGACAGTAACACATCAGGTAAAAGGCTGCACCTGATACAAGACAGGTGTCGGCCCCTGTACGAACAGCGTGTGCATGCTGCAAGGCAGATGAGTCACATGCCCTAATGTCTGAGGGTTTGAGATGACAGTAGTGAGGATTGAGGAGATCAGTGTGTGTCTGGGACAAGTGTATCTCCATACCTGTGGTATCTCATGCTGATGGCCCATGTCTCCAGCACAAAGTGTGTACGCTCCCCCCCCAATCTTGTTGTGTGTAGTAAGGTTACCTTATAATGTATGTACTCGCTAGTGGTTTAATAGGCACATCCCATGTCTTTAAGCACTGATGTTAAAATTTGTGCAATCTTCACGCCTTTGGTGGACTTTTGAGGTCGGTCTTGGAACCATAATGTCCATGTTGAGTGTTGGCGCAGGAGTTTACCAGGCACTCCTTCCTAGAGAGACCACAGCAAGCAGCATCAATACAACCACCTACCCACCAGTTTCACCCAGTCAACACTTTACTCATGGGGATACAAACAAGCAGTTGCTTCACCAATCAGTGGAATGACATCGCCCCCAAGCTTCCTCGGAGGGCAGCTCCACCAGCTGTGCTGCAGTAACTTGGCCAAAGCTGGTGAGATGCCATCACCCACACGGGGCAATGCCGACGGGACAGGTCCCGGAAACTACAGCTCATGTTGGAGTAGTCCGGCGTTGCGTTTGGCTTCTGTGGCATTAGGACAATCAGTGTTTTATAACCACTTTTGAAATGTAGTCACTATTGCAACACGGGAACACAACAAGGTCCCACAAACAGAGTTGACATTGACAGAATAATGCTGCACTGACACTGAGGAATTAACATGAGCTAGGACTTCAAGAAAGAAATTCCTGCTTCTCTTTGGTTAATACATCGAAGTGAGCCCATGGCTTAAAGTATCACCTAATAAAGGCCACCTCTGACAGAGCAGAATTTCATCAGGAAAACTATTATACACTGTTCTCTAGAGTAGGGCTTGAACTCATAACCTTTTCACTTTACCCTGGGAGTAAAGGCGAGTGTAACACAGGACAAACCATTGAAAGCGAGAGATGCATTGATCAGAATGCGCAGGTTTGTTTGAAGAGCAAGGAGTGGGTGTTCTTGCATGACTTGCCAAAGTAAACCTTTCATTCTGACGTTCCCCAAGTTCACAGAAGCAAATGGGAATGTACAAATTTAACAATGGAATTAGTCTTTAGGCTGGTTTAGCCTGACCTAGCCTGCTCCATTTGTTGGGATCACAAGGATAGTGGGAAAGGGTAAACAACGATGTACCAAAAAATGGAAGGAGGGAATCTAAAACTGATGCAAACATGAACTATCTTGAAGGAGGAACAATGCACTGTCAATATTATTGCATGCCGCTGAGTGGCCGATAATCAGAAAGAGAAAATTGTTGAGGGTGCGAATTGCAGATAAATCCCTGAAGATATGCCCTCCCACCCCCGAAATATGGTTCTGTTACCTGATTAGTAAAGTTTTACACTGATTCTCAAATCATTCACACTTTGGATGACATCAACATGCACAACTACTCCTTGTTACTCTACGACATGAGCATGGGTTACCCATCGAAAGCAGCCACTCGAGTCATCACTGCTCAACACTGTGTTGTGTTGTGTGACTTGCTGTAATTGCATCTAATACACCTGTAAAGCTGCAGCAAGGATTTCATTGATCCAGTTAATATTCATTGCATATGGTAAATAAACACTGTTGGCTCTTGTTACATTGAACCTGTCTGATCTTGTCCTATTACAAAGACTGACACTCACACTACTTCTCTTGCATAGAATTAGCAAAACATAGACCCTGCCATAAACACAGAGGATTGCATCTTATTCGTTGCTTGATATCTCTGAGGTGACGGAAGAGTTAAATACTGTGTTAGAACGATGCAACACAGATGAAGACCATGGCCTTATCTTGTTGCCCTGTACTCCTTCCAGCAACTCAACTAATTGAGGCAAGACAATAAAACTATAGGCATAGACTATAGGCACGGGCTACGGAGAGGTATGTCAAAGACTATTATAGTTCACCAGCTTGTTCATATTCCCATCTTGCAAATTGCTAACTGGAAACATTTTCTTTAACAGGTTTGTAAATAAGGATGTTGGATAATAATCTTTTGCATATTCACATCTTACTTACTTCTTTTTTCCAACTTGCTTAATTATAAACATTATTAGCTTTTTAATAATAAATAATAGAATGAGGAGGCCTATCACTCCTCCGACAATGGAACCAATGAGAACTGTCAATTTGTTGTCCACTGGTAACACTGAAATACAAAGAAGAGTTGTACAAATTAATGCAGTTTCACCAGTAGTGTGCATATACAAGCAGCTCAAGTGCAGTGGGGTTACAAGAGGGGCAAGAGAGGGAAGTAAGATGCTGTCCCTTGTCCCCACAATGACAGTGTAAGGGTCAGTGTTCCAGTACCAGACCGCTGGATCCACAAGTCATAGGATCGAGTCTACTCTGGCATTCAATCATGGCTGATCTATCTTTCCCTCTCAACCCCATTCTCCTGCCTTCTTCCCGTAACCCCCGACACCCGTACTAATCAAGTATTTGTCAATCTCCGCTTTTGTTACTGATGGGGACCAACCAGATCTCCCGGTTGCCAGAAACATTAATTCTCCTTCCCATTCCTACACAGACCTTTCTGTCCTAGGTCTCCTCCATTGTCAGAGTGAGGCTAAACGCAAATTGGAGGGATAGCATCTCATATTTTGCTTGGGCAGCTTTCAGCCCAGTGGTATGAATATTGATTTCTCTCACTTCAGGTAGCCCCGGCATTCCCTCTCTCTCTCTATTCCTCCCCCACACAAGTCACACTAGCTTCTCTTTTTCACCCTACAAACTGCTTACTATGGCCCAACCAGAAGAACATGTCATTGGCCTGGGATAGTTCAGATAAGGTGACAATGTGTGCTTCATCGTCTGCAAGATAATCAACAGGTAGTTCTTTGCCCATGTTGGACCTCTTGCAGGGAATAGAGTCAACGTTGCCCATGTCTAGGACAATTTCAATTATACACCGCCATCATGTCTCTTCTGTTGGATCTGCCTTACAATTGGGAGAGGGGACACCAAGAGTTTGTAAAGGCAATGGATAAAAGGCATGAATATTTGACTATATCAGGTTGGTAGTAGAGTCATTGAGAGTCATACAGCATGGAAACAGGCCCTTCAGTCCAACATCCATACCAACCAAGATGCCCCATCTAAACTGCTTTGATATGCCTGTATTTGGTCCATATCCCACCAAACCTTTCCTATCCATGTTCCTGTCCAAGTATATTTCAAATGTTGTTATCATACCAGCCTCAACTACCTCCTCTGGCAGCTCATTTGATATACCCACCACCCTCTGAGTGAAACACTTGCCCCCCGTTAGTTCCAATTAAATCATACCCCTCTCACCTTAGACCTATGTCCTTGGTTTTTGATCCCCGTACCTGGGTAAATGACTATGTGCATTCACCCTACCAATTCCTTTCATCATTTTATATACCTTGATAAGATCACCCATCAACCTCTTGCGCTCCAAGGAATTAAGTCTTAGTTTGCCCAATATCTCCCTATAGCTCAGCTCCTCAAATCCTGACAAAGGTGTTGTAAATCATCTCTGCACTCTTTCCAGTTTAATGACATCTTTCCTCGAGCAGGGTGGCTATAACTGAACACAATACTCCAGATGCAGCATCGCAATGTCTTGTAGCATTGTGACATAATGCTCCAACTTCTATACTCAATACCCTGACTGAAGAAGGTCAATATATCAAAAGCCTTCTTTACCATCCTATCTACCTGTGACACCACGTTCAGGGAACAGTACACCTGTACTCCTAGATCCCTCTGCTCAACAACACTAACCAGGGCCTACCATTCACTGTGAAGGACCTCCCCTGGTTTGGTTTCAAACGTGTGGGGTTGCACAACAAATGTTGGCAGGACCCTGGGTTGAAGAGGAAAGCTCAGTAGGGTTGGCTGAGTTGGACATCAGCAGTGTGTGTGCCTTTCCTTGCCCCCCCCCCCCCCACCACCATGTTGCTAATCTCTGTGTATAATTTTATCAGCTTAACCCGTTTACCTTTTCTCTTAAGTAAATCTACATTATTGACCTCAGCTAATGCCCCAGCTTTTAATGTTCATTTGCAACATCTCGATGGCTATCTTACTCAATGTTATTTGAGACAGTGTCGAGTTATTGAGTGTATGAACTAATGCACAGCAGATTTAAGGTGAGATGCCATCTAAATATAATTTTTGCGTTGTCAATCATCTCAAGAAACATCAGTGTACTTACGTTTACTGACGACAATCAGCTCCAGCGTGGAATTGGCTTGTTGATCAGCTTCAACAGGGTTTTTGAAGGAACACGTGTAAAGGCCTGAATCCTCAAATTCCACTCCCTCCAGTAAAAGGGAGATATTCTTTTTTTTAATGTCCCCGATGAGCTTGAATCTGCTTATTTCTGTCGTGACACGGGGCTTCTTTCCTGTTAGTTTGATAAAAATAATCTGCACAGAAGAGAACGGTAGTTAAAGACTTATTGGAACCAAAAGAGTTCTTTTATTTCCACTCTCCCTCCCCCATGAATCCATACCTAAGGAAAATAAACAGATTTCTCCAGCACCTTTCAAAACATCAGCATAGTCAATGATGGACTTGTGAAGTGCATCAATATTGCCATGGAAAATATAACAAGTCCCCAATGTGTATGCAGCAAGATCCTGCTCTCACCAGCATGACATGGACTAGGGCATCAGTCTCAGTGAAACTCAGCTCCTACATGAGACCATACACAAATCAACAACTGTATTCCGCTCGGGAAGCCTTCACCCCAAAAGCATTAACATTGAATTCTCTAATTTAGGACTAAGCCCCTCCCCAAAAACCTATTTTTCAGCACTCTGTCCCCTCCTCAACCCCACCCCCCCCCCCCACCCTCCACTGACTGCGCGCACACCATTCTGCCACGGACCCATCACCCAACTCCTTCTTCCAGTCCACTCATCTCCTTTAAACATTGCCCTCTCACCTTAAAGCAATGCTCTTTTCACACTTCAACACTGGGGAATAGGTCCTGACTGTCAACCCTATCTGTGGCTCTCATCATTTGTCTATACATCTGTCAGGTCTCACCTGAACCTCTGATGTTCCAGAGAAAACAATCCAAGTTGATCCAACTTCTCGTTATAGGTAATAAGCTCTAGTCCAAGCAGCATTCTGCACCCTCTCAAAAGCATCCACATCATTCCGTCATGGACTGACCAGAACTGCCCACAATGCTCCGAATGTAGTTTAAACAAGTTCCATAGAGCTGCAACATGACATCTTGAGTCTCATACTCAATGGCCCGACTAATGAAGGCCAGCCTTACATGTCCACTTGACCATCATAGCTAATGGTGTGGCCACTTTCAGGGAGCTATGGATTTGGACCCCAAGATCCCTCAGCATCAATGCTGTTCAGGTTCCTGCCATTAACTGAATAATTTCACTTTACATTCAACCTCCCAAAGTGCAATCCCTCACAATTCCTCAGATTAATTTCCAAATGAGAATTTAGCTCTGCCTCAACAACAAACGCACTAACAACTCATCCACAGTTGACATTAGATCAGATGATTTTAGTTTCAACCCATGAAAAAGTTGGTGGGGGGCAATAGGTGTGTGATAGTGTTGAGAGTGGTAAGCAGCGACTGAGTCACAGAATGCCCTTCCTTTGTTGCTGTCCCTTTGCTGAAACTATCTCTCTATCTAAAGCACCCGCTGTCATTTGTGGTGTAAGTGAATTTTACAATGAGTGTAGAAATGAAGATCCAATGCTCACTCTCTCTGCTGGTGATGTTTTATTTATCTGGTAACTCCACCAGAAGGAGGAGCCGGAGTAATCAACGCAGCTGGAGAAAGTGCAGAGGAGCATGACGTCACTGCCATTCAAGACTGTAATTGTTGGCAACTTCCCAATGTTCACCTCAACCCCTAAAATTAGGTGATATTGAACGAAACCTGCCAAGAGATAGAAAGCCACGTTAAAACACCACGTTGACATCTTTCATCGGTCGTTCTGATTTCTTTCCTCTGCTCTCACTAATTTCATTCCTGCCAACCCCGTGAAGAGATGGCTACTCATGCTTCAGAAGCCCTGTTGTCACAAGCTCTCTCGTGCCTTGATAATGATGTCCCAGTGAGGCCCAGGGACATAGGTTACTTCCTGCAGCTCAGCTCAGTGCCTGTCTCCGTTTAGTTTCGTTTACATTAGATACAGCTAATGTAACAAATTTACATAAAAAGCTCCTGTGATTGAAATGAATTAAAAATATTAGGATTAAATAAAATTAAAAAGAAAGGGTGCCGTGTTTACCTTTGCAGTGACGTTGTGCAAATGGATGGGTCTGACGCACAGACCTGGCGTGCTTGGTTTAATGCTACAGATGTGCATGTGAAGGGCATCCTGCCCCTCAGCTTCTATGAGGCTGGCAGAAGGGTGGCAGGGCAGGTGTGTTGGCATCTGATCTCCAGTTTTTTCCAAATGCTCTTTTGCAAAGCTGAGCAGTGGAATTCAGAGCCAAATATACCCACTGGCGATTGTCTCTGCAGCTTGTGTGTAGGGAGGAACTGCACAAGCTGGCTTACCCCCAAAAGCTGGAATAACTCAGCGGGACAGGCAGAATCTCTGGAGAGAAGGAATGGGCGACGTTTCAGGTCAAGACCCTTCTTCAGACAGAAGAAACATCACCCATTCCTTCTCTCCAGAGATGCTGCTTGTCCCGCTGAGTTACTCCAGCACTTTGTGTCTACTTTCTTGTCTCTACAGTGACCTCAGTCCACATTGGAGCACAGTGGACAGCACAGCTGTAGATTACTGAGGAGGCATTCATCTCTGTGACAACAGAACGCAGCTTTAAATTCTTCATCTGAGTAAGAACTTGTCAACGAGTTCTGGGATTACTCAGCAAGATAAGGAATACACACACTGTGCAGACAGGTCACGTTGAAGGTAAGAATTAGTCACATGCAACCTGTACTAAATTGCAGATATAAGCAGGATAAGAATTGCACATTGTGCTAATAATGCAGCGTTCTCAATTACTTGGAAGTGTAAGCATTATTCACAGTGTAAATGGGCTGCAGTTTACATTAGTTATTGAAGTGTTAACAATAAAAGGTTTAGAACATTTTGCATGTTAAGAAAATAACCTGAGCAGCCCAGTGGCACAGCGGGTAGATCTGCTGACTCACAGCGCCAGAGACCCGGGTCCTATCCTGACCTCGGGTGTTGTCTGTGTGGAGTTTGCACGTTCTCCCTGGGACGACACGTGACATCTGGGTTCTCCGGATTCCCCCCCACATCCCAAAGACGTGCAGGTTTGCAGGTTAATTGCCTCTGTAACTTGCCCCCAATGTGTATGGAGTGAATGAGAAAGTGGGATAACATAGAACTAGTGTGAATGGGTGATGAATAGTCGGCGTGGCATCAGTGAGCTGAAACGCCTGTTTCCATACAGTATCTCTAAACCAATGCCTCCTGGTGTAACTGACAGAGCTTTGTTTCTATGGTGAACTAATGGCACAGGACAGGTTTTATGGAACAGCAGGTTAGAAGTGAGATAAACAGAGGGTTACGGACATCTGACTGGTGGACCAGGGGATGGAGATGGCGGAGTAGAGGGGGGAGGGATGCAGAGGTGGAGGGGGGTGGGACTGGGGGAGGGGAGGGGGGTTGGATGGGGATGGGGATGTGGGGGAGGGGAGGGGTGGGGATGTGGGGAGGGGGATGGGGAGGGGAGAGAGGGACGAGGTTGGGGAGGGTGGAGGGTGCGGGTGGGGATGGCTCTGCCGATGTTGCGGGGCTGCAGGCATCTTCTGCCGGGTGGGACCGGCTCGGCTGAAACATTCACAGCCGCTACATGGAGTAGGATATTTGGGTCATTAGTCCACACGCTGATCAGGATAACAAATATTCAGAAGGACCTCACTGAATGATATGTATAATGTGTAGAAAGAAACTGCAGATGCTGGTTTTCACCAAACATAGGCACAAAATTCTGGAGTAACTCAGTGAAACAGGCAGAAACTCTGGAGAGGAGTGGGTGACGTTTTGGGTCGAGACCCTTTTTCACTCATCTCAACCCGAAATGTCACCCACTCCTTCTATCCAGGGATGCTGCCTGTCCCGCTGAGTTACAACAGCATTTTGTGTCTATCTCCGATGATATGTATATTTATTTTTCAGATGACAATCTACCAATACCAAATGGTTCACAACATACACCATGGAGATGTGAACATGACCTTCCAGCATTATAGACCATTATGTCCATTATAGAGTGTTATAGAGCGTTAGAGACCATTGTGGAGCATCATGTCCTGCAATGCTGAGTTAGAAGGTGAAGAATTACAGTCTCATTCCAATGAAGACTGGGCTGCCCCATCCAGTGCTGTTCATACCGAGTGATCTCAGAATCCTTATTTTAGGTGAAATATCCAATCAGAGTCCCATCTGCCCTCTTAGATGAAAGGAAAGTTCATCAATGTCATCACTGCCAAGAAGTATATCCCCAGTGCCCCGACATCATTTATTCTTCAAGCAATATCATGAAACATAAATCATCGGATCATTATCTCCTTGGTGTTGCTGAGTCCACTTTGGCTACTGTTTCCAACATTACAACAGTGATTAAACATTAAAAAACACATCACTGGATAGAAACTAATTTGGGTCATCATGTGATTATGAAACATGCCATGCAAATGCATATACTTTCTTTCAATAGCACAAATAAAATCATTATTCAAGCCTGGATTTATGGATAGCATTCCTGATCCAGGATAGATGTATCCCAATAATACAGGTTTGTGCTGGAATTGGATGAGATGCAGCCTTATTGGCACTGAGTTATGAATCCACGGCACTGAAACATTTCGGAAGCACAGACTGCACGAGGCTCCCTCAGTTGGCTGCAGCAAGCCTGACCATCTCAGTCTACATTCCTGTCGACCACTTACTGTAGCTGAGCTGCCCTCTCCTGCATCAGGTTCCATTATGAAACAGGAACACATGGTCTATTCCATCTCTCCCTCTCAGCTTGCACCATCTCTACATTGTCTCACTACCTTTCTTTCATCTACAATCATGTTCCTTTCAAAGACGTGCAGCTATCTGCTTAATATTCCGCAATACACTCCTAAAGGAACGCTGGCAAGCCCAGCGTCACTCTGTGTACTTACCAATTTGAGATAAAGTCTCACAGACTTCCTCAGTGCCAGTACCATGAATGCCTGCTCTTAATTTGTCTCAGTCGAATGCTAACATTAGCTAACTGCCACGAGCAGGCTAGAGAGTGGGTGAAGAGTAAAGGTTAAAGAGTGACTGACTACCCCTTGCTGTCATCCAACAACTCTCACTAGGAAAGTACACATACATTAACTCTCAATCATGTTTTAACTCATACAGCAGAAGACTATTCAATCTATTGGGCTTGGACTACATGTTCAAACTCCCCTCTACTCTTTTCAAGTCAAGTTTATTGTCACGAGCACAAGTACATAAGGTCATAAGTTCTAGGAGCAGAATTAGGCCATTCGGCGCATTGAGTCTACTCCAACATTCAATCATGACTGGTCTATCTTTCCCTCTCAAACCCAATCTCCTGCCTCCTTCCCGTAACCTCTGACACCCGTACTAATCAAGAATTGGTCAATCTCTACCTTAACAATGTCCATTGACTTGGCCTCCACAGCCTTCTGTGGCAATGAATTCAACAGATTCACCACCTGGTACAGGTACAATGAAACTTTTGAGCCAAAGACAAAGTGCTGGAGGACCTCAGCGTAAATCGCATTGTGTTCCTCCAGCACGTTGATATTTTCCCCAAGATTACGGCATCAGATGCTCCTTGTGTCTACAACGAAAATCTTACACGCGACAAGCACAGAAAACATAAAATATACATACATTACATATGAAATCTGCAAATCAGTAACAAGAAATGGTATAATAAAACCAAGGCGTTAATGCAAAATAAATTAGAAAAGAAGTCTATGGTAGTACAAAAGGTGATCCATAATGTTCCATTGCCACGACAACATTAGAGTTGTGAGCTCTGTATTTCCCACTGATATCACTGAATTTACTCTGATTTCACTGTATCTCCCACTGAATCCCCTGATTTCACTGAATACACTACTGTACATTAAACATCATCATCAATTAATCCCCAACCCCCAGGAATGTGGTCAAAACTTGGACCAAATTATCCAAACTTTTTACTTAGACCTGCGCCACTGAATCTCACAATCTGTGAAAATCCATCTCCAAGAATGATCAAGATTCACATATTATTAATGTTGACAAATCATGATTCTCTGATTTAGGATTTATTGAACACTAGATCGACAGTCCTTTCCAAAACTATTGACCCTCAAGGTTCATACAATACAAACAACAGCAACGTACATTTATATAATGCCTTTAACATGGGGGGGGGAATATCACTGGAGCATTATTAGAAACATTTATACCAAGCCTTATTTGGTCACAAAAGTACGTTTTTAAAATCATGGTAAAGGGGGATGGAGTGATAGGGATTTTAGACTTCAGGCCATGCGCCCAGTCACTTGTCACCAATGGTCAAGTGATCACAATGGGAGATTACCAGGTGGTAGATTTGGGATGAACATGGAATCACAGTCTCACCAGGGACTCATTAACTGTTGTGTTGTGTCGTTTTAAAATTGCTGTTTTTTTCTAATATGTAAATACCGATTACTGTTCTATTCTGTTCTGTAGTTTTTTGCACAATCCGCAGGCATTGCCATTTTCATTTCACTGCACATCTTGCATGTGTATGTGACAAATAGACTTGACTTACCAGGATAAGGAAGATTGGCATGATTGCAATCATGTACAGTCTTTCTGCTGACTGGATAGCACACAACAAAAGCTTTTAATTGTACCTCAGTGCACGTGACAATAAACTAAAACTGAACAGAACAGAACAGAGTTATTTGGGCTGAAGATGGGCATGAATCCGTTTGGCCAACCCCCTAGGGTTGGACGCCTCTCACCTTGGTGACAAGTGTTAGATGACTTCAAGACTTATAGACAACCATGAACAAACCAAACAAACGTGCAGAGTGAGGCCACAAAGCCAAGTACTCCTGCAGATGGAACTGAAGAATGGTCTCGACCCGAAACGTCGCCCATTCCTTCTCTCCAGAGATGCAGCCTGACCCGCTGAGTTACTCAAGCATTTTGTGTCTACCTTCGGTTTAAACCAGCATCTGGAGTTCCTTCCTACACAATCTCTTTTTGTTAATGGAAAGCAGGGGGGTTTGCGCTGTCTGAATTGCCAACGAGTGCCTGGTCGATAGCTGCAAACGTAAGCTGCCTCGTCAGTGAAGGAAGATTCAGGATTCCGCACGTGAATGTTATATAACATGGAGAATATAGACCGTGAATATAGGACATCCACCGTGTTTCAAGATCACAGCCTTTATTTCCATCCAAGGCTGGCTGGCTATCTCTCACCTTCCCCAAACTCAATGGTGGGTTTTTATTACAAACGGCCAATTCTCTACGAGGCGCGGGTTGGGATCCGCTGAGCCAGAGGTCAGTGCGGACAGGCCGAGGCCGAGGCCGAATCGCCGCGTCGGGACTTAACCCGGGTTATTTGTGGCGTTGCATCTGCAGTTCTTTCTTTGTGGGGTAGTAGCGGGACTGGGCTGCGGGACTCCCCCGCCGGGAACAAACTTACAGCCCGCAGATCAGACAAGCACCCACCCCACGAGAACTTTGGTCCAAGTTACTGGGACTTCATCAAATGGTGAGATATTCTGATCTAAACCCCCATCCAGATACAAATCCAAACTAGAATAATCTACCACAAACAGGGCAATGGCCAGGCGGGCGGCGAGTGCTTGTTTTTACCAACATTGACCATTAAGAAACATGGTTTGTGGAGCCAGGATGGAGCATGGATCAAGGACTCTTGGTCGCTGCCTTACCCGTCAGGAGAATCAGCAACAGGGCACGGGGGGGTAGTTTGTGGGGGTTCTCCCAGCTGTCCGCAGCTCCTGATGCCGTGGCCATGCTGCAGCACTAGCGGATGCTCGGCCCTACAGGCTGAGCCTAGCCCCAGGAGCCGACAAGCAGGGCGCTGGGTTGAGCTGCGGATGTCCCGTTAGTTGCAGAGAACTGGCTGTCTCCCCGCTAACACTCCGCTCTCTCCTGCCGCTGTATGTAGCCCACACTGCGGAACTGTGACTGAGCCGACTCCACGATCTGCTGTGTGATTCTGCATTGCAGTCACACGGCTGCTGTCGTCATCACCCACAGAGGCTGGGCTAAACAACAGCCCTGCAACCCGCTACACTTACTACTAGCGACCCCTCATACAACACAGACAGACCAGCTACACATCATACAACACAGACAGACCAGCTACACATCATACAACACACTCATCCCTCATACATTACAAAGCCCGGGCGGGGCACAGATTACAAATGATTAGAAAAGTTATACAACTTTGTGAACTTTCCCGCATCTTGGTGTGATGTGGGTGCGGCAACCGGAGCCCCCTCCCCTGTAGGTCAGCACTCCTCCAGTTACCCCGAGTCATCCCGCGGCAAGTGTTTCATGAGGTGTTTATCCTCCCCACCTTCCCCTCTCCCCCCTCCCCCCTTCCCCCTCCCCCCCTCTACCCCCCCCCCCTCCCCTCTCTCCCTGACAACGCGGGGACCATATTTGCCCTGGCAGCGAATGATGAAAGTGGCCCGGTAGTGGGGCAGCGAGTGTTTGGTGCAGGGCTGGTGTAGCGCTGGTGTAGCGCTGGGCGCTGCCTGTACTCGCCGTGTTGATGGTGTACATCTGTACGCACACCGTGCACCCCTTTACACCGACTCCTTGCAGAAGTGGAGACGCAAGGAACTGCAGATGCCGGAGCCTTGAGCAAAACACAAAGTGCTGCAGGAATTCAGCGGGTCAGGCAGCGTCTGTGGAGGGAGTGATTCGGGTCGGCAGCTTTCTTCAGATTCATTCAGGCGGAAGAGAGGTGAGGTTAGGACAAAGCCCGGCAAGTGCTAGGTGGAGAAACGGGGAACTTTTTGTAAACCAGCATCTGCAGTCCTTCTAGAAACACGTTCCCTGTCCACGTTCTCCAGAGACGCTGCCCGACCTGCTGAGGAGCTCACGGAGGAGAATTCCTTCAAAGAGTCTCGACTTCATAACACGAGGAGTTGAGTATAGGAGCAAAGAGGTCCTCCTGCAGTTGTACAGGGCCCTAGTGAGACCACACCTGGAGTATTGTGTGCAGTTTTGGTCTCCAAATTTGAGGAAGGACATTCTTCCTATTGAGGGAGTGCGGCTTAGGTTCACCAGGTTAATACCCGGGATGGCGGGACTGTCATACGCTGCGAGAATGGAGCGGCTGGGCTTGTATACTCTGGAGTTTAGAAGGATGAGAGGGCATCTTATTGAAACATGTAAGATTATTAAGGGTTTGGACACGCTAGAGGCAGGACATATGTTCCCAATGTTGGGGGAGTCCAGAACCAGGGGCCATAGTTTAAGAATAAGGGGTAAGCCATTTAGAACGGAGACCAGGAAAAACAATTTCACACAGAGAATTGTGAGTGTGTGGAATTCTCTGCCTCAGAGGGCGGTGGAGGCCGGTTCTCTGGATACTTTCAAGAGAGAGTTAGATAGGGCTGTGAAAGATATGGGGAGAAGGCAGGAACGGGGTACTGATTGTGGATGATCAGCCATGATCATATTGAATGGCGGTGGTGGCTCGAAGGTCCGAATGGCCTACTCCTGCACCTATTGTCTATTGTCTATTGACATGAAATGTCACCCATTCCTTCTCTCCAGAGATGCTGCCTGTCCCGCTGAGTTACTCCCAACTTTGTGTCTGTCTAAGGAATTTCAGATACAAAAAAGTGTTGGAGTAACTCACCGGGTTGGGCAGCATCTCTGGAGAACATGGCTAAATGTTCAGACTGAAGGAGGGTCTTGATCCGAAATGTCACCTATCCATGTTCTCCACAGATGCTGCCTGACCAGATGAGTTACTCCAGCAACTTGTTCTAGAAGGGAATATCTATTATTGGCTTCAGGTTTGACAGAGATTGTCCCACCAGAGGGAACAAAAATGAGTAAGGCTTATAAACATAAAGGGGGAAGCAAGAAGTTTAAATAATAGAGAATATTAAATATATTTACTAATGAAACAATCTATAATTCATTGGCAAATGGACTAAAACTGTTCCATCATTGACACCAACGTCTCCAGTGAAATTTCAGTAATATATATTTCATAGGTTGTTGCAGAGACAAATGTAGAGTTAGAGTCATAGAGTGATACAGCGTGGAAACGGACCCTTTGTCCAAACCTGCCCACACCGGCCAACATGTCCCAGCTACACTAGTCCCACATTTGGTCCATATCCCTCCAAACCTGTCCTATCCATGTACCTGTCTAACTGTTTCTTAAACGTTGGGATAAGCCCTGGCCCAACTACCTCCTCTGGCAGCTTGTTCCACAGACCCACCACCCTTTGTGTGAAAAGGTTACCCCTCAGATTCCTATTAAATGTTTCCCCCTTCACCTTAAACCTATGTCCTCCGGTTCTCGATTCCCCTACTCTGGGCAAGAGTCTCTGTGTATCTACCCAATCTATTGCTCTCATGATCTTATACAATGGTGGTTTGGGATACTTGTTTTACCAATATGAATATGATATTGGTTGGTACCACTTTAAGGTTTAAAGCATGTGGCAATCAGGTTCTATGTCTAGAGATGGTCAAACTCCACTGAAACTTCTCAAAGCTAGCCTCAAACAGGCAATGTTGGAAATGTTTAAGAAGGAACTGCAGATGCTGGAAAAGTCAAAGGTAGACAAAAATGCTGGAGAAACTCAGCGGGTGAGGCAGCATCTATGAAGCGAAGGAATAGGCGATGTTTCGGGTCGGGACACTACTTCAGGTTGAGACCTGAAACGTCACCTATTCCTTCGCTCCATACTTGCTGCCTCACCTGCTGAGTTTCTCCAGCATTTTTATCTACCTGTTGGAAATGTTGCTCTTTACAATGTATATTATTTTACAAATCATATTGTTAGGTTATATTACTTGCTATCCTCTAATAATTTAGGGATATTGAGATGATACAGTATAAAAAGTAGTGATGAGGATAATGTAAACGTGTCAGTTTGACTCACCATGGCAGGGCATGGTGCTTGGAGACTCACATCCTTGAGTCTGCAGAGTTATTAATGTGAGGGACTTTAGCTTCTTAAATGCGCTCGTCTCAAGGGAGAGGTCATTCTACAGGGCTATGAATCTTAACCTGGATTTACAGCAGCTCTTTTACATAATATACAACCATTTACAGCATTAAATGCGCCAGAGACCAGATGCATACAGATTAAGAGGGGACGATAGATTTGAAGCTGGCATCTGTGGTCAGAAGGTGATTGATATTTAGATTGAACATCATCCATTAGTTTGAAAGACGCTGAACATTTGACTGAAGAGATTTCATAAATTGTCAAGAAAACAGAAATATTGTTTCACACGGAAAGAAAATGATGGTCCATGTGGAAACAGTGATTGGAGTTCAGTCATGGGAAGATTTTTAATGTGAGTCACAGTAACCACTTGATTCACCTCTGGTTGAAACCTCTTTTGGCATCCCCTGAATCATTTTTCAATTTACTGTTGCCAATTAAACCTGGCTGCAATGTCCTGGATGTGTACTGTTGGAGTGATCAGCTGCCCATCAGCCAAAGTGAAAGAAGATTATTTTGTTACGCATTGTTTAAAATTCACTTTGGGATTGTGGCGATTTTGGCAAGGCCCTCCCCCAATTGGCTTGACCAGGTGTTGGTGAGGTGCCTTTGTTTAGTTCAGTATCGTTTAGAGATACAGTGTGGATACAGGCCCTTCGGCCCACCAAGTTCACCCTGACCAGCGATCCCCCCTACACTAGTTCTATCCTCCACACTAGGGGCAAGTTGCTGAAGCCAATTAACATGAATCTGCACGTCTTTGGAATATAGAAGGAAACCGGAGCACCTGGAAAAAACCCACGTGGTCACAGGAGAACGTACAAACTCCGTACAGACAGCACCCTTAGTCAGGATCGAACCCGGGTCTCTGGCGCTGTGAGGCAGCAACTCTACCGCTGAGCCACTGGGCCACCATCGACCTGTGCCTCCTGAAACCACTGAGCGTCCTGGTGAAGCAAGTCCCACAGTGGGTAGGAAGCTCTGGCATTTAGTGCCAGTGATGATGAAGGACAGGAGAGTAAAATAAATATCCACAGAAGACCTGTGTGTGTGGACCCCAATGTAAGGAAACATAACCACACCAACAGTCTGAAGAAGGGTCTCGACCCGAAACATCACCCATTCCTTTTCTCCAAAGATGCTGCCTGTCCCATTGGGTTACTCCAGCACTTTGTGTCTATCTTCAGTATAAACCAGCATCTGCAGTTCCTTGCTACACAACTGAAGCTTTTGTTGTCTGGAGAGCTGGAAGATTGGTCAGCTTCCAAATTGACCACAGACTCATTATTGCTATAATGGTGGATGGTGATTGAGCTTTCTACATTCATGGATTCCATTGTTTTTTAGCCATTGAAGAGGTTAAACAGTTTGCTTGTTCTGTTAAGGGGACACTCAAGTGGCGTACACATGGTCTCTGTGTTGGTCTGGGTAATAGCAGATTAGTGGAACTTCAGAAACTACTGAAAGTTAACTTGCTATTCCCTGTACCATCTACACTATCTCCAAAAGTAAATGAAACACCTATTACTAGAAGATATACCTCGACAAATAAACTTTAGAAATATAGACACACCAGGCCATTATATTGTTTAAAACATGAGAGGAAGGGGAACTTTCATCTTACGCACTTATTATGATCAGTGGCTTCATTTTAATCATGTATAGTCTTTTTGCTGACTGGATAGCACACAACAAAAGCTTTTCACTGTACCTCGGTACACGTGGCAATATACTAAACTGTTCGACAAGGCCATTCATCCCATCAGACCTTGTCTGGTTCCCAACAGAGCAATCCCATTCCCACCTTTTATTTTTGATTTTAGTTGGTTATGGAGGTTTGAAGACTCTCATTTTAGTTAAGGCCATTAAAAGAAAAGAAAGCAATTCACAGAGAGCTGAGGGACACTGGTGTTTTATTTACAATTATACAGAGATAAGTTAGTTTTCAGTTTGGAATATTGAGTCTTGGTGGAGTAGTACTGTCACTTTAATAGTATCAGGTAACAATCCTAAATGTCTGCTACATCTCAGTGGCAAGTTAAAATAGAAAGCTGCACAAAATAGCCACTATCTCATCTTTCCACTTCCAGGAACATATTGCAAGATATGAGGTTACTGTGGCATTGCAGCTGAACATTTCTGCCGTCTCTACTCACCTGGTGTCACTGGATGAATACTGTACTACTGTCCAAAGACCATCTGATGAAGGGTCTCGACCCCAAACGTCACCCATTCCTTCTCTCCAGAGACGCTGCCTGTCCCGCTGAGTTACTCCAGCATTTTGTGTCTATCTTCGGTGTAAAACAGCATCTACAGTTCCTTCCTGCACATTAAAGTAGACTGTCAGACTCTCCACCATCTGATCCTATGGTTCACTTGCACAGATTGACCTGATGGGGCGACAAGAGGGACTGCTTAATTCCCCTCCCCAGCGTAACCTGATATTAAGGTATGTTTTGGAGCAGGTGAGTGGGATTAACAGCATGAAGCTGACAGGACTGTTCTCAAATAAATAGAGAAGGGGTCCCAGCCTTAGGTTCACACAAACCCTTCCATCTCCCCACTCTGTCAGGAGTCAGTGGAGTGGGCCGCTGGAGGCCCTGTAGCAGCCTGGGGCTTGATTGGATCGGGCACCGCTCCAGTGGCACGGAGTGGTGGAGCAGCGGTGGAGACACACCAATGGCCACGCTTGGCCAGGACAACATGCAGCAGTGGGTCATTGTAGCCCAGTCGAGAACTCTACATTGGTAACAACCTTCAGACGAGAATCTTGAAAAATGGCCCCAAACCATGGCGACAACATTGTGTACACTGTCACAGTGTACTAGTGCTATTCACTTGTTCTTCACTAAGACGGTGTAATACTTTTACTGAACTGTATGTAAAAAAAGGAATTTTGCTGTAACTGGGCGCGTGACATAAAAGTATCATTGAACCATGAACCACTTCTCCAACTCATCCCCCTGACAACTGAACAACCTACAGTGTGGGTGACTGGCCAACATTTCAAATGAAGCCCTGAGCGTACTCATGAGGTGTATGACTGTGACGTTCTCTTGGCTATATCTGCCTGTGCGCGTACTCTATTAGGGGTCTCTGGGTCTAGAGAACAGGCTCATTTGGCCCAATCCTAGTTTAGCAATACTGGAATGTGGGGAATGGCCTCTGCCCACAGGATTTAAGTACGGCACGGTGGCGCAGCGGTAGAGTTAATGCTTTACAGCGCTTGCAGGGCCGGAGACCTGGGTTCGATCCCAACTACGGGTGCTGTCTGTACGGAGTTTGCACGTTCTCCCCGTGACT
The DNA here is from genome assembly GCA_038087875.1 of Malacoraja senta. Lineage (NCBI taxonomy): Eukaryota > Metazoa > Chordata > Chondrichthyes > Rajiformes > Rajidae > Malacoraja > Malacoraja senta. Next base: position 26,380,259 of record CM075988.1, read on the forward strand.
GCGTGGGTTTTCTCCAAGATCTTTGGTTTCCTCCCACACTCTAGATGTACAGGTTTGTAGGTTAATTGGCTTGGGCTTGTATGCTTGGTATAAGTGTAAATTGTTCCTAGTGTGTGTAGGCGTGTTAATGTGCGGGGATCGCTGGTCGGTGTGGGCTCGGTGGGCCGAAGGGCCCTGTTTCCGCGCTGTGCCTCAAACTAAACAAAAATTCTCCACAGCTCATTTCAAGTTGGTGCTTATTCTTGACTAAATTTCATCTTCACGATTGCACTGAATGTTCTCCTGTGGTCAAGGATCCCTCTAGAATCTACAGCTGCTTAGAGTAGGAATGATGATGCAGTTTGGTATTTGTGCATCCGCCACAGTTATAGTCAGTTCCAATGCATTATTAAATCATCAACAGATATTTCAGGTCAGATAACTCTGAGCTCTCCAGTATAGTCATGTCCTTTGCTTTAACCTACTAGAGTTCCAGGATGCTAGCTGATTCAGAATTCTGGAAAAGATATCCTGATCTACCCTGCTCTACAAAAGAAATGTGATTCACTGCAGTAGTTTATCTGAAGAATTTCACTCCAGCACATTGAAACAATCTATTGTATCTATCTCCACCCCCACCCCTGCCAATGTGTTTCAGGCCCACAATTGCCTCACATATCTCCGTTAAACTTTCCCCTTCTCACCTTCTAGCCAAGCCCTCTAGAGTTGACGAGTTTCGCCCTGGGAACAAAGTTCTGACTGTCCACCGTGCTTGTGCCTCCCATCATTTGATGTACTAGAACAATCACATCATCACACACCAGTACCATTGTGCACTGGCTCAACAATACACTTAACCTACGATATAATAAAAGCAGAAAATGTGGAAAACACTCAGCATGTCGGGCAACATCTGCGGTAAGAGAAACAGATACAGTTTCAGGAAGGATACAAGGGCTGTCTGAACTGAAAGGTTAACTCCTGATATACTGAGTGTTTCCAGCATGTTCTGGTTTTATTTAAGACTTCCAGCATCTGGAAGTTATTTATTTCCAACTAATTTCCAACTCAGTAATGCATGTACTGGTACCACAGAACTGTAATGTAGTGATCACTTGCACTACAGTGCACTAATATCAGTGGTGCATTAGCCCAGTCATACACAGGACTCTTTGGTCACATTTCACACCAATTGCCTGATAATACACTCATCAATGTCTTCCTGGTCAATTCCACAGTCCCACTCCCAGCAATTGGCCACGCTCTGTCCCTGGTAAATAGAGCCCTGTGCCCTGAGAAACACAGCCAGCACTGAATGCAAACTGGTGAGTACCAACTATTCAGTTGAGGTTTGCGTCATTGAAAGGAGAAGACATCAAACCTATTAATTGTTCTTTATCTCTCGACATCACCATCTATATCTCTTGTTTCCCATTCCCCTGACTGGTCTAAAGAAGGGTCTCGACCCAAAATGTCACCCATTCGTTCTCTTCAGCGATGCTGCCTGTCCTGCTGAGTTACTCCAGCTTTTTGTGTCTATCTTTGGTTTAAACCAGGATCTGCTGTTCCTTCCTGCACAAACCAATAGTGTCAGGATGCGGGCACCTTGAGTACAGCTTTGTAAAGGTCAGTGTGTGATCCTGCAGCTGTGCCTGCCACTCTCAGCTGTCGTCTCTCTTTACTCCAGCAATTGTCAGCAGGCCAGGCCACGAATTAAAGGCAAACGCTAAATTGCTGAGCACCCATGGACGTCACGTTCAATGATCAACTCGGTAGCATTTTCCCTCCTTCCTTCAGCCTGCTTTGCTCAAATTAAAACACAATCCACTCTCTCGACCTTTACTGGGTGTCAGCCCCGGTAGTGTGAAACAGGTCCTGACCTCACCGACGTGCTGAGGCAGAGAGATGCCTTTGTGCGGAGGTGGATTTTATACTTCATTGCGGTGACATTTTGGGGATCAAACTTCACTTGAGTGAAATACCAAAACTAAGACTCTCGGTGTTATTGTGGGAGATTGCCGCCCTGTCTGCAATGTCACATGTACATGCTATTCATTTGCTGCTCTCTCGGTGGGCACCAGTCAGAGAGTTTCCCAGGGTCCTCACCAATATTTATCCTTCAAACGAACAAAAGCCTTTAGCTTATCACTTTGCTGTGCCATAATTGGCTATTACATTAGGTTTAGGTTTATTGTTACAGAGGTACAGTGAAAAGCTTTGTTTTACATGCTATCTAATCAGATCAGATAATACTGGACCTGAATGCCATCAACCCACACTCAAGTACAATAGGTAGAGCAAAGGAGAAGATACTGAATGCCGAAGGGTCTCGATCCAAAAAACGTCACCCACTCTTTCTCTCCAGAGATGCTGCCTGTCCTGCTGAGTTACTCCAGCATTTTGTGTGTACCTGTGGAATATATTTCTCAGCACAAAGACCAATGTCCGTACTGAGGTAGAGGCTAATTGGACGGTTCAGAACAACATTTTAGGCAAGCACAATAAAACTCTTTTTTTTCCCATTTATTTACAAATTGGGTTGAATCTAATGGGAGAGCAGAGCAGTTAATGCGAGAGGTGGGGCTGTGGATCAGTGTTTGAATGTCACAACACGGCCCTGAATGTGATGTAGCATTATTTTCACCTCACAGTCTTCTCTGAATTACCTGTCACTTATTGCAGAAGTAATTTGACAGCAGGTGTGATACTTGAAAAGTTAATTCCATTAAGTAATCTTTGGCACCTTTCTGTTAATTGCATTATCAGTGGAGTAGATAGAAATGAGTTAGTGCAAGCATTAGATGGTGAATCAATAAACGACTTGCAGGTTATTAACGCGTCATAAATAAAACCACTATTTGACCATATCCACACAGAGTATTCCCTATTGATGCCTTCATTGGGTTCAGGGTGTGATTTTATTTCATTATTTTGCTGAGCTCCACTTGCTTTCTGATGGTTCTGACAACATAATTCCAATATATGATGAACCTAAAGGGGAAGATCACGCCCCACAAATATCCCAAACCTTCCAAACGCTTTAACTCAGACTACATGTCAATTATAGGAATCTTATGGATAACTAGAGAAAATGGTGAGAACTTCAGACAACTGGTACTGGAGCAAAAGCCTTGACTGAAATGAGAGCATAAATGTTGTTCAGATTCTCCACGGTGAAGAAGGGTCCCGACACAAAATATCACCTATCTTTGCTCTTCGGAGATGCTGCCTGACCCGCTGAATTACTCCAGCACTTTGTGTTTTTTTTGGGTAAACCAGCATCTGCAGTTCCTTGTTTCAACCTCTAACCTTCTGCCATATTGCCTTGCAGCTATAAAGCACCTGAGGAGGTGTCCAAGACCAGAGGATTTCACTGTGGGATCTGTAATAGTGTCAAAGCACAAAATCCAGCATGTTGGACAATATTCTGAAAGTAGGGGCTGAGAGATTTGGTGGGTGGTGAAAAATGATGCGTATAGCTGACGGATGGTTTTGTAAAATATGGTCCAGGTAAGGTGGTACTTTGGTGGGAAACAAGATCGACGAAACAAAATGGTAGAACTAAAGTTAGGTGGTGGGACCACATTTGGTGTACTATATTCCTGCTAGAGGAAGGATGTTGTTAAGCTGGAATAAAGTGCCGAGAAGATGTTGCCAGGACTTGAGGGGCCTGAGCTAAAGGGTGAGGTTGGATAGGATCGGATCTTATTAGAAACATAGAAAATAGGTGCAGGAGTAGGCCATTCGGCCCTTCGAGCCTGCACCGCCATTCAATATGATCATGGCTGATCATCCAACTCAGTATCCTGTACCCGCCTTCTCTCCGTACCCCCTGATCCCTTTAGCCACAAAGGCCACATCTAACTCCCTCTTAAATATAGCCAATGAACTGGCCTCAACTACCTTCTACGGCAGAGAATTCCACAGATTCACCACTCCCTGTGTGAAAAATGTTTTTCTCATCTCGGTCCTAAAAGACTTCCCCCATCCTTAAACTGTGACCCCTTGTTCTGGACTTCCCCAACATCGGGAACAATCTTCCTGCATCTAGCCTGTCCAACCCCTTAAGAATTTTGTAAGTTTCTATAAGATCCCCCCTCAATCTTCTAAATTCTAGCAAGTACAAGCCGAGTCTATCCAGTCTTTCTTCATATGAAAGTCCTGACATCCCAGGAATCAGTCTGGTGAACCTTCTCTGTACTCCCTCTATGGCAAGAATGTCTTTCCTCAGATTAGGAGACCAAAACTGTACGCAATACTCCAGGTGTGGTCTCACCAAGACCCTGTACAACTGCAGTAGAACCTCCCTGCTCCTATACTCAAATCCTTTTGCTATGAATGCTAACATACCATTCGCTTTCTTCACTGCCTGCTGCACCTGCATGCCTACTTTTAATGACTGGTGTACCATGACACCCAGGTCTCGTTGCATCTCCCCTTTTCCTAATCGGCCACCATTCAGATAATAGTCTACTTTCCTGTTTTTGTCACCAAAGTGGATAACCTCACATTTATCCTCATTATACTGCATCTGCCATGCATTTTCCCACTCACCCAACCTATCCAAGTCACCTTGCAGCCTCCTAGCATCCTCCTCACAGCTAACACTGCCCCCCAGCTTCGTGTCATATTCTTTGGAGTGTGATCTTATCAAGGTGTATACAATGTTGTGATAGTCCCTGCCTCAACTATCTCCTCTGGCAGCTAGTTCCATGCATCCACCACCTTCTGAGTGAAAAGTTGCCTCTAAGTTGCCCCTGCCCTGGATAAAAGACTCCGTGCCTCTACCCTATCTATTCCACTCATGATCTTATACACCTCTATAAGATCATCCTTCAGCCTCCTGCACTCCAAGGAATAAGGTCCAGCTTGCTCAACCTCCACCTTATTGCTTAGGCCCTCAAGCCCCAGCAACATTTGGTGTCAGGGGTTATGGGGAGAAGGCAGGAGAATGGGGTTAGGAGGGAGAGATAGATCAGCTATGATTGAATGGCAGAGTAGACTTGATGGGGCCGAATGGCCTAATTCTACTCCTATTCCTTACGACGTTACCAACATCCTCGTAAATCTTCTCTGCACTCTTTCCAGTTTAGATGTGTTGTGTGTACAATAGGAGAAGGTAGGATCAGGATAGTCCTGTGTACTCACAACCCTCTACGTCCCCATACAGCCTAGTGACCATCACATTTCAGACTCAGCAAGGAATATTAAGCAGTGACCATCTTCAACATCAGGTTAAGCCCAAAGGGCAACGAGACCTAACTGGGGAAATGATGAAAATAAATTGGAAACACCACCAAGATTTATTTCAATCACATATATTTTATTTTTAACTAAGTTACAACGAACAGATATCCAGAATCCCTGGCAATTCTTTCATATAACTCTGGTAATACTGAAACCTCCCAAAGGAGAAAAACCATGAAAAAAAAATAAAAAACATCATAATTTCTCAACTGCAACCCTCACTTGTCCAACACACCATTCTGGAGTGGATCAGTCCATCAAGGAAGGTAAATGCTATAGGTGTGATCACAAGCTCACTCTGTGGGAATCCATTCACAATTCTGCTAGAAATTGGAGGGGAGATCTCTGTGTACGTTCAACGTTACAGGCAGAGTAACAGGCAGATCATCACCACTGACGCAAGAGTTAGTCTATGGGATTATCTCACTCATTCAGAGAAGACGCTGAGCTGGTCCTTCAGGATTGTCCTGGGATGTCCACAAGTTAAGATCCACCTGCTGTGTATTGTTAACTCGGCCAACAGTCACGCATCATCTTGTGAGTGATCTACAAGATCTGGAGACACAAACGGCTGCAAATACTGGAATGTGGAGCAACCAATAAACTTCTGAAGGAACTCAGCAGGTCAAGCAGCATCTGTGGGAGAAGGAGTGGTGGACATTGATGCATCAGCTGAACTTTTCTTCCCCCCCCCCCCCCCCGCACAGATTCTGCCTCACCTGCTGAGTTCCTCCAGCAGATTTTCTGTAGAATGTGAAGAGTTTGCTTGTTTTTCAATGGGACGATAAAAGATGGGAAACTCTGAGGATGGATGTGTTAGACTCCAAAGGCAGAGTGCTAGCCAACTTACACCACAAAATATACAAATGCAAACTTGGCAACTGCAGTGAAGTCACAGCGCATTCAATGCTGGACAAAAATGCTGGAGAAACTCAGCGGGTGAGGCAGCATCTATGGAGCGAAGGAATAGGCGACGTTTCAGGTCTAGACCCTTCTTCAGACTGATGGGGCGGGACAAAGAAAGGAAGAGGCGGAGACAGTAGGCTGTGGGAGAGCTGGGAAGGGGAAGGGGGGACAAAGCAAGGCCTAACTGAAATTGGAGAAGTCAATGTTCATACTGCTGCCACGAGGTGCATTCAATGTTGATGTGAGGATCAGGAGATGAGACCACGCTTTAACCACGAGAGCCCAACTTCAATCATCTCTCATCCCCTTTTCATTTCTAGTCATTGTCACCATCTCCACTCACTTGCTAAACACCCCCACCCCTCACCTGTATACACCTATCACGTTAGCTTGCTCCACCCCCACCTCTCTTTCCCAGCTTTCTCCCCCCTACCCCGAGAGTCTGAATAAGAATCCCAACCCGAGATATCACAGGTCCATTTCCCTCCACAGGTGCTGCCTGACACATTGAGTTCTTCCAGTACTTTGTGTTTTGCTCCAGATTCCAGCATCTGCAGTCTCTTCTCTGTCCATTGAATGAACCCTAGGCATTTGGACGAAGGTCATGTGTATTCCCGGTCAGAGTGGCATCAACAGCAGACTGATATTGTAACAGCGACCCCATGATGTCCAACTAGGAACAACGGAGCTAAACTCAGGGTCTGGGTGGGGAAGTTTGGAACAAGGTCTGAAGTAAATTAACTCGCGTGTTGAAAGATTAAACATGAGTCGAAGTACTAAAACTTGACAGAACGATCAAAGTGCAGTTGTGCAGGGAAGATGAGGAGCTTGTGGACGGATGTCTGTGTTGGTCCAGGCGTTATAGTCCATGGATGGTCCAATGGAGATCAGGAACATGGAGTTTCCATCAAGATCACAACATTGACATCATACAATACCTGACCATGTGATGGTTGATCACATGACACTTCACTAAACAATCAATGCCAGTGTTTGCAGTCTTGTGTCTGACCACTTGTACTAATCCTGCACTTGTCCAATGTTACTCTCCCCACATATCCATCACCCCCCCCCCCTGCACCCCCCCCCAACCACCCAACCTGCACCCCCCCCGCCCCCACCCCTCAGCCCCAATTCAATGCACACCCACACACACAGATACACAGGGAAAGTTGCAGTTAACCTACTGTCCAGCACACCTCTGGGTTATGGACGGAGACTGAGCAGCCAGAGGAAACCATGTGGCCACAGGGAGAACGTGTCAACTCCAGCACCCGAAGAGATCACAATTGAACCCAGATCGCTGGAGATAAGAGGCAGCTGCTCGATTAGCGGTGCCGCCCAATGTAATGCTGACTGCTTTTGTACCTGAGGCTGCTGCCATAGCTGTGGGCCAGGCCATGGTTGGCAGAACCTCTCCCTATAATCCACTGGCCACATGGGTGCCCACTATCTCCAATGATCTGGGTGAGTGGAGGCAGTGGCCAGTATGGCTACCCTCAGGTCCCAAACTCTGGGACACAACGGGAAAGTTGGGAACCCAAACAGAAAGCCTCACGTCAGCCCCAGTGATTAGAATAACATGCTTATTCCGTTAGTTGGCAGTATGGGACTTCAGATTGCGCTCATAGTTACAAAGTTTTACTTTTAGATACGAAAATAGATCCTTTTCCAGTCTGTAGCAAGCTCGATTTCTAACCACGAAGAAACTGGATTAAAAAGTAGGCCTTTTTGTGTTGTACAAAACCTATGTTTCTGGAATGTTCCCTGCCACTGATTGGTGGACTTGTCGCTGCCTCTTTCCAGGGGGGGACATGTAAAGATATCTCACAAGGATCCAGTCAAAGCTATTTCTGAGAATTTGCCCAATCTTGGATTATTTGGACAAATGCGTCCCATGAATAATTTCAGGATTCAGGAACACCCAAGCAAGAGCTTAGAATCATTACAATGGATATTTTGAGGTGTTATTACTCTGTTTTACATAAAGTACACCTTCAGCCACTTTGGGCCAACGTTAACCGAGGCAGCCAGTGGGAAGTTGAGACTGGTGGTGAAGCTGGGTTCCATATCTGCTTGGTGGCAGGATCGGGTGGGGAATGTAGAAACGGCAGTACACCTGATCTGCTGGGACACCTACTGGACAATGTGTAGGTCCACCCTGCCACAGCAGCTGATGGAAACCGCTCACCAGCTACATCTCAGCCACAATGGGAGCAGGGAATTGACTGGGGGCTTTGCTGGCAATAATTAACTCCCCAAAAAAACGAATTTAGAGAAAAGATTACATTACCATTCCCCTCAACGGGCAACCAGCCTGGGTGGACATTATGTTTTACCAATGTGCCACCTTCCCATTGACACCCAATTTAAAAACATGCACATTTATAACAACAACCTTGGTTATAATTCACCACACTCACATGGCACATGACAATAAGCGCAGTATTTACGCTGATGCGGGCGGCAAAGCTGGTACCCCACTGGTGCTGCCAGTTTTGGTGATGACACCTGCACACAGTTTGGAGCTGGATGGCATGCATGATGGATCAATGGGTTCACGGAGGGCACGGCAGTAGGTGAGCTCGTGTTAATGTGTAGCAGCACGTGTAGAGCGTAGAGAAGAACCAGTCTTGTCCCAGGAAGCACGATGAGAACAGTTGTCATCAGGGGCTGGCCGGCCAAGGCAGCCATCTCTCACTGGCCCTAGTGCCGCCTGCAAAAGCAGGAAGGAATTTCAACCTCAATACCAGAAATTATCTTACATTACAGTCTTACAGGATGGAAACAGGCCCTTCGGCCCAACTCGGCCATGCTTTCCTGCTTCTTCCACATGGTTTTACCATTAGCACGAAATGAGAAAATGAGCTGTCACATGGACATAGGGCTTGGACCCTTGCACCACCTTTAATGAAACCATGGATGATCTGACAGTAACTCCAGCATTGTATTCCCATCCATGCACTGCATCTTTCACCTCCATGTCCATGAAGTGTCCATCTACATTGAAAGTAGTCATGGACTTCTTTCCACCACCCTCTGGGAGAGTTCCAAAGAGTTTTGATCATCTGAGATTTTAAAAAAAGTTGCCCCATCCCTCTCCTAAATGGGTGACCGCTTATTTTTAAATGGCGACCCCATTTCCAGATTCTCCCACAAGAGAAAACATCCTCTTCACATCCACTCTGTCACGACAATGAAGCATCCTATTTGTCACGTTTTCCTCACGAGTGTACCTCCCCATTCCAGGTATTTGTCCAGTAATCCCTCTCTGAATGCTTCCAACATTCTTCCTTACATGAGGAGACCAATGTGTACACAGCACTAAAATGTCATCTCCACAAAGCATTGTGTAACTGCACCATTATCTCACGACTTGTGTATTCAGTTGCCCGAACATGAAATAACACAATTATTAGTGTTCATAATTACTTACAGGACCAGCAAACATACTAAATCTTGGTAGACCCCTCTGTATTTCACGCCTCTGCAATCCTACACCAGTTAAATATTATTTATTTTAATCACCTTTCCCCTTATTATACTTTATATGGCTGATGTTTGCGTGTCTTCATCTATTTACTTGCAATCTCCTGATGTCCTCTTCCCAACTTACTTTCCCACCTCTCCATGTCTAATTTGCAAGTTTAACAATTGTATCTTGGTGCCTTCATCCAAGTAATTGACATAAATTGTAAAATGCTGTAAAAATCCCAACACCCATAAACATCTCGTCAACTTGTAAAAGATCCATTTGCACCGATAACCAAAGATCCTATAGCAAGCAAGATAGACCACTCGACGAAAAAGACGTAGTACAGTCATGGGCAGATTCATGGGTCATTTTCGGCCCCATTTCCGTAACCGGCTTTTGTCTCCGCACCAAAGATCCCATAGGATACTAGTGCGGAGACGGAAGCCGGTTACGGAAACATCCTCGTAAAAATAAAAGTTATTTGGTAAAAATCTTCTCCTCATTTTCAGAATTTTAATTTATTAACACAAACTGTTCCCCCGCAACGTTGATTACACTGCGAGTCGAGTCGGGTCCGGTTATGGAAATGGATGAAAAAAAGGCCCACGTTCCGTTCCGTTGCGTACTACACGTCAGCCCATTGCATTTAGCAGGAGTGGTCTATCTTGCTCCGCTATAGGATCTTTGCCGATAATCCATTTCTTGTTAACGAACCAATCTTTTATCTACAACAACCCATCACCTCCTGTACCATGAGCTATCACATGGAAATATATTCCTGTTTCTTCATTGATGGTGTAAATCCCAGTCCATATACGACTGTGAGATAGATTACCTTTAGCAGAAAGACTGCAGAGATTGAAGAAGGAAGCTCACACCACCCGCTTCACAAAGGCAGGTAGGGACGGGCAATAGGCTCGAGCCTCACCATCAACACTACACCCAATTAAATTAATCAAGTTAGACACAAAAAGCTGAAGTAACTCAGCGGGACAGGCAGCATCTCTGGAGAGAAGGAAAGGGTGATGTTTCCGGTTTTGACACTTTTTCAGACTGATGAAGGGTCTCGACCGGAAACGTCACCCATTCCTTCTCTCCAGAGATGCTGCCTGTCCCGCTGAGTTACTCCAGCTTTTTGTGTCTATCTTCGGTTTAAACCAGCATCTGCAATTCCTTCCTACACAATTAATTAAGTGGAGGGAGTGGGTCTTGAACCCGCCATGTCCCAGACACAAACGCTACTGCTATGCCCAATCATCGTGTCCTTTCATCCTTACTTCTTCTCTCCTTCCTCATTGCCCTCCCCATCGGTCTTTCCTTCCTCTTCAGTTTTCTGATCTTCGGACTGATTATCCTGTTTCTTTTTCCTCCTCACGCACTTCACAACGACCAAGGTGAGGATGAGGACAGCGAGCAACCCACCGACAGTTGCGCCGATGATGACAGCCACGAAGGAGTGGTGCTCAGGATCCACTGGAAGAGAGGGTTGGCATTAGGAACAGTTTACTGCCTCAGGCAAACAGCTGGATGCGAGTCCATGCATTAGTGGACCTTGGTCCGTACCTCAGTTTGTTTGTGGAGACCACAAGTATATGAGAAAGACTAGAGATACTGCACGGAAACAGGCCCTTTGTCCCGCTGAGTCCGCACCGACCAGCGATCCCCGCAGCCTAGTTCTGTCCAACACACACTGGGGACAATTTACAATTATACAGAAGTCAATTAACCTACTAACCAGCATGTCTTTGGAGTGTGGGAGGAAACCGGAGCACCTGGAGAAAACCCACACGGTCACAAACTCTGTACAGACAGCACCCGTGGTCAGGATCACACTCGGGTCTCTGGCGCTGTGAGGCAGCAACTCTACCGCTGCGCCACTGTGAGTCGAGAGGGATAAATATTCTAAAACTCATAGAACTGAGGACTCTGAGGAAATGGCACATATGAAATCTGGGGCAGATGAACTTATTGATTGCAGGGCAAGAGTAAGGTGGGTTCACTGACCTACTCATGCTCCAATCTTTCATGACTTTGGTGGGGAAAGAAGCTGCCTTTGAATTCCTAAATGCCCACTACATGGCCATATAGGAATGATGGTCTCCCTCCCCCCACCCTCTCCAGAGAATAGAATGGGATTGGTATAGGATTAGTGTGGATGGGTATGTGATGATGGATGAGGATCCAAACTGTGTGGTTGATGATGGAGAGGGGTTGGGATAGTATGTCTCTGTACTGGTGTGTGGAGGTGTAGTGATGATGATGTTGTCTATCCACAATACCTTCTGTCACCACACTCAGCTGAATGATTCCCATTCCTTTGTGCCGGTCGGGTGGGTTTAAGACATAACATTTGTAAAAGCCATTGTCATTGCTCTGGATGTTGTGAATGGTGATGGAGACATCGTTCTTGTCCAGGTTTCCCGACCACTCCACCCGACCCCAGAAAGGTTCCGTTCTGGAGAAGATCACCCTGTTTCGGAACTGCACAAACTGTCAGAGAGAAGAGAAAGGGTTCAGTTAAGGGTACAGGCACGTGCTGGAATCCACAGCTTAAATGCAAGAACCGGGCAGCCAAAGAAGATCTGTAGAGGTACAGGAATGGTTCATGCAGTAGTGTGCCACCTACACCGGTCAGCTCGGTCTGGCCCAATGACTCCTCTTTGACTCAGTGTCCAATCTTGTCTGATGAGCAGCTGAGGACAATGTGCAGCCTTGAAGGTGATCTACAGAACTGTGCTATTATTATTAGGGAATTATGGATCTTAGCCACAGTTGACCCCCTGACATCCCGAGATCTTCTGACAAGGCCACACTGAGACATCTCTTCAGTTATTGCATCAAATATATGACCTTCACTCTTTACCTCAACTCCATCTCCAAGCCCGTCTCAATGTGCTGCTGTATCGATCCCGGGCGTCAGGCAAACACTTGCATTCAAACTTTTATTTGGACAAAGTTCACAGGATAATAATGCGATAACAATACAATCCCAGCACACCAATGAAGCAGACATGAGGACAAGTGGACAGCAGCTCAGTGACCTTCCCTTCAAAATAACATTGTTAAGGAGGAAATTAGATTTCATTTATTCATTCACAGGGTGTAGGCATTGTTGGGCAATGCTGCCAACATCTGTCCATCCATAAATGCCCCTGAACTAGGGAGGCAGTTAAAAGTCACCATTTTAGCAAATGTCCTCAGTTGAAGTGTATCAGTTAAGCAACCGTGCTTTTTTTTTTGTAACAATTTATTTTTAATTCCTGGAATTAGTTTTTAAAAATCCAGGTATTATTGAATTGCCTGTGTATAGATAAGCTAGACTATCATGATGGGATTGGACTCACAATTCAGGATAAAAGTCCAGAACTCTAGTTCCCACAGCAAGACAGCCAGAACCTTGTTCAGGGTTGAATTGTCAAAGACTAGAGGCCATAGCTTTCAGGTCAGAGGGGGGCAAGTTGAAAGGAGGTGTGTGGGGAATTCTTTCACACAGAGGGTGGGAGGTGCCTGGGCTTCAGTGTAACAGTGCAGGAGGCAACAGATAGAAAGATCAGAGTGGTTTTAGATTGAGGTTTCGGTGTACTGAAGGATGCTTGCATGCTATCTAATCACATTACATAATACTTTACCATAATACAATCTAGGCAATCTCAAGTCCCATAGGTAGAGCAAAGGGAAGGATACAGAGTGCAGAGTATAGATCTCAGCATCATAGTGCATCAGACAAAGTCCAATGTCCGCGATGAGGGTGGAGGTGAATCGGACAGTGCCCTACCTTATGGAAGAGCCAATCGAAAGCTTGATTACGGAGGGGAAGAAACGGTTCCTGAGTCTGGTGGTATGCACTTTCAAGCTTCTGTACCTTCTGCCGGATGGGAGCAGGGAGACGGAATGACCGGGGTGGGACAAGGTGGTGAATTACAGAGACAGGACATGCAATCAGCACCTCAAGATCACTCCAGCACACAGACGGGTTGTGGCCTTTATCAGTCAATCGGTCCTGACCTGAAACATCATCTGCCCATTTACTGTGGCTGCACAGATGCTGCCTGGCCCGTGAGGTAGCAGCTAATGCAGTCTCTTGTGTCTCCACCCAATCAGTGTTTGGCTTCACCTGGTAAGTCACTCAGTCCAGGGGGCAATTCAGGAACAACAACAAACTGCCTGCCTGCCTCTCTATAAATGTATAAAATCACAAAAGGGATAGATCGGGTAGATGCACACAGTCTCTTGCCCAGACTAGGTGAATCGAGGACCTGAGGACACAGGTTTATGGTGAAGGAGAAAAGATTTAATAGGAATCTGAGGGGTAACATTTTCACACAAAGGGTGGTGGGTGTATGGAACAAGCTACCAGAGGAGGTAGTTGAGGCTGGGACTATCCCAACATTTAAGAAACAGTTAGACAGGTACATGGATAGGACAGGTTTGGAGGGATATGGACCAAATGGGGCAGGTGGGACTCGTGTAGCTGGGACATGTTGGCCTGTGTTGGCAGGTTGGGACAAAGGGCCTGTTTTCACGCTGTATCACTCTATGTCTACATTTGTCTCTGCAACAACCTATTAAATATATATTACTGAAATCTCACTGGAGTTGTTGGTGCCAATGATGGAACAGTTTCAGTCCATTCGCTAATGAATTATAGATTGTTTCATTAGTAAATATATTTAATATTCTCCAAACTCACTTCCCCCTTTATGTTAATAAATCATACTCATTTTTATTCCTTCTGGTGGGACAATCTGTCAAACCTGAAGTCAATAAAAGATATTCCCTTCTAGAACTAGTTGCTGGAGTAACTCATCTGGTCAGGCAGCATCTGTGGAGAACACAAGCAGACAATGTTTCAGGTCGGGAACCTTCTTCAGACCTGATCCATTTGTTCACATCTCCACAGACACTGTCTGACCCGCTGAGCTAATCCAGCACTTTGTGGTTTTTATATTTGTAAACCAGCGCCTGCAGTTTATCTGCAAACCCTCCATAAATATTCCTTTCATCTCTCACTCACAGACAAGAACACTCCCATTGGTCAGCTGAAGGCCAGGGCACAACGGCCGTAATTAAACACTTTGCTAAGATTAAATATTAATATCCATTTATCACCAATTTTCTTCATACATTTGCAGCAAATTAGGAGTTGGATAGCAAATTGACATTAGTTCCTTTTATAATATATTTACGACATCTAGAATGGGTTAACTGAGGAGATTTCCACCAACACGTCTATCACTGGGGCAGAGTGAAGAGTGGAGTTTATCCTGTTGATTCAGCCAAAGGAACAACACAGCTATCAGTCCAACTGTCCTTCAGTTAGTCTGCAGACAGTTGAAGTGGCCGCTGGATTCAGTAACATGTCCACCTCTATCTCATCAACGTTTATTGTTTCATTCTCTTGAATGAAGAATTGAATCAAAAGCCGGAACACTCACACGGTCTTCTGTGCAGTTATCACATTCCTGGTAGGTCCAGTTTAAGGAGAAGTGTTTGTTGTTGACCTCATAGCATGAGTTGAAGGTGCAGGTCAGCTTGGCTGATGTCCCATTCAGCTTGATGAGGTGCGGTGTGACCATCACGTCCATTCCTGAGCCAAGGTGGACTACAGCGACGGAAAGGAGAAGAAGCCATCAGAAAACAAATACCTCTAGGTTCAGTTTAGTTTAGAAGTGTAGCACGGAAACAGGCCCTTCGGCCCACCGAGTCCACGCCAACCGTCAACCACTCGTTCACACTGGTTCTATGATATCCCAACGTCACATCCACTCCCTACACACGAGGGTCAAATCTACAGAGACCGATTAATGTAGAAACCTGCACGTCTTTGGCAGGCGGGACCCGGAGGAAACCCACATAGTCACAGGGAAAACGTGTAAACTCCACAAGGACAGCACCTGAGGTCAGGATGGAACTCCAGTCTCTGTGCCACTGTGCAATCCTACTGTTTCCAAACTGAAGAACAGAGACAGTCTTCACAACCATGATTTGAGGGACAGTTTAGTGAGGAGGCTGCGAACATCCTTTCCCATTATTTGAAGCTACAAAGGGTTAATGGTCGAATATTAGTGAGGCCACGGTATCCAAGGCAACAATAATATAGAGGCTCTAAAAATGTTCTTTTAACCCCCAGTCTATTTCATAGGGGAAATGACGTAGCCATGAAGCTTTTCACAGTGTCTCGGTAAACGTGACAATAGACTTAACCGTAGTAACCATATAATGTGATTATTAGGCCTGATGACAAAGGTTTGTCTATATTTACAATTGGGAGAGGCAGTAATGGTGGAATCGGCAGGCAGCCTATCTGTGGGGTCTGGTAGACAACCTTCTTGTCAAGGTATCTGCATCATCAGCCCTCCCATTGCAGGCTACATGCAGCATTAACTGCACCAGTTTCTCTGCCGCTGTCATCCTGCACTTGTGCCTTTGCCCATTGCAGCTTTATTTACATATTGCTGCACTCGAAAAAAAAGCTCAGTGTCTCTCTCTCCCGCCGGCATCAATGAGTGGCCGGAGCTGCCGCTGGACTGCTGACTCTGCAACTCATAGTCACTGCTGCTACGCTGGGCCTATCCTCAAACTGCTGCAATAGACCAGCCACTCCTCACTAAATACTTAAAGCAATCGCATCCTGTCTTTCAGCTCCGACTGTCTAATGTCAGCTTTCTGGTGAACAGGGCTTCAGATGAGAGTTGATTTTTTCAGGAGAGACTCAGGAGATATTCTGGCAATGTGCGTACTCTCTCAATGCAGAGACAGTGACAGATCAAGGACTTTGTTCAAACGGAGCTCATGTCATCAGTAAAACTAGGAATGTCCTCACGCAGTTAAGTCATGGACCCTTGTTTCCAACAACCTGAGAGAGGATGGATGTATTTCACAGACAACTCGTAATGCCAACCCAGGGAAGTGTGGATAAACGTGATGCCACAGAGTCAATATAAAGAACCTTAGGTACCAGATTATTCCGAACTGGGAGGATGGAGCTGGATGCGTTAAGAACGATTCTCTGTAAACTCCCATGGGCTGTTCTCCACACACACACACACACACACAATCAAAAAGTGAATGTACTGCAAGAAAACTACCAGAAACTATCTGAATGACAAAATACTGTCACAGCTCCCCTCCATGTCCGCTGGACGAAGAACCAGTCGGGAGAGTTAATTGCCAGTGAACATGGACCCTCCTACACTGGAAGCTGACTCACGGAACAGTTTCTTCTCAGCCTCCCCTCTGGACACCAGGCCCATCCCCACTGACAGTGGACAATGAAGTAGGTTGAAAATCTCCCTGCCCTTAATTAAATGATGGTGCAGCAGGAAGGCAAAGGTAAGTGGAGGCATTACCACAACGTCTAAGGAGTTATTAGTAACAATAATGAATCAAGTGTTTGTAAGTAGTGATCAACTATGCTCTAATTGGATGTTACTGGACTTTACCTTGCACTAAAGGTTATTCCCTTTATCCTGTATCTGTACACTGTGGACGGCTGGATTGTAATCATGTACGGTCTTTCCACTGCCTGGATAGCACGCAACAAAAAAGCTTTTCATTGTACTCTGGTACACATGACAATAAAGCAAACTAAACTACAGTGAGCTCATGAACTTGTTTCACAGATGTACCTGAGAGAGATATCATAATCGCGTGGCCTCATCAGGACCGGCAGCATTGTCAGGGTTAACACTGGGATAATAAAGGCAGCTTTGCTCTGATTCTAACTGATGCTGTTCCTACTCTGGAACCATTTTTGATCATAAGCTCATATGTGATAGGAGCAGAATTAGGCCATTCAGCCCATCAAGTCTACTCAGTAATTCAATCATGGCTGATCTATCTCTCCCTCCTAACCCCATTCTCCTGCCTTCTCCCGATAACCTCATGATGGAACAACGTAGAAGGGTGTCCCGGTTACTAGAGCTGCTGCCTCACGGCTCCAGCAGCCCAAGTTCAATCCTGACCTCTGGTGCTGTCTGTGTGGAGTTTGCATGGTCTCATCTGACCATGCACGTGTCCTCTGAGTCCCCCCGTTTCACCCATACCCCATAAATATGGCTGCGGGTAGGTCAATTGTCCACTGTACCTTGCCCTTAGTGACTCGACGAGTGATGGCATCTGGGAATGTGGGACAATAAAGATGGATGAGATAGGATTGTGATACATTGGGAGGCTGGTGGTCGGTGTTGACTTGATGGGCTGAAGAGTGCATTTCCTGCATCTCTCTATCAGCTTTAACCTGTTTCTAACAGAGCATTAACTAATACTTGGATCACAGACAGAGGCATCTGGCCCAGCAAGTCTATGTTAGTGTTAATGTTCCATACATCTCCTCCAACCCTCCAAATCCAACCCACCCAGATATCTCCTGCTCTACACCCCCCAGTGTCAGTTATACCCACCACGGTCAGTTATACCCACCACGGGTCAGTTACCGATGGAGACTGGCACTGGTTGCAGCTGCATTTCTGTGCATCCTTATCCAACTGCCCCTGATTCTGCTCAAGACCTGAATTATTTCCTGTGGGAGCAAGTTCCACATTCTGACCACTGGATAACAATTTGTTCCTGATTATATTTATCCGTGATTACCATTGGCATAACTGGGAGCATTCCCAAGGAGCTGACCACAACACAAGGAGCTGAGCACAACACAAGGAACTGACCACAAGTACTATGGTGAGCGTTGGGGTTGCGAGGTCATGCGGCAGTTATATGAGACGTTGGCGAGGCCACATTTGCGTTCAGTTTTGGTCACCATGTTATATGAAAGATGTTGTCAAGCTGGAACGGGTGCAGAAAAGATCTATGAGAATGTTTGCTGGGACTTGAGGGCCTGAGCTATAGGGACAGGATGAGCAGGTTAGGACTTTATTACTTGGAGCGCAGGAGGACAAGGGGAGATCTCATAGAGGTGTATAAGGTCAGGTAAACGCAGAGTCTCTTGCCCAGAGTAGGGGAATCGAGAACCAGAGGATATAGGTTTAAGGTGAAGGGGGAAACATTTAATAGGAAACTGAGGGGTATCTCTTTCACACAAAGGGTGGTGGGTGCATGGAACAAGCTGCCAGAGGAGGTAGTTGAGGCTGGGACTATCGCAATGTTTAAGAAACATTTAGACAGGTACATGGATAGGACAGGTTTGGAGGGACATGGGCCAAACACGGGTAGGTGGGACTAGTGTAGCTGGGACATGTTGGTCGGTGTGGGCAAGTTGGGCCGAAGGGCCTGTTTCCACACTGTACCACTCTGTGACTCCTTTCAAGTTACAGGAGCAGCCTCTAATTGGTGCATTAACTGCCACTGGTGCTCAATGTTCAGATAGGAATTGGATCCTCTGACCTGACCTGAAGCCCAGCTCCGAGTATGAGTTGGTGGCAGGTAACACGGATTTCATAAAAATAACTCATATTTTTGGACATTTTTCTAAATTACCACAGACTCTAGGATAAACCTGGACCGTTGCCTCTTAAAACCACCTCTATACTCGCAAACATCTCAAAGTCAACTCTATCCAACTCATTTACCTTTAGACTTTAGAGGTACATTGTGGCAACAGACCTTTCAGCCCACCGAGTCCGTGACAACTAGCGATCACCTGTACACTAGCCCTATCCTACACTCTAGGGCAATTCACAATTTACAAAAACCAATTGAACTACAAACCTGTACGTCTTTGGAGTGTGGGAGAAAACCCGCACGGTTCCAGGGAGAACATTAATATAGGATTGGTGTAAATGGGTGGCTGATGGTTGACATGGACTCCATGAGCTGAAGGGCCTTGTTTACATGCTGTATGTTTCTATCGGCCTATGACTGAGGCTGCAGAAAATGTAGGAGAGGGATAGAGTAGTTGAGACTGGTGGGGATTGTGAGTGGAGAGGGGAGGGGAGCAAAGTAAGTCTGGTGGAACGAGGAGGGTGAGAATAGTGGGGCAATAAAGGAGGAAATGTCAATCTGAAAGTTTGGAGCAAAGGCTTGGGGGGAGGGTAGGGAGTGAGGGAGTGAGCATCAAAGGTGGGTGATGCTGAGGGAGGTAATGTGGGCAGGAGGACGGGGGAACATGGGGGAAACAGCGAGGGAGGTGAGACAGAAAGTAGTGTGTGACTGAGTTTGGAGGGATAGAGGGAGGGGGAGGGAGGGGGAGGGAGGGGGGAGGGTGGGAGGGGGGAAGGCGGGGGAAGGGGAGGGGAAGGAGGGGGGAGGGAGTGAGCACCTTCTCATCATGCTATGGCTACACGCCAGCAGCAAGCAGCATTTATGTTTTGATTCCAGTAGTGGACTAATTATAGTCTGTATCCTGTTTATGTAATAAAAGCAGTGGGAAATGTGTTACAATAGAGGCTGGGGGGGAGGAAGTTGCATGGAGCAAGTGAACTAGTCCAACATTGGAGGCTGCATGCTCAAAACACAGTCATGTGGGTGAAGTGTTTGGGAGAACAAATGAGACCAGAAAGAATGAAAACACAACTACGTAGTCAGCATTGAACTTGAGTTATAAAAACCTGAAACAGTAACAGCAATCCAGTGCATTGACAGCACGCCATTGTTCATCTGTAATTAACTTCTCTCCGTGTCAATGATGCAGGGTCACCATCAGACTTGCGGTGTAGGAATGAACTGCTGTTTACACTGAAGATAGACACAAAAAGCTGGAGTAACTCAGCGGGACAGGCAGCATCTCTGGATAGTGGGAATGGGTGACCTTTCAGCCCAAGACCCTTCTTCAGACTTGCTGTGTTTTGCTAGTTGCCCCATCCCCATACAGCTGGACCTGGACCTTGCTCTGTGTGTGACTATAGGTCAGTCTGAAGAGGAGTCTCAACCTGAAATGTCACCTATCCACGTTCTCCAGAGATGCTGCCTGAGTTACTCCAGCACTTAGTGTTCTGTTTTGTACTAAGCAGCATGTGCAGTTCCACTATTCTCATCAATATGCCTCAGTCAATTAGATCCCTCTATTCCTCTGTGATTGAGTTACCACATGTGTTGCTGCAGTAACCCATGGTCTGTAGAAACTCTACAGCCATCTAGTGGTTATTCAGCATTGATAAGCATTAAACATTCCAGATGAAGGATTATTATTTTGTTGGCGAATGTACACATTATAGGTTCCAGAGCAGATCTTATCTTATATCGTGATTCACCAAGTACATACAGAATGTGACCTTATTTAAACAAATCCTCAGATGTTGCCGTCCAGGGTTATGGACAGATTCCACACTGACCTTGTGATAACAAGCCATTATTAATGAAGGAAGACCATTTCCGGAGCAGATGATGCTGTTGGAGATAGAGCCTGAGGAAGTCCTGCTGCAGTACCTGCAGGTTGGGATCATAAACCACAGCATCCATGTGTGCAAGATATGACTCCAACCATTGCATGTAGAGGGGAGGGGAGCAAAGTATTCTCACCCTCCTCGTTCCATCAGATGTACTTTGCTCCCCTCCTCTCCCCTCTACACTAAATATCCCTTTAGTTCCAACTGTCCAATTTTAGCAAGCCTCCTTGAGGCCACAATTGATGTCAAGGACAGTCACTCCAATTTCACCTCTGGAATACAGCTCATTGAATCAAATTTTATCAAAGAATGTGAAAGGTTTGGAGTTGAGTGGGTCTAGTGAAAGCCAAACTGAGATATTGGTGAGGTGCACTACTGAATTAGTGCAGTTGATGTGGACTGATTGGGCCATAGTTAGTTAATAGTTGCACCTCTCTTGTGAAAACATCGACAGTGTAGTCATTCCTAGGGTGATTGAAAAGTGTTGGCTGCAGAGTACAACTGTATCTCACATTGGCTCTCTGCCCACAACATTTAAAGTTCATCATCTATATAGTCTTGCCTCTTCCTGCCTGCAGACCCTAATTCTACAATTCCCTTCATGACTGGGGCCACTTTGATGATTCAGCTCTGGTGACTCTGCCTTCAGTCATTAGGCCTCTGCTCTCGAATGTTTCCCTAAAATTCTCTGCCATTCTATCTCTCCCCCTCTTCTTTTTTCTACACTCTTTGAACAGTTGGTTAAATATCAACTTCTGAATAATTTGTTCACCACTTACTTAAACCTTCCCTTCTTTCATTAGTTGTGGGTGCCACTGACATGGCCAGCATTTGATGCTCATTATCCTTAAGAAGGTGGTGGTGACCATTATCCCATAGGCATGATATGCAATGGCGGATTTGGATACAGTCCCAACGAAGGGACAATGATGCATTTCCATTTCAGGATGATGGGTCTCGAGGAGTTGTCATCATTCCCAACGACCTGGTGCTCTTGTGGTAAAGGTTACAAGTGTGGAAAGTGTTAATGAGGAAACCTTGGCAAATTGCAGGAATATATTCTCTAGAAGATAGACACAAAATGCTGGAGTAACTCAGCGGGACAGGCAGCATCTCTGGAGAGAAGGAATGGGTGACGTTTCGGGTCGAGACCCTTCTTCAGACTGATGTCAGGGGAGAGGGCGGGACAGAGATAGAATGTAGTCGGAGACAGTAAGACTGGTGGGAAAACTGAGAAGGGGAGGGGATGGAGAGAGAGGGAAAGCAAGGGCTATTTGAAGTTAGAGAAGTCAATGTTCATACAGCTGGGGTGTAAGCTGCCCAATATGAGATGCTGTTCCTCCAATTTGAACTGGGCCTCACTCTGACAATGGAGGAAGCCCAGGACTGAAAGATCAGTGTGGGAATGGGAGGGGGAGTTAAAGTGTTTAGCAACCGGGAGATCCGGTAGGTTTAGGCGGACTGAGCGGAGGTGTTCAGCGAATCGATCGCCGAGCCTGTGCTTGGTCTTGCCGATGTACAGTAGTCCACACCTGGAGCAACGGATACAGTAAATGAGGCTGGAGGAGGTGCAAGTGAACCTCTGCCTCACCTGAAAGGACTGTCGGGGTCCTCGGACGGAGTCAAGGGGGGAGGTATTGGGACAAGTGTTGCATCTCTTGTGGTTGCAGGGGAAAGTATCGGGGGAGGAACGGGAAGGGACGAGTTGACCAGGGAGTTGCAGAGGGAACGGTCTCTGCGGAAAGTGGAAAGGGGTGGAGATGGGAAGATGTGGGATCTACCAGTGGGATCCCGTTGGATATCCAGTGAATATCCAGGATGGTAGAGGGGCTGACAGTCGAGTAGGTTGATCTCTTTTGGATTATATCAAGTTTCTTGAATGTGTTTGGAAATGCACTTAATCAGACAGTGAAGATGGCCCTCACACAACCCTGACTTGTTACTCATGCAGGCTGGGAACAAGGAGTTGCATCACTCATCATATAATAGCCATCATCCGACCCGCTCTTGTAACCATCGTATTCATCGTTGTGTTGCCATCAATCTCTGTGTCCAATTTAATTCTTGTAAAGTAACGGAGTACATTAAAGGTGGTTTATAAATGGAAATGGATAAATGGAAGGTTGACGGTTTGAGCAGTAAAATGTTGGTGTGGAATGGAAGAAAACCACAGCTAATAGTCTTTGTTCTCTGACAAGGAGAGTGTGCAAGGCCAAATACATTCAATTCTTTTATGGGTGAGTATGTTGAATAGACTATTGGAAAACCAGGAAATGGAGAAAGGAAACAGATCATCACTAAATGTGTAATATCAATTAGATGGACGCATCCCCAGGATGTAGGTTATTGAAGGTTGGAGTGATATCAGTTGTTTAATTTTGTGATGGGAACAATGAGTGTTGTAGAGAGATGGAGAGATCAAAAAATGTTGTACATCATCTTCCACAGACCTGAAACTTTAACTCGGTTTTCCTCTATTGACATAGATTTTCACGATATATTGATAAACTTGGTTAGTACCCAGGGTGGGGGATGGGTGAGATGTGGGGAATTAGTGAGTCAGAGAGGAGTCAATAGATGAAGTTAGTACTCCATGGAAGTTCTTGTGCGTCAGAGAGAGATCAATATATCTGGTGATTTTTGGAAGGAATGAAAGTGTCATGGAGAAATCAATAGATTAGATCAGTCCCTGGGGAAAAATGTTGCCAGAGAGAAAAATCAAAGGAATATTAATTTCCATGCAGGAATTATCAAGGGATAGACAGGGATCAATAGGTTTGATTATTTCCGACTGGGAAAGAGTGAAAGAGATATCATTCAGTGTGAGCGAGTGATTGATGCCAATATATGTCGATTGTGGAAGGAGCTAAGATTAATGGCTTAATGTTCGCTCCAAGCTTTCACAATTTTTCAAAAAGGTTTACCAATGATAATTACAATCAGATTACACTTTTATAATCTATACACCAAAAGGAAAAATGATGTGCTGATGTTAGCAATTATGTATGCAAATTCCCACTATTTAACTATTAAGAATTGCAATGTGGACTACTTTTGAAGCAAATGTTTAAAAAGGGCATTAAACTAAATTGAGCTGCAACTGCTCCTCCAATCCCATAGATGGAAAGCAAACAATTACAAGTGTTATCATTCTAAGCACCATCGACCTGATATAGTATCTGTTTCTCTCTCCACAGATGCTGAGTGTCTCCAACAGATGGAGCTGCATCAACTTCTGGGACGTGATCGGCACTTCAATAGTACTTGCCTTGACCTCTGGAGATTCTTAAAATTCACATCTTTACAAAGGCAACACAACGGCCAATATACACACGGCAAGGCAACACAGACAGAATGATCACAGTCAAATAGTTGCCTAGAAATTCAACTCCAAAATAAACGCACCATTGCCACCTCGGTTCCCCCAACTTCTGATAGGTTTGCTACCATATAACTCATCAAATAACTGGTATTACTCTTGAGGCAGTCTTGTTTTATTGACGTTAGTTCAGAGCTAAAGATTGGCCAAGAACCACAGAACAAATCTTCCTGCTGTTCACCTGAGAGTTTAATATCTCATTGAAAAGGCTGTAATACCTAAATGAAAAAGGGTCTCGACCCGAAACGTCACCCATTCCTTCTCCCCAGAGATGCTGCCTGTCCTGCTGAATTACTCCAGCTTTTTGTGTCTATCTTCAGTTTAAACCAGCATCTGCAATTC
>CM075988.1:26409868-26449006 GCA_038087875.1 Malacoraja senta
TCCAGATCCTTCTGTAAGGACAAGCTGTCTTCTGGTGTTTTAATCTCTCTATAAATTATGGCATCATCTGCGAAGAGTCGAACTCTGGACGAAACTGCATTTGGAATGTCATTGATCTACAGTAGGAAGAGCAATGGACGGTCGGTGGGGGCGCTGCAAGCAGGCAGCCCTGCCAGCAGCATGTCCGTTTTCTCCCAGACCACCAGCCCTGCAGTCTGCTGTGCTTCTGGCTGCGGCGGAACTTTAAATCTCCGACCGCCAGCCTACACCAGCCTGAAGCCGCGGTCTCCGGTGGAGGAGGCACCGATTCAGGACTTACCTGTACCTTTTACCTTGTTCTGGACGCCCGTAGCAACGGCTGCGGAGGCTTTTGTTATTCATTTTTATTCAAAATAAAAAACCTTTTCGCTCAACCTGTCTGGTCTCACTACACATTGAACTTATTCTGCTTTCTTTGCGAGAATACAAAGCAAAATAATGGATGGATAGCTGCCTCAGTCTCCATATTCTATGCGTAAATGCTGTGTGGCGTCTTACTGCTCCTTCTCAAATAGCCGCGACAGCCTACAAACACCTTAGTACAGAAGCCTCATTTACCTCAGAAGGGTCTTAACCCGAAACATCACCTATCTATGATCTCCAGAGATGCTGTCTGACCTGCTGAATTACTCCAGCACTTTGTGTACCAACCAGCATCTCCAGCACTTTGTTTCTAACCTCATTCACTGTCTGTGCTCCATTTATTAAACTTATAATTGGCCATTTTGTGAAAATCTACCCATATTTACTTCTTTAGCCAACTATATATTTGAACACGTATGTCTCTGTTCCATCCAAGGTAGATGCACAGTGCTGGAGTAACTCAGCGGGACAGGCAGCATCTGTGGAGAGAAGGAATGGGTGACGTTTCGTGGTCCTTCCCTCTGTCTCTGTCCCATATCTTGTCCCTTTACTGACTTGCTTTCCTGTCCATAATAGCTCATGTCCATATCAGTATGCATCCCCACCCTCAACCAACCTTTTATCCATGCAGTTATTTGTTTCTCAGAGGCAGATTTTGTTGGAAGGCTTTGAAACATTCCGAAGTAGGTGGAAATATTCAGAACATTTTCCCAGATTTCCTTTATCACAAGTCATTCTTTTCTTTAAAAATATCAATTTGTCAAACACATCTTGTCTTTAAATATAAATAAAAAATCCCCCCGGCCCTCCCCCACTGCGCTGATCCTCTGTGACCTCCTGCACGGTCACAAGACCCAACACACGGTCAAGAATGTCACCTCATCTTCCACCTGTCGATGTTAACACAGAACAGTATAGCACAGGAACAGGCCCTTCAGCCCACAACATCTGTACCAAACATGATGAGGGAGAGACCAACTCTCCCCTCATCATGCAGCCCTCCAGATTTAACATTAAATTCTCAAACTCTAGCTAACATGTCTAAATAAGGACAATTTCCACCTGTCATCCTTGTATCTATTCCTCTTTGTGAATTGCCTGAACTGCTGAATATGCTGCCTCACCCGCTGAGTTACTGCAGCATTTTGCGTCTACCTGCTGAATATTTTGTGTCTACCTGCTGAATATTTTGTGTCTACCTGCTGAATATGTTCCTGTACGGCACAACCACAGTAGCCGCAAACTACACAGCTGTGGTACTTTGGCCCGTCTACCCAATGCATTCACCCCACGAGGGAAATCCCACTGGTTCCACGGGCAATTCCCATTTGCCTGCCACCCACACCAACCTGTTCCTCTCCTTCTCTGATGTGATGAAGGGCCCCTCACCTGAAACATAAATTCTTTCATTTTTCACTGATCTGCTTAGTTTATCCAGTGTTTCCATTTTCTGTGTTTTTCTTTTCCATCTTACCACAAACAACTTATTGCTTAGTAACTAGTTACTCGCCCACTAGTCAAGTTACTTAATGTGGTAAAAACTGTCTCCTCTAAGCCATTTTGAGTCAACCTATCATCGTGTGTTCTTCACATTTCTCCCAACCATCTCTCTTGCTGAAATCCTACTCACATTTCTACCTGACGATGGGACTCAAAACACCAACTGTTTCTCTTTCCACGGATGTTGCCTGATACTGATTTTCATCAATATTTTCTGCGTTCTTTGCCAGTAATAGATCGACATTGGTTGAATAATTGATTAACCCATTGATTTGATAGTCATTTAAATTACTAATGGATTCAATTATCATTAATAATGGATTTGGCCAAGATCAAGGTTAGACAATGTGTCTGGATTACCTCCGCTGTTGGATGATCAATAAGATTATTAGCGTCCTTTATCACAATACAATTTACTCAGTAAATTGTATTACATATTTAATATTGAATAGTGCCCCAACATTTTCCAGTCACCAGCCAGTTGTATATGGTCAGACCTAAGTAACTTGCCACCATGAGTTCTGCTATTTTTATTCAGAACCATTTCCTTTTCTATAATTATAATCTTATCCTTCTCTGTAAGATTCTATCTCACTTCCGCTATTATTCCGCCAATCATGACTGCTGGTGTACAAAGTTTCAACCAAATCAACAATCTGCAAGATGGCATCAGCATCAGTGCGGCAGAGAAGCAGAGACACGATTTTTGATTGCTGTCCAGTGACCTCTTTTGGAAAGTAATCAGAGGGGAGGGTACGGGCAAATAGTATTCAGGCTCAGTGGAGAGCAGTCTCCATCAAGAACTTGGACATTCACCCCATTCCAGAGATTTCAGAACAGTTCCAGGGCCATTCTGAGGAAGTGCTACACTCAGACATGCTGTCTGATTATATTCCAGATACTACACTCCAGATTTCTATACTTCCAGCTAAACATAACTGATCTCAAGATGCTACTTGTAGGGAGATGGGGTTGTGAGGTCATTTCATGGAGCCCCTTTGCTTGTTGACCCATGCCGGCTTCAAGTTAAGGAAAGTCTTGATTTTAGAATTTTAATTCTTGTTTTTAAATGCTTCTATGCCCTCAAAACTCTTTAATTATTTGGTATCTGCAACATTCCGCACACCAAGATAATTACAGTCATCCATTTGTATCCACGTTATCATTCTCAAATGTTATTGCTGCGACTTTCTGGAATTCCTTTCAGCCTGTCTCCCACTCCAACCTCATTTAAGACACTTATCTCTTTGACCAAGCTTTTAGTCATCTGTCCAAATGGGCCTTATGTTTTATTTTGTTAGAGTGAAGTGCTTTGATATGATTTGAAGCACAGTAAATATATTGCTGTTCTTATGGCAAATATTGTGGAACCAGGAATATTAAAGTGTAGATTATTTGGTCTTTATCACAGAAGCATGCTGTGCACAGAAAGTTTACTGGATATCGCATCAATGCATATATTTCAATGTATTCCTTTGATCATAAAATGTATTAAATGACTCAAGGTTAAAGTCAACAACTTTGACACACAATCTTCCTCTTGACGTTTACACTCACAATCCACACAGATAGGCACAACGGTGACAATATATTATACAGTACAATTTTCATGCAATTTTTGAGACGTCTTTGCCTAACTTTAAGTGTCCCAATTGAATATAAGTAGATTGAAAGGTGTTATTTAAGCACACACAGATTTGAACCAACTTGTCCTTTCCCTTCAACCTCTATTCCATAACAGAATTCATTACCATATTTTTAAAGAATATGTTACCCACTCCAAATTTAAGAAGCAGATGAAACACAGAGCATTGATTGATTCATAATTATTTCTTCACAAACCCCATGGTCGAGGTTTGTAAACCTTTGACCCGGAAGTGCTTTCCCTCTTTGTGTGATAAAACAGAATGAGGTGACACGAAATAAACCAGGAAGTTTGAGAAACAGGGCTTGAGAAATAATCTGTCACTTGCTGTGTCAAACTAGACCTGACAGATATGTTCTTGAATAATTGTTGGTAGATGTCGTCGGTTACTAAAATGATGAATGAACAGTGCCTCAAAATCCCAACAATCAATGAAAAAACCTATGACTGGAACACTTGGTTTGTTAGAAATATTCTTGTTGAGTCACTGTTCCATGATTGGGTTGGGAAGTTGATTGTCTGATTTCCCGGTTGCTAAGAATGCATGCTGGAATCAGAAGAAGGACAGTGTAAGAAATGGGCAAGGGCCAGTAACAATGTAACTAAATCAAGGCCATCTTTTCTAGAGTCATAGAGTGATACAGTGTGGAACCAGGCCCTACGACCCAACTTGTCCACACCGGCCAACATGTCCCAGCTACACTAGTCCCATCTGTCTGCGCTTGGTCCATATCCCTCCAAACTTATCCAATCCATGTAACTGTCTAACTGTTTCCTAAACGTTGGGATAGTCCCAGCCTCAACTACCTCATCTGGCAGCTTGTTCCATACACCCACCACCCTTTGTGTGAAAAAGTTACCCCTCAGATTCCTCTTAAATCTTTCCCCCTTCACCTTGAGCCTATGTCCTCTGGTCTTCGATTCCCCTACTCTGGGCAAGAGACCCTGTGCATCTACCCAATCTATTCCTCTCATGATTTTATACACCTCTATAAGATCCCCCCTCATCCTCCTGCGCTCCAAGGAATGGAGACCCAGCCTATTCAACCTCTCCCTATAGCTCACACCCTCTAATCTTGGCAACATCCTCGTAAATCTTCTCTGAACCCTTTCAAGCTAAACAATATCTTTCCTATAACATGGTGCCCAGAACTGAACACAATATTCTAAATGCGGTCTCACCAACGTCTTGTACAACTGCAACATGACCTCCCAACTTCTAACTTTGCATTGATTGAAGCATGTTAATTACAATAAATAACCATAGACTTCCAAGACATTATTTCAGGAATAAATTCCAGATTACCTTGAGTAAGAGAATTATTAAATTGTGGTTGTTCAGTTGTTGTACAACCTCACTATCACTGGTACATTTTGAAGTATGAATGAAGTGATGATCTAAGCAATCTTACCCAGTAAGTCATCTTCCATTCTAATGTCACAACACCAGAAACTTGGGAATTGGTATAAAATTGAACTCCAAATCTTGCTGCCACAAATAATAGCTAAATCACACTCAAATAATTAAAGATGGACAAGTGTGAAACCTCCCAGGGCTCTAATTATTGGAACAAGTAATTAGTGGTCCATGTGTTTGGAATTATAGAGGCTAAATCACTGGCCTGGATTATTGATGGAGACATTAGTTTGGATCACATCGTGAGAGTCAGCAAACTTAAATTCAAGTGATTAAATAAATCTGGAGTAAAAGATGATGATGATCAGATTGTTGTAAAATCCACCTGATTAACTAACTTCCTTCACTCACTGTTCTCACCCAGTCTGCTTCTTAACTCCCCTCTCGAGGTTATAAGAATAGCACAACAAAACAAACTACATACATATATACATGTAGCCCTCACTCAGAGGATATCAGGAAAGGCTTGGGAGTATAGATAAGTCTTTAGTCTTGACTTAAAAGAGTCGATGGAGGGGGCAGTTCTGATGAGAAAGGGGATGCTGTTCCACAGTCTAGGGGCTGCAACCGCAAAGGCCCGGTCGCCCCTGAGCTTATGCCTAGACCGTGGGATATTCAGCAACCCCAATTCGGCCGATCTGAGGGGCCTGGTGGTGGAGTGATGGGTGAGAAGACTTTTTATGTAGGTGGGGGCAAGCCCATTGAGGGCTTTGTAGACATGGAGGAGGATCTTGAAGTTTATACGGAACCGCACAGGGAGCCAGTGGAGAGAGGCCAGGATCGGGGTGATGTGGTCCCTTTTTCGGGTGCCTGTCAGGAGTCTCGCTGCGGCGTTTTGGACCAGTTGCAGGCGGGACAGGGAAGATTGGCTGATGCCAGTGTAAAGGGAGTTGCAGTAATCTAGGCGGGAGGAGATGAATGTGTGGATGATCTTTTCGAGGTCATCAAGCTGGAGGAATTGTTTTATTTTAGCTATCATCCGAAGCTGAAAGAAGCTAGCTTTTACCACGGCATTGACTTGTTTGTCAAATTTCAGTGCTGAGTCAAATATCACGCCAAGATTTTTGGAAACTGTCTAATTTTGAAGAGCAGACCAATGAGACAGCCAGGTCACGGATGGAAGGGGAAATATTCGTTCTTATATTCTTTACCTTGCTGGTGAAAAATGTGGTAAATTCCTCGCACTTAGCAGGGGACCCAGTTAGGCTGGTGCTGGTGGCAGGACAGATGATGGAGGTGATGGTGCTAAAGAGGACCTTGCAATTTTGCACGTTTTTGGAGATAAGGGTGGAAAAATATTTAGTTCTTGCAGATTTTACTGCTTCCTGGTATTTGACAAGATTATTTTTCAGGAGTTCAAAGGAAATTTGAAGCTTATCAGATTTGTACTTCCGTTCTGATTTTCTGCATTCTCTTCTTAGGGCTCTGGTGGTATCATTGAGCCACGGCTCGCCTTTAGGCTTGGGCTTTTTCATTTTAAGAGGAGCAACAGAATCCAGGACGGAAGAGCAGGTATTATTGAATAAAGAAATTAGGTCGTCGGTACTGAGATGAGGGGTGGACGCCTCAATAGTGTAGATGTCAGGGGAGGCTATGAGAGCCTCAGAGAACTTACTGGCCGTCGTGGAGTTAACGTAGTGGGAGTAGCGAGCAGGGAGATGGGATTTTGAGGGAGAGAAAGGCAGAGATATATCAAATATAATAGCACTATGATCAGACAGGCAGGCATCAATAATATCTGTGTTACGAGTTGGGAGACCAGACGAAAGCACTAGGTCTAGTGTATGGCCAAGCTTGTGCGTGGGTCCAGTGGTGAGTAGAGACAGATTGAAGGACTCAACCAGGTTCATAAATTCACTCACAAGAGGCTTCGTGGGACAGCAAACGTGAATGTTAAAGTCACCAAGAATCACGACCTGGTCAAATTTGGGCAACAAGCTAGCAATAAGATCACCAAATTGTGAGATAAAGTCCTTATGCATCTTTGGTGGGCGATACACAAGAACAATTAAAAGCGGACAGATTAGACCAACTATGATTAGTTGATGTTCAAAACTGGAGACCTGATCAGTGTTCAGAAAGCGACAGTTGAAATTCTTCTTAAACACAGTGTCTAGGCCCCCACCGCGACCTGAGAGCCTGGGCGAGCTGGAAAAGTTACAGGTTGTGCTCGGTATCATTTGGTAAAATATCTTCACACAATTTGTGCACTCAAGGGATGGATAACATTAGTGAGCCTCCCTCTATTATATGTGGGATGGAACTGCAGGTGCTGGTTTAAACCGAAGATAGACACAAAAAGCTGGAGTAACTCAGCGGGACAGGCAGCATGACGTCACCCATTCCTTCTCTCCAGAGATGCTGCCTGAGTTACTCCAGCATTTTGTGTCTATCTCCCTGTATCATGTTTTCTACTTACATCAGGCTAAAGGAAACGCACCCCCAATAATCTTACCATTGTTACATAGATTTCATTTTCATCATTTTTTGGTTCCGTATTGTCCTGTCCATCCACAGGTGCGGTTGTCGTGTTGCCTGGAAGTGCTGGTTGCCTCATCACGGTGATGTATGTGTTTTGCTCCTGATTGTTGGTGAATATATTTAATTAATCAACTGACCTTTCTTCCTCCAAATTCCAAATTAATTTCTACAGGTCCTAACTTATTTTGCTTATTGAACCAAGGCTGAATGGAACTTGATAACATTCACTGCTGAAGCTCATTCACAAAGAACGGGTGCTTTGGTGAGGTAGCGAAGCCTTTGGCACCAGGGCAAGACGATGTTCAGGAGATACAGATAAAGCTATAAAACAACTATCTCTGAATCACGCTAGTTTCCAATGCCACCCAATATCTAAGGAAGTCAAGCAAATGTGATTAGTGAACAATTCTAGAAACTGGCTACAAATACAATTATATTATTTAGTGAATAAGCCACTGTACTTGATTATATTATCATAGCAGAATAGTTAAGGGGAAAATACCATTGGACTAATAAAGCCTACATTTTTATTTCCTTAAATCACCTCTCACTGGCCCGAGTTCCAGTATTGTAAACCTTGTAGCGAACCATTCTTGTAGCAGCTTGACTCAAATACCTGAACTCTATCATTGAAGCACAGGCCTGTAAGATCCTTATTGTCCTAATGAACACTGTCCCTCTTGTACCCTAACATTATCATTTACATGCTCTTTCACTAATGATCCGTCAGCAAATGATAGTGACCATTAGTCCCACAAACCACCCATCTCATTCTCCCTCAACCCAATCTCTCACGGGAGTCGGTCTCTAGTTTCCCATCTCTTTGATGGAAGGCTAGCAATTCCACTGAAATATGACATATCAGTATCCCGCTAAAATATAATCTGCTGACGCTAAAGTCATCGCGAATATTTGTCCTCTATGTCACATTTGTTTCCAATAGATTATAAATATACAACCTCGGTCTATGTAACTGACTTTAGTTGAAGTAACATTCTGGACTCGTCTATAACTCTCAGTTTAATTTATTTCCTGGAACAGCAGTGCCCCTGAAGTGTTGAACAGAAACATGGAACATAGTAAGACAGGGTAGGGGGAATGTGTATGGGCATACCTGCCCTCATTGCTGAAGCATTGTTTAAGTGTTGGGACATCATGTTGCAAGTGTGGACAATGTTGCTGAGGCCACACTTGTCTGTAGCTATGGCTGTACACTGTAAGGAGGATGTAAGTACCCTGGAGAGGGTGCAGAAATGATTCACAAGGGACGTTGCTTAGCCAGGGGTAGTGGTGAAGGCAGATACGAAAGTGACATTTTAGAGGCTTTCAGATGGGCAGGGAACGGAGGAACATGGATCACATGCAGAGCTGATTACTTTAATCTAGCATTATGTTCAGTACAGACATAGTGGGCCGAAGGGCTTGGCCTTTTTACCCAGGAAAGACGAAGGCTGAGACACGACATCATGGAACAATATCAAATTAACAGAGGCATGTATAGGTTAGATAGCAATGTCTGTTTCCCATGGTAGAGGTGTCTAACGTAGAGGGCATGCTTAAGGTGAGGGAGAAGGTTTAAGGTGGATCTGAGGATACATTTTTCATATAAAGAGTAGTTGGTATATGGAATGAGCTACCTGAGAAGGTGGTGGAGGCATGGACAGTAACAATAGTTACGCAGCATCTGTACAGGTATTTAAAGCTAAAAGTAGCAGGGTATATGTAGCAGGGCATAGAGGGGTAATGGAATTAGAACATACATTGAACCTAGAACAGTACAGCACAGGGGCTTGCCCTTCAACCAACCATGATGCTAATCCAAACTAAAGTTAACTGCTTGCATATGGTCTTTATTCCCAGCATATCCATGTGCCTATCTAAATGCTTCTTAAACATTGCTATCTGTTTCCACCACTTCCCCAGCAGCACCTTTCAGGTTCTAAAAACTTTCCTTGTAGACTTTCTTGTTTAGTTTAGTTTAGAGATACAGCACAGAAACAGGCCCTTCGGCCCACCGGGTCCGCGCTGACCAGCGATCCTCGCTTATTAACACTATCCTATACGTACTAGGGAGAATTTTTAAAACATTTACCCAGCCAATTTACCTACATACCTGTACGTCTTTGGAGTGTGGGAGGAAACCGAAGATCTTGGAGAAAACCCACGCGGTCACGAGGAGAACGCACAAACTCTGTACAGACAGCACCCGTAGTCGGGATCGAACCCGGGTCTCCGGCGCTGTGAGGCAGCAACTCTACTGCTGCGCCACCGTGCCGCTCTTATAGTGTGCCAGTCACTGGAAGATCCCTCTCATTGATCGGGATCATAATAAATCTAGGCTTAAAACAGCCCTTACCGTAACACTATGAAGGGCACCCGGATCATTCCTTGCAGACACATCGTAGGGTCTGGGGGAGAAATGTTCAGCATTATACATTGTTCAACAGGTGGAGCGATGCAATTCCATTCATATCTGTCTCCAGAAAGACTTTACCTTTGATCCCTTGGTGCTGTTCTTGATGAACACTTCCGTTTGGTTACAAGAATGATGGAGAGCACAACAAGGAGGATAGAGAACCCAGCTGTCGTACTTATGATGAGACCCATTGGCATCACTTTCTCAGTCTTGTGAACGTGGATTGCTCGTGAGTGCTTGCCATCTGTGGGAGGTAGAAGAGGGGAAAAGTCAGAGAATCCCTCTCGGCTAGACACCTCTACCATGGGAAACAGACATTGCTATCTAGCTTATCCATGCCTCTGTAAATTTGATAATGTCCCATCATGTCGTCTCTCAGCCTTCGTCACTCCAGGGTGAATTTATAGCACTAGAAGTGCGACAGTGATGATGGTGGCCAAGATATTTAGATGTAAGAAGAGAAAAAATTACCAGAAGAACCGTGACCAATTCACCCTCTAATGACCAATGATTTAACTCCACTCCACAGACTGGGCGATCGTTTCGCGGAATACCTTTGCTCAGTCCGCGTGAACCTGCCTGATCTCCCGGTTGCTGGACACTTTAATTCTCCTTCCCATTCCCACACTGACCTTTCTGTCCTTGGCCTCCTCCATTGCCAGAGTGAGGCTAAACGCAAATTGGAGGAACAGCATCTCATATTTCGCTTGGGCAGCTTACAGCCCAATGGTATGAATATTGATTTCTCTCACTTCAGGTAGCCCCGGCATTCCCTCTCTCCCCCACCCAAGTCGCACTAACTCCTCATTTTCACCCAACAAACAGCTTACGATGGCCTGTTTCCTTTATCATCGTTACTTTTTTGCATATTTTTCATTCATTGTTCTTTATCTCTCCACATCACCGTCTTTATCTCTCATTTCCCTTATCCCTAACCAGTCTGAAGACGGGTCTCGACCCGAAACATGACCCATTCCTTCTCTCCAGAGATGCAGCCTGTCCCGCTGAGTTACTCCAGCTTTTTGTGTCTACTTTCATTTTCGTTCCTATTTTTGCTTCCCAAGAGATAATTTCCTTCCCTTTCACTTAATGTACAGAATCTCAAAAGATCACTCCCTCCCCATTTAGTTCTCTTGTATTGAATTGGAACATACCAATCCCTCGTTTGCTTATATCCCACCATGTAGAATACCAAACCATCCAACTCTTTACATTCAATCCAACTGTGTACAATCGCAGTGGTTGTGTTTGTACCTTCACACAAAACCATTAAAAGGGTCTTGCTGCGGTGGACTTTGTTCCACAATCTAGGGATGCGAAGATCGCAGATGAAGTTGCCATTGTCAGAGCACGTCACGTTGGTTATGAGAATGGAGCCATTTTTCTTTCTGATGTCACCTATCCACTTTAGCCTCTGGGTGAACCTGTTGCCTTGCACCACCTCACTGTGGTCTCGGAGGTAAAACAAAATCTGTGTTGGAATAAAGAAGGAAAATAACTAAAAGGAAACAGTTCTCCATCAATTTCACCGATGAAAATTGCACTTGTTAAATGCAGAGTTGGATTATCCCTGCCCTGTCTTTATTAACATTTCCCAGAGGTGATACTTTTTAATATGATATCCAATAGATGCGACACTGACAAGTCCTGTATGTGTTGTCCATTTCTAATATCGCTGATATTGCCTTCTTGAACAGCGCGAATGCATATATCAGAGGTGCACAGTGCAGCGATGTAGAGTTTAGACCCAGCAATCACGAAAGATGACGATTTGTTTCCAAATCCGGAAGGTATGTGACCTGGATGGGAACTTGCAGCTGATGGAAAACTCATGTACCCGCTGTCAGCTCTTCCTGGATGGTAAAACATGCAGGACTGGGAAGTCCAGTGGAAGCAAATGTAGGTGCTGTAATGTGTTCCAGAGGTGGCAGGAGAATGGGGTTGAGTAGGATGAATAGATCAGCCATGATTGAATGGCCTAATTCTACACCTTTGTCATTGGCCTTTCAAGTGGATTAAATCAGTGCACTGTTTTCATTGGTGAGGGTTGGTAGAGGCAGCAGGGTTTACACTCACCGCCTTCTCTCCAGTGCCATTATAAGGGGAGTACAACCATTCCAGCTTGATGTTGCGCATATCAGTGTGTTCGTGGTAGTCAAACATGCAGTCTAACCGTAGATCCTTTCCCTGTTTCACAACCAGGTACTCTGGGGTATAGATACTAACAGCTGAGACTGGCCAGACATCTACAAGGTAAAAGAAACCATCTGAACTTAGACATCGACATACAGTGACACACAGACAGTGACAGACAAACAGACAGTGGCAGACAGACAGTGACAGACAGACAGACAGTGACAGACAGATAGACAGCGACAGACAGACAGACAGGGACAGACAGACAGCGATAGACAGACAGTGACAGACAGACAGCGACAGACAGCGACAGACAGGCAGTGACAGACTGACAGTGACAGACAGACAGTGACAGACGGACAGGGACAGAGACAGACAGACAGCGACAGACAGACAGCGACAGACAGACAGCGACAGACAGACAGCGACAGACAGACAGCGACAGACAGACAGACAGTGACAGACAGTGGCAGACAGACAGTGACATACAGACAGTGACAGACAGACAGTGACAGACAGACAGACAGTGACAGACAGACAGTGACAGACAGACAGTGGCAGACAGACAGTGGCAGACAGACAGTGACAGACAGACAGTGACAGACAGACAGTGACAGACAGACAGTGACAGACAGACAGACAGTGACATACAAACAGACAGTGACATACAAACAGACAGTGACAGACAGACAGTGACAGACAGACAGACAGTGACAGACAGACAGACAGTGACAGACAGACAGACAGTGACAGACAGACAGACAGACAGTGACAGACAGACAGACAGACAGTGACAGACAGACAGTGACAGACAGATAGCGACAGACAGGCAGTGACAGACAGACAGACAGTGACAGACAGACAGACAGTGACAGACAGACAGTGACATACAAACAGACAGTGACAGACAGACAGTGACAGACAGTGACAGACAGACAGACAGTGACAGACAGACAGACAGTGACAGACAGAGTGACAGACAGATAGCGACACAGACAGTGACAGACAGACAGTGACAGACAGACAGTGACAGACAGACAGACAGTGACAGACAGACAGTGACATACAAACAGACAGTGACAGACAGACAGTGACAGACAGTGACAGACAGACAGACAGTGACAGACAGACAGACAGTGACAGACAGACAGTGACATACAAACAGACAGTGACAGACAGACAGACAGTGACAGACAGACAGACAGTGACAGACAGACAGTGACATACAAACAGACAGTGACATACAAACAGACAGTGACAGACAGACAGTGACAGACAGTGACAGACAGACAGACAGTGACAGACAGACAGACAGTGACAGACAGAGTGACAGACAGACAGTGACAGACAGATAGCGACACAGACAGTGACAGACAGACAGTGACAGACAGACAGACAGTGACAGACAGACAGACAGTGACAGACAGAGTGACAGACAGACAGTGACAG
Source organism: Malacoraja senta (assembly GCA_038087875.1). NCBI lineage: Eukaryota > Metazoa > Chordata > Chondrichthyes > Rajiformes > Rajidae > Malacoraja > Malacoraja senta. Next base: position 26,423,315 of record CM075988.1, read on the forward strand.
ACAGACAGTGACAGACAGACAGACAGTGACAGACAGGCAGTGACAGACAGGCAGTGACAGACAGACAGACAGTGACAGACAGACAGACAGTGACAGACAGACAGTGACAAACATCGCAGAGTCGAGTTGAGCTGGGTTAATTTCCATCCAAGAGGATGCTGCACCAACTATCTGTAATTCTATTTACAGGACACTTAAACCTCTTGATTCGAGTTCAGCCCGTGACTGACTCACGGATATCTCTTACTCTATATATAATATCCAAAACATGGTTAGCTTTCATCTCTTTCCATCCCCTGATACCGGATATACTGTATTTATGCACAATTATCACTCTGTAATTCACTCCTAAATGTTTATGAATTTATACAAGGAAGACAAAAATGCTGGAGAAACTCAGGTGAGGCAGCATCTATGGAGCGAAGGAATAGGTGACGTTTTGGGTCTAGACCCTTCCTCAGACTTTATGCATAAACCCCTGAGCTTCTCTATTACATTCTGTTTGGTAATATATTTAAGAGTATTTGTTATTAACAACCTGCTTCATTTCAAGTTATCTGTTATAATCCACTCACTCACCTTGATTCTAGCTGAGAACTTTTCATCATTCTATGTGTAAAGCAGACAAACGCCAACATTATATTCAGTAGCCCAGCCACAGATCTCCAGGCATAATCGCCCCAAACCATCTTTAGATTCTAGCCTCTGGTCTTTGATGGACAAACTTGCAATTCCAGAGCATTGATGCAAAGTATCTTTTGAAGTGTTGTCACATTTCTCCCGGGGTCTGATAAATGACAGCTCACTCTATGTAACCAAGCGAGCATTGCTACTTTAATCTTGGGGATTTTAATTTTGCTAACATGTAACCCCCATGATATGGTGTTTGGTCACAGACCTGTGAAAGACCATATTAACCACATCAACAACACTACTCTTTACAATCCTCTTATTGTTCTTCTAAACATTCTATTAAATGAGTAAAGAGAATTAGTCTTGAACAAATTGGGACTGGCTTGGTGTACTTATTACTTAATTGAGAGTCAGCTTGGGATGTCCATGCCACCAGTACAGGAAGAAACAGAGACAAACTCTAAAGTGGTGTTTGAAGCAGATACATTCGCAATGTTGAAGAGACATTTAGACAGGTACCTGAACAGGCAAGGAATAGAGGGATATAGATCAAGTGCAGGGAGATCGTGGTAGTTTAATTTGGTGTTATGGTCGCTGCTGACACAGTGGCCTTAAGGGTCTGTTCCTGTGATGTACTTTGCTATATGCCTTGTTCTCAATAGAATTTAAAGGCAGCTGAAATCTCCCTACATAGGCAGTACGTTTAGTTTCCAAATAAGGCTTTCTTTGAAGAAATATAATCACTCCTTGTTTTAACCTGAAGTACTTATTCACATTAAAAGTTAAATTGGTCTGCAGCGTGCTAGCTGTTGTTGGTAAAATTCAGGTGCATGCAATGGAAACTGCAGGTGGTTTGTGGTTGGGCAAGAGGAAGGGATTTTGTGAAGTGATTTCCCCTTTATTGTAAATTACTGCTGCAGCTCTGCAGTAAAGTGTTCAACTGTGTATGGTCAAAGTGTCCACATAATTACAATTGAGCAAGGATCCACCATCATGTGGCTGTCCGCAGTCAAGTGGGCTTTAAACCTAGCTCCTGAAGGTTCCCCATGGCTAAAGAGTTCAGAAAAAGGGAATGTGGCTGGCATTCAATACTGAGGGTTTAGGTCAGAGAGCAGGGGATAGTTGTGATGCTGTATAATAGGTTGGATACATGGTTACAGGGGAATGGGTAAAGGGATATGAGAATGGGCAGGTATGAATGAGAGGGGGGGGGGGTAACATGCTCACCCTGAGGTCAACATTACAGGTAAAGTCTAGTCCAACACACCATGTATTATACTGTACATGGATCCATGGAGCCCCCTTGCACTGATGCACCTTGGACTCCATTCCACCTGAGACACTAGAGTGGGGATTTCATTGACTTCTCATTGGGATTGACAGATTCTGTGGCACTATTTGAAGGGTGGCTATGGAGATTTTGCCAACCGCCATTCATTCTTTAATCACTTGGTAGTGTTGTAGGTCGTGAGAAGTGTTATCTAAGGCTAGAGAATGAAATAAAACAGTTGGAAAGTCAGATGAATTTAATGCTGACATGTGAGGTGAACACTTTGATAGGACAAACATAGTTAAAGGTAGAGCCCTAGGGTGTTAATAAACAGGGGGAATAAACGTCCATAAATCCATGAAAGTAGCAGCACATGTAGAGAGAGAGACTGGTGAAGCAGGCAAATGGGATGCTTGCCCTCATTGGGCATGGGGTAGAACAAAATGTTGCAACTTCATAAAACAATGGTCAGGTCATATTTGGAGTACTGTGTCTAGTCCTGGTCACCACCAAATATAACGGGTGTGATGGGACTGGAGAGGATTGAAGGACGATTCACCAGCGTGTCGCTTGGTTTGCAGCATTTCAGTTCTGCAGAGACATGGGATTGGCTGGGTTGGTTTTCCCTGGAACAGAGGAGGCTGAGAAGACCGATTAGAGGTATTTAAATATATTAGTGAGATGTATAGGATAAATAGTAAGAATCTTTATTTTCCACGGTGGGATTGTCTCAGGCAAGAGGGCATGGGCTTAAGGGGAGTGGCGGGAGATTTTGAAGGGATTTAAAGGGGGAATTCTCCCATACAGAGGGCGGTTGGAATCAGGATCACTCTGAGAAAGGGGTGGAGGCAGGTACTGTCACAGCATTGAAGAATCATCTAGACAGGCACATTAATTGGCAAGGTATAGAAGGCTATCAAACTAATGCAGGTAACAGGGATTAGTATAGATTAATGCAGCAGTCAATATGGATGTAGTGGGTCAGAGCACTTGCTTCTGTATTGCAAGACCCTAAGACTACCACTGGAAAATCAGATTATCTAATTTCCTCATATTGGTGTGGAAAGTTGCTATGGGTAACCAGTTACTGTAGTTCAGAAGTACTTAATTTGTCTCCTGAGGTTGGAAAATATAAAGCATGAATGCAAGTTCTTTCTTTCTTCTACTTCTGCCTGGAGTGTGGTGAGCACAGGCTCATGCTTGGAAGCTGAGACTTCTCTGGTCTGCATGACTTCATGCCATAGTGGCAGCTCGTTCTAAACTTCCTACTCGACTGTGCCTGGTATCACACAAGGTGGTCATTGACCTGAGACCTGTCATTGACCAAAAACTGTATCTCTATTACCCGCTCCACAGACATTGCCTGACCTGTTGAGCATGTCGAGATTGCCAGCATTTCCAGGTTTTGTTTGCAGATTTCCAGCATCTGCGGGGTTTTTTCTTTTACACCTCATTTACCGTTGTGCTTCTGGGCTGAAGTGGCTGTGGAGCCATGGCTGAGAGACACTTGAAGCTGGAGATAGTTGGCTCACACGATTACAGGTTGGCGCTGAGGAATTCCCAGCAGGAACACAATGTGCAAGTTAATGGTTATCATAACCTCCATACCTCAATTAAGGTTGGCAACAGCTCTTAGAGATTGTTCTGTAATCTCCAAGATTTAAACATTAGTAATTTAGTAAATGACCAGGGGAAAAAAAGGTTTATTTTACTTTCATTCATTGAAAACGTAAAAATTTGGGTTATGGGTAGTGAAAGCCTGTTCGATCGGTCAATAGTCTGATGTTTGTTTGAAGTTATCCAAATGAATGGCAATGCATCCTAAGCACTAATCATGGTACCAGCGAACATATAACTCAGCATTCCACTATCTCTACTTTCAATAGACAGAACACTTACCATTGAATATGAGAATCGTGTGGAGGAAGAGCAGTCCTGTTCTGCTAAGCATTATCTGCAGAGAGGACAGGAGATTATAGACCTTGTAATTATCAAACTTAAATCTGATACAGTGCTTTACAGAAGTGAGATCAAACAAAACAAAATCACTTCTGGACATGTTAGGAGAGGCAACTAGGTTGGTCAAAGAAGTGGCTTTAAGAAGCATCTTAAAGGAGGAAGTAGAGGGGGTGGAGAGATGAAATGGAGTATTGCAGGACTTGGGCCTGAAGAGCTGAAAGCCACTGAAGGTGTTCAAGGGGAATCAGGGATCTGTGTGAGTGTCCAGGAGTGCACCGGCCATAGAGTGCTGGACAAGGTCACAGAGCCAGAGAGGCCAGCGTCATTTAGTGGGGTCAGAAAACAAGGATTAAAGGGTTAAAACTGAAATGAACCTGGGTTTTTGGTTCAATTCAGTTCTACACTCATTCTGTCAGTCTGTCCAGTCCATTGAAAATCTAATTCACCATTAAACAAGCCCGACAGCAGCGTCAGACACTGACGAGAAGCCTTTTTAAAGAGGAGGAGGGGAAGTATTTTCATGTTTTAAAAATTCTTCTACCTTCTGAATTAACAATTTCTAGAGAACTGTAGAGTAGATAATAAGCTCACAATTCACCAAATCACTCCTTAATGTTGGGATGTGGTCAGTTTAGACAAAAAAAAAACACCGATTTTCAAAAGAATCTTAAACTAAGTATACCTTTGCATTAAACTTGTGATCTGCTTCATTCTTTCATTGTAAATATTCACCCAGTGTTGATAATTTATTGTTCTCTTGTTCGAATTGAAGAAGCTGTTCTGTCCAATCACTATTTCAATTCTCTCTTGGCCAGTCTCACCCCAGCCACCTTCAGCAAACTCATCCAACACGCCACTGGGTGTACCCTAACTTCATCATTCTCCCTCCCCCCCCCCCATTCCACTGTTGTACATTTCTGCAAACTCATCCAACCCTGTAACCTCTGGTTTTTCCTCTGCAGATGCTGGAATCTTAAGCAAAACACCAAGTACTGGAGGAACTCAGCGTGAGGATCTGGTAAGGAATGAATGGACAGGTGAGGTTTCAAGTCGGGACCTTTCTTTAGACTGAGTCTGAATTCAAATTTGAATTAGACCAAGTCTAAAGATGGATCCTGTCCAAAAACGTGGCCTCTCCATTTCGTCCTCAGTTACTGCCTGACCCCTGGGGTCCTCCAGCACTTTGTGTTTTGAACTAAATTAGAAACTCTGTAATTAAAACAGAAGTCTCTGACCATGAGATGATCTTTATGAATAATGTTTTTTAAAAATGTTTCAGAGCAAGGAAGAACTTACTAGAAGTTGATGACTCCACCAAAGATCGTGCTGTAGAACGGCCACAATCCACTTGTGTTCAACTGCTGTGGGTCCAGCTGCTGTGGGCTGTGTGGCAACCTTCTCTGTGTTCCTCAGTATGTTGATTCTCATCTGCAAGGTAGCCAATTGTGTTACTGTGCTTCCGTTACTGGTTCCCGAGTCCAGGAAACCACACTGAAGAAGTGAAGGAGATGGTTTTAGTTGCACTTTTCTCCTTTTTTAAAAGCGGCTGCTTCTTTACTGAAGAGCTGAGATCTTTGGAATAAACCTTTTTTAATGTTTTAGAAAAAATGTCATCAAATTAAAAGCTAATATCAATATTGTGTGTTTTACTTCCCTATCAGAATATCCAGAGTACTTTACAGTCAATGCAGCATTACATTACACGCTTTTTACAGGATGTCCAGGCAGCATCTGTGGAGAACATGGATAGGTGACGTTTCACAGAGTGCTGGAGTAACTCAGCGGGTCAGGCAGCATCTGTGGAGAACATGGATAGGTGACGTTTCACAGAGTGCTGGAGTAACTCAGCGGGTCAGGCAGCATCTGTAGAGAACATGGATAGGTGACGTTTCACAGAGTGCTGGAGTAACTCAGCGGGTTTGGCAGCATCTCTGGAGAACATGGATAGGTAACGTTTCACAGAGTGCTGGAGTAACTCAGCGGGTCAGGCAGCATCTGTGGAGAACATGGATAGGTGATATTCCGGGTTGAGACCCTGCTTCAGACGTTGTAGCAACGGGAGAAAGTGGGAAAAGAGTTGGGGCTGGAACAAAGCTTGGCAGGTTGTAGGTGGATACAGGTGAGTGTAAGGGGGGGGGGGGGGAGAGAGGATTGCTTGGCAGACAGTTGGACAACGGCCAGAAATGAGTGGGAGAGATGGGTGTGCATCCGGGTGGGACACAGGGAATAACTCCTATTACTTGTTGTTGGAGTAATTCTATTCCTTTAACAAGTTCACTAGACCATCCGGCCCATCGACTCCACTCCGCCATTCAATCATGGCTGATCTCTGTCTCCTAATCCCATTTTCCTGCCTTCTCCCCGTCACCCTTGACACCCATTCTAATCAAGAATTTGGCCATCTCTGCCTTAAAAATATCCACTGACTTGGCGTCCACAGCCCTCTGTGGCAATAAGTTCCACAGATTAACTACCCTCTCACTAAAGATGTTCCTCCTCGCATCCTTTCTAAGGCCCCTGTCCCACTTTCACGACCTAATTCACGACCTCTGCCGAGTTTGCCCTTGACTCATACTCGCAGCATGGTCGTCACGAGGTCGTAGGTAGTTAGTAGTAGGTCGTGATGCTAGTCGTAGGTACCCGTGGCATCAAGTAGGTCGCGGTGGTTTTTCTAGCCTGATAAAAAATGTCCATGAGTAAAAAAAAAGGTCGGCATAGAAAAAATCTATACTTTTTACTCGTAGGTAGGTCGTTGTAGGTCGTGGTGCTGGTCGCAGGTGGTCGGAGGCAGTCAAACGTAATAGCTTCGGGGTGAATAAAAGGCAGTAGAAAAAAAAGGTAATTTAAACAGCAGAACGTCACCTCTGTCACTCCAAGCCATGTTCATTCATAGCTGGAGAGTTTTTTGGAGAGGAGACGCGTTTTAGAGATGGCACCAAAAAGGCAGCAGCACAGGGGGAGCGCACAACCCTAAAAAAAACCTGTCATGCATGTGTTGCCCACCCAGGAGGAGGAGTGGCAGGAGGTGATGCCACAGGAGGTGATAGTGCAGGAGGAGGTAGCCCTGCATGAGAGACCCCTGGAGGAGGAGACCAGGGAGGTAGTATATGTCCCCACCACCACCCCATCCTTCACTGCCTCATTTGAAGGCAGCAAAGCAGCCCTTTCTCCTGTGTCTAACACAGCATCAGAGGCAGATGCCCCATTGGTGGTGAGGGAGGGCTGGAGGAAGGTTATGCCCTACACCTTCACCAGGCAGCAGGAGGGGGACCCTGAGGAATGGTTCCAGCAGAGTGCTATCCTGTACGAAAAGGAAAATGAGGGGTACAGGGACAAGAATGGCATGCTTGCCATCCATTGCCCCACATGTGTGCTTAAAGTTCCATCTTTTGTCAAAGCCCAGCACCACTCTCTTCCAGTCACCTGGTGTACTGGGACAGTCCATCACATCATCTCCATTCACCCATTGAGACATCTTCTTGTGCTTCCTCTTCACCCTTGCTCTTCCCCTCTGCCTTTCTGAAAAGGCTGCTGAAGCAAAAGGGCTACTGCAAACAGCAGTAGTTGTATTTTTACTAACATTCTCCAAACTAGATCCTTCCTTGTTTGCATGGTTCAGAATGATTTGCCAAAGACCATCCTCGAGTAAAACGTACATGATCGAAGCCAGTCTTTAACATAGTCGAAGGAGGTCGAAGGAGGTCTTCTTCATAGTCGAGGGAGGTCTTCAACATAGTCGTAGGAGGTCGTACGAATAGTCGTGGAAGGTCGTAGGTTACTGCGACCTTGATTTTTTTTTAGGTCATTTAAGGTCGTCAGAGGTCGTGAATTAGGTCGTGAAAGTGGGACAGGGGCTTTAAAGAGCGCCCTTTAATTCTGAGGCTATTACCTCTGGTCCTAGTCTCCCTCTCTCTCTCTCTCTCCCTCACCCTCTCTCTCTCTCTCTCTGTCCATCTTGTGCCCTCTTAATTATCTGGCCTCTCGTTTTCTCTATCAAAATGTAATGCTTTTCCTTTCTCAGCATTAAATTTGATCTGCTATCAATCCATTCATTCATCCTACCTGTCTTCGCATCACAGGTTCAGTTCACCTCCATGATATCGTTATCTGCAAATTAGGAAATTATTCCCCATGTGCCCGATTCAAAGTTGTTAATATATATTAAGAGGAGCAGCGTTTCTGTGTTTCTTGGTAGCTAATTCAATATCTTTGTTTCTTGGTAGCCAATGTTCTTATCATCTGCTACACACTCCTTTATTCCATGGTCTTCAAGCCACAATGACAAACTATAATATGACACGTCATTAAACACCTTTGGGAAGTCCATTTCTAATGCATCGACCACATTTTCCTCAGAAGCTGCCGACTGACTTGAAGTGTTCAATGGTGTTCGCCGGTGCCAGCACCACTTTGTTTCTTTAATATACATCAATAATTTAAAATTGGGCATTGAGATTTGATCATGTAAATAGTTTTGACTCTCAGCTTCAGTCATCAAGTTAAGATAGAACTTCACTAATGAGTCACCATATTTCTCCGATCAGGAAAGCCAAAGACCATTTTTCAAACAATTCTATCAGACCAAAACTCATCAGTTTGGATCCGGCAGTGGGGAAATTTACAGGTGACCACATCAGTTTGTCTCTGCTGCCTTCAGGTACACCAACACTGGTTTCAGTTACACCACAACTCATTGAAACCAAAGCTTACATCATAAGCGTATATTACCTTGCACATCACGAAAAGGAAACAGAACAGAAAGGAATATAGAAACGCTTAATTAGCAACACTGTTAAATTGCAATGGAACCAAGAACTGGAATAACGATGGATTCCAATGTAAAACATACAACTAAAGTCTAAGATAATTTAGAGTAGCTATTCTATCATGTTTGAGAACGACATAAGATCAGAGATCTCTTCTTCAAGGAGTGAGAGAGAAGCCATCCATTTGAAGTAAGATAGCTCAGGATCCATGCCATTGCTCAGGACTTCCAATGCTTTAATCTGAGCTTCCTACATTGGCCATAACATCAAAATGGAAGCAAGTTATCTCCAACACTCAAAGAAAACAAATGTCAAACTGACTAACAAAGCAAAAGGTTGCTGATACCAAAAGCCTGAAATACAAACAGGAAATGTTGGAAATACTCAGAAAACTGGGCAGTAAGTGCAAAGAGAGAACCATTTTCTCTTGCTCCTTCTCCAAGATGCTGAAACAGGAAGATACGTCTTGTTAATTCTGAGGCAATCTTTAAATGCCCCCTGTCCATCTTCCCCTTCATCCTCTTCCACTCATTTCACTCCTCCTCTTCTCTCCATATGGACAATAGACAATAGGTGTAGGAGTAGGCCATTCGGCCCTTCGAGCCAGCACCGCCATTCAATGTGAGCATGGCTGATCATCCACAATCAGTACCCAGTTCCTGTCTCCTCCCCATATCCCCTGACTCCACTATCTTTCAGAGCCCTATCAAGCTCTCTCTTGAAAGTATCCAGATAGGCTGTGGGCCGAGTAGCTGTTTTGTTCAAGTTCGTGACCCAACTCACGGAACTACATGAATTTTTTAACATATTGTGTAAACATATATAAATCATACCTGAAACTCATCAAGAAAAAAACCTGCAATTTTTTTAAAAATGAGAAAAGGCTCCAATTTTCCGAGTAGTAATTGTCCAATAAATGCACGTTTGACATTGAGGTCGGACGTAAATTGACCAACCCCGCGCTTTGATTTATGGTCGCTTGGCAGGGAGGACCCTGGGATCATGGCTGCCTCCTCATTACATCAAAACAATAACAAGGTTTCCAAGGAATAAAGGTAATGCTCACCTTGCTGATCATTTTGTTTTTCAATTGATTTATCTATATAAAGTTATGATGTGAACTGTTAAATAAAAATGATAGATAATAAATGTAGAGCTAGCGTTAGGATTAGGGTTAGGGTCGGTCGGTCGGTCAGTCAGTCAGTCTGTCGGTCGGGCTTGTCGGTAGGCCGATGGATGCTGTGGAGGATCGGTTGGGCTGCCGGGCCGTCGGTGGGTGGTGAGAGTTGGGTTGGGCCGCCGGTGGATGGTGAGAGTGGTCGGTCGGGCCGGGCCACCGGTGGGTGCTGCGAGTGGTCGGACGGCCAGTGTTGCAGCAAGCGTGTGGGCGGACTGACGGAGCCGGCGCTATGGTGGTGCTGAAGGCGGCCCGGGCGGCGTGCAGGGCTGTGCTGCTCCCCACCATCATCACCTACGATGAACCAGAAGGGCATGCTGGCCGAGGTGGACGCGCTGCGGGGCCACACGTATGGAGCCCGCAGCCGGTCCCAAAGCGGCTCCAGCTCCAGCCGTGGGCAGCTCTGGAAGGGGAGGGCGAGTTAGGGTTAGGGTTAGGGTTAGGCATTTTCCTGTCAGTGGAAGATGCCTTAGCCTTCCCCCAGCCTGGTACTGCCCCAGTCCCACTATGGCCGTGACCCCCACCCTGCACACTGGCAGTCAGTGGGGTTCAGTAAATGGGGGAACCCACAGGAACTGCCCTCACCCATGAATTAGGCTGGTTCAGGAGTCGGACCTCTGCGGCAGTCTCCTTCAAAATACACTCACAATTATATTCATTATATTAGTTTTATATAATTATATATGATTACACTAATATTCACAAGTCATATATATATACAGTATAATAATGTATGGTTTACATAGGCCGCAGCACGGAATTAATCTCACCATGGTGTAATATGGGCATTGGACAAGAGATGGCGCTTTTTCGATCTCATTTTCTAATTAGTTTAATTAATTAATGTGCACCTTTTGGCAATGACGAGTTCTGACTTTCTTCTCAATTATATGTTATCTAAATCTGTGCAAAATTTAATGTAGTTCCGAGACATGGGTCATGAAAGTTAAATTCAAGACACATTTATGATGCTCGGCCCACAGCCTACAGCGGGTGAGGCAGCATCTATGGAGCGAAGGAATAAGTGACGTTTCGGGTCGAGACCCTTCTTCAGACGTCTGAAGGATCACAACCCGAAACGTCGCCTATTCCTTCGCTCCATAGATGCTGCCTCACCTGTTGAGTTTCTCCAGCATTTTTGTCTACCTTCCCTTCTTATGGTTATATCCATAACATTTCCCCAAAGTACATGTATACAGGGTATTGATGTTTCCCCGAATATCAAATCAGTAAAGTTTCTGATCCAACGTAATTTGTTTTTAACCAAGATGCTGCCTGTCCCGCTGAGCTACTCCAGCTTTTTGTGTCCATTTAAACCAACATCTTCCTACACATCTAACCATCTGCACCTTGATGATTTGAAACATTTGGCTCTTTGCTGCCCACAGCTGGGCAATGATGAGATAGCAGTGTGATTCTGAGCCATTTCCTAACTAGTCTTGTCCTTTATTTCCATTCCATCCTGAAGTATTAATTTGCCAGAAGTTGTCACCCTGCAACCACAAACTTATAGAGTGGATGTGGAGAGGATGTTTCTAGTAATGGGAGAATCTAGGACCAGAGGGCATAGCCTCAGAATAAAAGGATGTACCTTTAGAATGGAAATGAGGAGGAATTTGTTTAATCAGAGTGTGGCGAATCTGTGAAATTCATCGCCACAGATGGTGGTGGACGCCAAAATTGGGTACTTTTAAAGCGGGGAGTGATAGGTTCTTCATTAGTAAGGGTGTCCAAGGTTACAGGGAGAAGGCAGGAGAATGGTGTTAAGAAGGAAAAATAGATCAGCCATGATTGAATGGTGGACAGACTCAATGGGCTGAATGGCCTAATTCTGCTCATATGTCTTATGAACTCAGGTGATCACTGGCTCAATGAGCCGTGCAAGTTTCTAGTAGAACCTATTCCAATGTAGTTCCATGACTTATTCGCTCACACTTGCCCCATCAATTTCCTTTTTTGATTCATTTGCCACATACCTACACTAAATGGCAATTTACAGGCATGTGTTTTGGGGATTGGAGGAAAACATGTGCGTTCAGGTGTAAACTCCAGCGTACAGCGTTCCAGGTCAGAACTGAACCAAAGTCACCGGAGATGTGAAGCAGCAGCACTAATTGCTGCACCACTCTGCCTTCCAGCTTAGTGAAGGAAGGGATATAAATTTGCAAGTGAGGTGGGGATGGCCCACAGGGGAATATGAACACCCATGCTTCCAAGCATCAATTCCTTTGCCAGATGTTCCAGGCTTGGGAAATACTTTCAAAGTGGTTTATTCTTATATGCTGCAATAAGCTGCTAATCGCCAGTGAAGGGAGTTAAATGTTGAGGGTTGTGGCTTCAACTGTCATGGATATTGTAGGGTGAGTATTAGTAGAACTGCACTCATGAGTTTTCCACTCTGTTCCTGCCTTGTGCCGTGCAGCTGTGGCAAAGTTACAAGATACTCAGGATTTATTCTACTTGGTCAGGTTTCTGGTCACTGTGGATGTACAAGATGTTGTTGCCAATGGATTCAGCATGCAATGCTTTCATTAATGTAAAGAGGAGGGGGGAGGGAGGGAATGTTCCCTCGCTGTGCAGCCCTTCAAATAAATGATGCACGTGGAACCCACTGCTATTATCAACGATCATTCCAATTCCTGACACAACAATAAGACAATTGAGTACACACGTGGAGTTTTGGGTTTTAAAAGGGATCTGTACTTTTTTTTAGAAAAGGAAACGTGGATTTAAAAAATACATTGGGTAAACAATGTTCCCTTCTGTTTTCCTAACATAGGCAACCAGCACAGGTATTATATTAATAGGTTCCTGCAAAACACCAAAGAAAAATAAACTTTATGGTGTAATCATCTATGATTTCATTACTTAGGACTTTGTGAAGCTGGATGGCATTGGAGATGAAAGCAGATTTTTCCTTCCGTTCCCAAGTACATGCAGCCTACCAAGGTCAATTTGTCACCATTTCTCACATGAGACACCTTTATGGTCTTCTAAGTTAGTCATTTAAATGATGAAGAATGCCACGTATATTCATTCAGTGTTTCTGTTACAATTCAGTAATTCTATTACAATTCCCTCCAAATCTTCAAGCACATGGTTGGCATAAAAGTAATGGACCAAAGAGTCTTTTTATGTGCTCCTGTATATAACATTGGTAAATTCAATCTTTCCACATTGGATTTGAACCCAGAACTGATGGCTGAAAGCACTGCAACACATATAATACAACACAATTGGAATACCAAGACATGAGATATGCAATCATTTTTTGATTCATTATATTTCAATCTCAAAATAACATGTCATTTCACGATACAATTCATCACAAGCACAGAGAAAAATCATATAGTAAGTAAACATTAAACAAAACAAAATGGTTTAAGCCCCAATAGTTCAACACTTCATTTCAGATGCTGTATTATTCATCACTAAAAACCAACAGTACATTTTTAAAATGCAAGGACAATTTTATGGCACAGAATTTAGTTTTAATGCTTGCAATCTGATTAACAATAATCTAGATCCTCAGCAATCATTCTATTCCCATTATATTATCTTTCATAATTAAAACTGGGCAGCCAGGCATCACCTGTACCCCAAATGTGAAGTGTTCAGTGATACTACAGCACTTGCTTCAATAGTACATTGAGGCCATGATACACAAGTCTTCCAGATATTCTGTGCTACATTCAATGCCGGCTTTCCACAAAATTACATCCAATCTGCAAAGAGATATGGAAGTGGCATCCACACCACATCTCACACAAGACTACAGTTTATATTGCTTACTTCAAATTGCTCTCACTTGCAATAATGCAGAAAATATTAGCAGATCATTGAGTCGATTGTGTCAGAACAGTGCAGGACAAAGATAGGGAGCTCCACTGAGATTACGGCTGGGCAATAATGGGGAAATGAAAGCTGCTCATTCTTCTTTGTCAGCAGTGATGAATGCCCCATCCATAAGCTTTCCCTTGGCCTTCAAGTTCCTCATGAAGTCCCGTGGTCCTTTGCCTTCCAAGGCTGACGGGTATTTGTAGGAGCCTCCAATTCGGTCCCACAGTGTGAAGTACTGCCCATAGTTATAATCAAAGTATAGGTGGTGATCTGTGTGATGGGCCGACCCATTAATGATGCCCTCAAGAATTCTGGGCACTCTGTAGTCCCCATCGTGAATGGACACCGTCCAGATGTTGACAAAGACGTAGAGACCCAGGTAGACCACTTTGTGCAGCGGGAAGAGGAACGGGTAGATGTGGTATGGGATACTCTGCAGGAAGCCATCCACTGGGTGAAAGGCATGACTTGCAAATGGCGTTGGAAGCTTCCAAGTATGGTGAGGCTTGTGCAAGTGCTAAAGACAATACCAGAGGTTTAAAGAATCCACACATTAAGTGCTCATGTTAAATTTAAGACACGTTTGATATTACTTACAATGCTTTTCAAGCCCATCCTCACTATGACTAATCAACTAACAGATAAAGCAGGGTCCATGAAATCATGGAATGTCATTGGCATTTTATTAATTAAATATAACGCAAGGAGAATGAAGTCAAGACCATATGTTCAGGCAACACATTCAATGATCATTCTCAAACATTCACACATGAATATATGAATTTGCAATGTCGGGGGCAGCAGCATTGGGCGGGTTGGGACTAATGGAGGAGCTCCTTCAGAGAGTTGGCACAGGTACAACAGCACTAAGGTGCTGGATTATGCAATGAAATAGCAGCTAGGCATTTGAATACCTCCCACATATGCATTTCTCAAATGTGTGCTAACGGCCATTTTCAGATCTCTACAACCAAACAAAACCTGTCACCCAACCCCAAGCTTCTTACTTTATAGAGGAGCCTGTTATGAAGAAACCGATGGATCCAGTAGATACACATGTCTGTGAAGAAGAGGAAGGAGATCATACTGAGCACCACTCCAAACCAACCTGAAAAGAAAGGTTGGAGTTTCAGTACAGAGATCACTCAGCCCTTCCAGATAACATAACAGCACTCAGGATCACAGTCGCAGATTTATGATTTGGTGCTGGTGAGTATAAAGAAAGTATCCTTAAACTATGCAAACATTAAATATTCTAATTTTCCACAGTGAAAGAGTGCAGTTATGGTAACTTGCATCTGTATACCACAGTTAACATCTAAAAACATTCAAAGATGCCTCCAAGACGATTATAATAGTTTGGCAGTGAAGCTGGAAAAAGTGGTATGTTCTAATATTGGACAAGAAAGCTGGTTCCTTTGAACGTCTGGAAAAGAGTGGTTTAAAGTAAACCCAGATCTTAAGCCATTCATAGGCATAATAGAATCTAGCTTAGTTTAGTTTTTATTGTCATGTGTACCGAGGTAGAGTGAAACGGTTTTGTTTTTACAATAAAACAAGGAAATAGGAGCTGGAGCTGGCCATTTGATCCTTCAATATGATCATGGCTTATCTGTCCTTGTTCTCCAACCTCTTCTGTGCCAATTCCCCACATTCTCCAATTGTAAAAATTTTAGACAATTTATCTACAGCAAAACACTAAATTGCAAGAAGAACTCAGTAGGTAAGACAGCACCTGTGGAGAGAATGGACAGATAACATTTCAAGTCAGGACCCTTCTTCAGACTGATGGAATTGGGGGGAGCGAATACTGGAAAAGAGAGTTGGGGGCAAGGTGAGGCCTGGCAAGTGATAGGTGGATACAGGTGAGGAAGGGGCTTGTGGTGATTGGCAGATGGGTGGAGATAGTGACAAAAACTAGAGGTGAAAAGGTGAACATCTACATCTATTTAAATTCCTCCGGCTAAATAGAGTAGAATAACCATCTATTTAAATTGATCCAGCATCTGCAACCTTGCAGAGTAGAACATTTTCAGAGATTTTCCATCCTCTGTGAAAAATATTCTGACACACCTCACTTGTAAACGACCACACTTGTATCTTACAACACATTGGAGACTCTCCAAGTGGAGGAAACATGGCAACAGACCCTTCCTGTTCTCAACCAAACCAAACTAGCAGGTTTAAAATTGTAGCCATTCATTTCTAGTTTGCTGTTTGAGGATGGATTTCAGTGCAAGAAGATTAAATAAAAGTGACAAATACCCAGCAGCCAAGTGGCAACACCACCAGGTTACCCACTTCCCGGCTCTGTTGCGCTTCTTTCTCAACACTTACCATAAGGGGAATCCTCAATGTTATCGTACAATTTGCTGTAGCCACGGATTTCTGCAAAGAACAGTCCAACCGTCGGAATACTTATCCATGGAAGTGATTGCATAGCATACTTTATTTCTCGTCGCACTTGATTCTATGGAGAGATAAAATAAGTTCAGTACAGGTGACCTGAATATTGCAGCCGTTTGGGCAAGGGAAATTTGTCTTGCAGAATTCATTTCCCAAAATTTGTGATAAAGTATAATAACATTTATGTAAAAAAATTACAGAATATATGTAAAGGAAGTAAATAGATAAACGTTTTTAAGTGCAGATGATGTGGCTTTGATATACAGAAAATTACATGAAAGATAGTTTGAGGAATGCAACCCCCCATAATGCAAGAGTTGCCTGTCACTCTTTCACTAACCTGTGTGCACTTAAATTGCCTTGGCTCACAAACATTGAGAAGCACCTGAACACAAAATATTATCAAATAGTGGTGCAGGGGAAGGTGCAGCAAGCCATGATGTCTACATCAGTCTCTCTCTCCTCAGAGTGTGATGCCTCATTCTGCTTCAATAACAAAATATTTCCGCATTCTAATCTTTCAAGTTTCTCTTATATTATACCAGGGAAAGACCTAGTGACGGCCTGGAGAGACTGCTGACCGGAGGGAATAGACCCCACCGGGGCTGGCATGGGCTAGCTCCTCATGCCAGCAGGATCCATTGCTAATCAGCGTTTTGGATCCACCCTTATATTGCTACGGAAGGAATCGACTATGAATAAGAGAACTAGCACAGCAATTGACAGAGCAGCAGCCCCCGGCAGGACATAAGCTAAGAAGCTGCATCTGTGGCTGGGAAAAGATAACATCAGAGAAGGGTCTCAAGATCCACCAGGGCAGTGAAAAGTGCCTGAGAGAGCTTGGTGAGGGGCCTCGCATTGACCATTACTTTCTAAGAGGTAGGCCAAATCAGTCGAGTGAAGCCCAGTGGCAGGTTAACCACCACAGTCCACAGGGTATCAGCACCCCAAGCGAAGCTCAACCAAGTACTGTCCCACCAACGGACACGAGTCCAGAGTCCAACCAGCCACAGTCAGCGGTAGAGTGGAAGATGGAAGGAAAAAAGCAGAATGGAGCAGTCACTGGCTGTGGCTGAAGAGAAAAGATGCTGTCTGGGCTGCCATGTGACCATCTAGAGGCTAACCATAAGACACACACCCAGGGCTGATCACCCTGCGGAGGGCCTGCCTCAACTGAGGGTGTCTTGTGATAAAAGGCCGAAACACCCAGTGACGTTGAGGTACACAACTGAAGATGTGTCTTGGATCCACCCTGTCTTAGACACAACTGAAGATGTGTCTGATTGGTAGCAAAATCACCTAGTGGTCATCCCCAAGAATACCAGGTGTCAGTTGTGGTGAAAAACCTTAAGGATTGTAACATCCAGTCCCACTAATCAATTTACCCGCAAAATAGCAACCACAAACGCCAGTGAACATAATTTACTTTGAAGGCGAATTCTCCCAGATATTAATCTTCAAATAAGTAAAACCATAACTTTTCAAATCTCTCTTGATGCCCATTTACACTCATACAATAAAGTAGTACAAATTGAATTAACATCACAGGCAAGGCAACACATACAAAGATAAGAATTTGCCACTGCAAGGAATAAAATAACTGCTTCACCTTTTAAATGCGAAGTTCAGCATATCCCTGACAGCCCTCAATAATTCCTACAGATGCACTGTAGAAAGCATATCGGGATGCATCACGGCATGGTTTGGTTAACAGCTCTATCGAAGACAGCAAGAAATTGCAGAGAAATGTGGACGACATAGTCCATCACGCAACCCAACTCCCTTCCATTGACTCCATATATACCATCCTGCATCGGCAAGGCCAGCAGCATAATCAAGGACCAGTCTCACTCCGGTCACTCTCTCTCTTCTGCCCTCTCCCAGGACGTACAGATGTTTGTAAACGTATGCCTCCAGATTCAGAGACAGCTTCTTCCCAGGCAACTGAACCATCCTATCACCAGCTAGAGTGTGGTCCTGACCTTTCATCTACTTCATTCCAGATCTTTGAACTAACTTTAATCAGATTTCATCTTACACAAAATATTGTACGCTGTATCCTTTATCTGTACACTGTGGAAGGCTTGATTGTAATCATGTATTGTGTTTTCTTTGACTGGATAGCAAGCAACAAAAAGGTTTTCACTGTACCTCGGCACACGTGACAATAATAATCTAAAATAAACTAAATCCACTTGGGAAATGAGAGAGGAGGCCATTTAAAACTGGATCAGGGAATCTAACTATGAGTGGTTTACACGCAGAGTACTCAATACCCAATACTGATCAGTGGTGTAAAAATCAAATCAAAACACGTTGTCACATATTTCCACAGAAAAGGTTCTATGGAACATCCATGGATGTAAGACTTACTGGCAAATATTGTGGATGTTTCTTCAGTGTATGATCAAAAATAAGATAATAGCTCAACATTCCAAAGAACAGATATATAGCGGTGGCTCCCAGGTTGGTTACAATGAGGAGGCTAATTATCTGACGTAGAGCGCCACCCTCTGGCCAGGTGCTGGGATACACATACGGTGTGAAAACGTGGTCATCTGCGCAGCGTAGTACAATGTCCATGGTAGAACCTGCCAATAAAGAGAAGAGGTTGTAGTAGTTCATCACAAATGACGATTGCAAGTCTACCGTCTGTTTCAGAGCTACATTCACGGAATACTTGAGTCCTTGTTATATTCCTGAGGGGGATATGTAAAGTTAATGTGTGAATTCAAATGGTGTGTTTATAACTGTTGCATGTGGGCTGTCCTGCTTAATAAACCACTGCACAATGTCATGCATTGGCTTGGACAGACACACAATAGCCACAGACTGGTCTCATCTGAAGGATTACCTTTAAAACATTAACAATTTTAAAAGAATGGCAACCATGCATCAATTACAGCTGCCCCGAGGCTGCCTGAGGATTTTCTCACAGTAGGACAATCTATTTATTATGGTCATTTATACAAACTGACAATTTTAAAATGATGTTAGGTGATGTACATTGAATGTTACCCAACTTAGTGTAGTTACTTTGCATGATAGATCCCAAACATTGACCAGATGGCAACACCTTTATTATCAGACCAGTAACCCTGAAATAATCATTCAGATCCCACTATTATAGATATGGTACCTACTGTAGATTCACTAAATCTGAAAACAAGTCACATTAAAAGTGATTATGTAACCACAGCTCTCACAAAGCTAATACTTTGATCTCAATCCAACACCCACTGCAATATGTTAAAGAAGGAACTGCAGATGCTGGAAAATCGAAGGTACACAAAAATGCTGGAGAAACTCAGCGGGTGCAGCAGCATCTATGGAGCGAAGGAAATAGGCAACGTTTCGGGCCGAAACTCTTCTTCAGACTGAAGAAGGGTTTTGGCCCGAAACGTTGCCTATTTCCTTCGCTCCATAGATGCTGCTGCACCCGCTGAGTTTCTCCAGCATTTTTGTGTAACCACTGCAATATGGTTGACTCTTAAAAGCTTTTGAAAGAACCCTTCAACCGATAATTATAAACACACCATTTGAATTCACACATTAACTTTACATATCCCCCTCAGGAATATAACAAGGACTCAAGCACCATCACCCATACCTCTGATTGAGCATGGGAAACCTTGGCCAGACTGGTCTAGTGGCAGGTGAAGAAAAACCCAACACGAGGATAAACCCCCTTGACATCATCCACACTAATATACTTACTGTCGATACATCTCTTGTGACAACATTGGTAGGAACAACAACCATAATCTTCGCAGAGTCAGAGTCTATATTCACACTGAAGATACCTGCCATATATGGAGCTAAATCGGATTTAGCTCCATATATATTCTACCAGTAATGTCATCATTACCGGTAGAATATAGTTCATCATGAGCTGCACTCTCCACCAATACAGTCAAGACAAGGAGCACAAGAAACTTCTATCAAGAGTAGCGATGAACTTGTCTGATGCATCACTGATACAACCACAAGAGTAAATCAGAGATTCAATGTTCTGTACTGCAACTTGTGGGATCCATTTCCAAAACATAAGCTAAAGCTATGATGGAATTTTGCACTTAGTCTGTTTGATGCAATTCTTGCACTACTAACACACCTCAATACTGGAACAAGTCAACCCACTTCATTGGCAGCCTACGCACCAGCTTAAACACAAGAACTGCAGTTACAACAAAATAAACATGGTTAAAATTCATTGAGGAATAAAATATTGGACAGAACATCATAAAAGTTTGCAACAAAAACTTGCATTGTTACAACTTATATAAAATGTAGTAAACTGTCCTAAAATGGGTTTATTCATCAAACATAGTGAAAGCACAGGAAGCAGATAATTGGTTTACAATGCTTACACTGACTCTTTCAAAAGGGCTCTGCAATTAATTCCAGTCCTCTACTTCTCCCTTACCATTATGGCTCAATTGGTACACTCACATCCGACGTCAATAGATCATGGGTTCAACCCTCTCCGAAGGCGGATGTTCTAAATCTATCATCTCAGTGCTACACCGAGGGCAAAATTAAACTGGGGTCTCATTTCCTTACCACACAGTAGGATGCCATATCTGCCCATCGAGTACGTGCTGGCTCAGAGCTATCTCACTAATTATCCCTGTAGTATATTCTCCCCACATTCCCTCAAATTACCCCTAGATCCTACCACTCACCTTCACACATCAGGCTATTTACACTGGCCAAATAACCTGTCAATGTGCACATCTGTGGAATGTGGGAGGAAACCAGCACACCCTCGGGAAACCTTTCACTCACAGAGACAATATGCACACTGTGCACACACAGCTCCAATGTCAGGTGTGAATCCAGGTCACTGGAACTGCAAGGCCGCAGCTCTCTCATCTACATTATTAAGCACTCTCATCACTGTCCAGGCTGCCAAACGATCCCAACCCACTGTTTTGACGAGAATAGCCCATGTAATGTTCTTTGTGAAAAATGTATTCATATCTCCTGTAAATTTCTCCCCATTCACCTAAAGCATCTAGTTTTAGAATCTTCCACCTTGGGAAAATACTGTGATTATATATCATATAGTTTAGTTTAGAGATTCAGCACAGAAGCAGGCCCTTTGGCCCACTGAGTCCATGCTGACCATCGATCATCCATTGAATGTTATCCCACTTTCGCATTTCACTCCCTACACACCAGGGGCAATTTACTGAGGACCAATTAACCTACAAACCCGCACGTCTTTGGGATGTGGGAGGAAACCAGAGCACCCGAAGGAAACCCATTCAGTCACAGGAAGAACATGCAAATTCTACACAGAGAGTACCCAAGGTCAGGGTCGAAGGCGGGTGTCACACTGTGACGCAGCAGCTCTACCCGCTGTGCCACCTTATGCCCCTCATAACTTTATAAACCTCTAAGAGGTCACCCCTCAGCCTTCGGTTTAAACCAGCATCTGCAGTTCCTTCCTACACACCCCTCAGCCTGCATTCTAGTGAGAATAAACCCTGCCTATCAAAGCTCTCCGTATAAACAGAGCCCTTCATTCCAGGCAACATCCAAATGAATCTCTTCTGCACTCTCGCCATTGCGACCAACAAAACTGTACAAAATACCCCAAGTGCAGCCTGACCAATGATCTGCACAGCTGCAACATGATACCCCAACTCACATACTGAATGCATTGGCCTATGAAGACAAGTATGACACAAAGCTGGGTGGCAGTGTGAACTATGAAGAGGATGTTAGGAGGTTGCAGGGTGACCTGGACAGGTTGAGTGTGTGGGTAGATGCGTGGCAGATGCAGTATAATGTAGATAAATGTGAGGTTATCCACTTTGGCGGCAAAAACAAGGGGGCAGATTATTATCTCAATGAGGTTAGGTTAGGTAAGGGGGAGGTGCAGCGAGACCTGGGTGTCCTTGTACACCAGTCACTGAAAGTTGGAGTGCAGGTACAGCAGGCAGTGAAGAAAGCTAATGGAATGTTGGCCTTCATAACAAGAGGATTTCAGTATAGGAGTAAAGAGGTTCTTCTGCAGTTGTATAGGGCTCTGGTGAGACCACATCTGGAGTATTGTGTACAGTTTTGGTCTCCTTATTTGAGGAAGGACATCCTTGTGATTGAGGCAGTGCAGCGTAGGTTCACGAGATTGATCCCTGGGATGGTGGGACTGTCATATGAGGAAAGTTGAAAAGACTAGGCTTGTATTCACTGGAGTTTAGAAGGATGAGGGGGAGATCTTATAGAAACATATAAAATTATAAAAGGACTGGACAAGCTAGACGCAGGAAAAACGTTCCCAATGTTGGGCTAGTCCAGAACTAGGGGGCCACAGTCTTAGAATAAAGGGGAGGCCATTTAAGATTGAGGTGAGAAAAAACATTTTCACCCAGAGAGTTGTGAATTTGTGCAATTCCCTGCCACAGAGGGCAGTGGAGGCCAAATCACTGGATGGATTTAAGAGAGTTAGATAGAGCTCTAGGGGCTAGTGGAATCAAGGGATATGGGGAGAAGGCAGGCACGGGTTATTGATTGGGGACGATCAGCCATGATCACAATGAATGGCGGTGCTGGCTCGAAGGGCCGAATGGCCTCCTCCTGCACCTATTTTCTATGTTTCTATGCCAAATGCCTTCTTCACTGCTCTATCCACCCATGTTGCCATTTCCAGGGATCAATAAACTTGGATCCGAAGGTCACTCTTTATTTCCACACTCCTGAGACTCCTGGCATGTATTGCTCTTGTCCTGTAAGCATTTGATATCTCTCCTCCCCCCCCCCACCCCACCCCACTCTCCTCCCTTCTTCCCTCCCCCCTCCAAATCCAACAAAAACAAAATATGGTACCTTTCCTGACAAAGAGGAGAGAAAAGGAAAATGAAGAATTGCATATCTATCGTACCTTATAGGTTGAAGATCCTGAACTGGGAAGCGGGAAGTCTTGATCCCTGTTCTGATAAAGGGTCTTCGACCCAAAATGCTTCTTTCCACAAATGCTGCTTGCCCTGCTGAGGGAGGGATTCCTGTATTTTCTGTTTTTTTATGCCATATCGTACCTTTAAAGTAAAGCAGTTTACATGTTAAGCTACAAGCTCCCAAAAGCAGTAATGTGATAACCACGTTATTAATTGTCGCATTGATCAACAGACACATAATAACCAAAACACCTTGCACGTCGCTAATGCAAAGGAAACAAAACTGCTGTCGAATCCCACACCAAGTACCCAATTTGTTGCAAACACGGAATTCGCTGGAAAAGCTCATCAGGTCACCATATTGTGTGGTGCTGCTGTAAGGAAGAATGTCATTGTTCTGGGTACACAAAAATGCTGGAGAAACTCAGCGGGTGCAGCAGCATCTATGGAGCGAAGGAAATAGGTAACGTTTCGGGCCGAAACCCTTCTTCAGAATGTCATTGTTCTATCTGGGACATGACAATAAAACACTCTTGACCCTTGAGGTCGGACGGCATCTTCGGAAGAGAAGAATGTTTCGGATCTGCGACCACCCTTCGCTAGATGGGGAAGAGAGCGCTGCGAGTTAGTATTCGGGGGGGGAAGAGTCTAATCATCTGCAGACTGCTCGGGATATGTTTGACTGGGTATCAGAACATTACCTGGCTCGCTGGGTCCACGGGCCGGTACGAGGGCTGAGCGCTGTGTCCCGAGGCTGGGTCTGGGGTGTGAGCGCTGGGTCCACGGGCTGGGCTCTGGGGTGTGAGCGCTGGGTCCACGGGCTGGGCTCTGGGGTGTGAGTGCTGGGTCCCCCGGGGCTGGGTCCACGGGCCGGTGCGAGGGCTGAGCGCTGTGTGTCCCGGGGCTGGGTCTGGGCTCTGGGCGCTGTGTGTCCCGGGGCTGGGCTCTGGGGTGTGAGTGCTGGGTCCCCCGGGGCTGGGTCCACGGGCCGGTGCGAGGGCTGAGCGCTGTGTGTCCCGGGGCTGGGTCTGGGCTCTGGGCGCTGTGTGTCCCGGGGCTGGGCTCTGATAGGGCGGAGCCGGCGACTGACTGACTGCCTGCCAGTTGCAGCAGCCAATCGCAGGCGGCCGTGTGACCCCCCCGCCTCCTCTGGAGGGGCCGGGACAGCCAATTGGCGGAGGGGGCAGGGATGCGGCGGGCCAATCACACACTCTGCGTCAGCTCAGCTGCGGCTGCCATTGGCCGAGCAGTCGTCTGACCAATGACATCAGGATAGCGCCACCCGCGGCGCTCTTCAAGCACTGGGACAGGGGGCACTGGGACAGTGGTGGTGGGGGCACTGGGACAGGGGGCACTGGGACAGTGGCGGTGGGGGCACTGGGACAGGGGGCACTGGGACAGTGGCGGTGGGGGCACTGGGACAGGGGGCACTGGGACAGTGGCGGTGGGGGCACTGGGACAGGGGGCACTGGGACAGTGGCGGTGGGGGCACTGGGACAGGGGGCACTGGGACAGTGGCGGTGGGGGCACTGGGACAGTGGCGGTGGGGGCACTGGGACAGGGGGCACTGGGACAGTGGCGGTGGGGGCACTGGGACAGGGGGCACTGGGACAGTGGCGGTGGGGGCACTGGGACAGGGGGCACTGGGACAGTGGCGGTGGGGGCACTGGGACAGTGGCGGTGGGGGCACTGGGACAGGGGGCACTGGACAGTGGCGGTGGGGGCACTGGGACAGGGGGCACTGGGACAGTGGCGGTGGGGGCACTGGGACAGGGGGCACTGGGACAGTGGCGGTGGGGGCACTGGGACAGTGGCGGTGGGGGCACTGGGACAGGGGGCACTGGGACAGTGGCGGTGGGGGCACTGGGACAGTGGCGGTGGGGGCACAGGGACAGTGGCGGTGGCGGCATTGGGACAGGGGGCACTGGGACAGTGGCGGTGGCGGCATTGGGACAGTGGCGGTGGGGGCACTGGGACAGTGGCGGTGGGGGCACAGGGACAGTGGCGGTGGCGGCATTGGGACAGTGGCGGTGGGGGCACTGGGACAGTGGCGGTGGGGGCACTGGGACAGGGGGCACTGGGACAGTGGCGGTGGGGGCACTGGGACAGTGGCGGTGGGGGCACTGAGACAGTGGCGGTGGGGGCACTGGGACAGTGGCGGTGGTGGCATTGGGACAGGAGGCACTGGGACAGTGGCGGTGGGGGCACTGGGACGGGGCACTGGGACAGTGGCGGTGGGGGCACTGGGACAGTGGCGGTGGGGGCAGTGGGACAGGGGGCACTGGGACAGTGGCGGTGGCGGCATTGGGACAGGAGGCACTGGGACAGTGGCGGTGGGGGCACTGGGACGGGGCACTGGGACAGTGGCGGTGGGGGCACTGGGACAGTGGCAGTGGCGGCACTGGGACAGGAGGCACTGGGACAGGTAAATGGTAGCAAATTGAGGAATGCAGTTGAACAGAGGGATCTAGGAATAACTGTGCATAGTTCCCTGAAGGTGGAATCTCATGTAGATAGGGTGGTAAAGAAAGCTTTTGGTGTGCTGGCCTTTATAAATCAGAGCATTGAGTATAGAAGTTGGGATGTAATGTTAAAATTGTACAATGCATTGGTGAGGCCAATTCTGGAGTATGGAGTACAATTTTGGTCGCGTAATTATAGGAAAGATGTCAACAAAATAGAGAGAGTACAGAGGAGATTTACGAGAATCTTGCCTGGGTTTTAGCACCTAAGTTACAG